>CM067369.1:78970960-79313795 GCA_034401795.1 Chaetoderma sp. LZ-2023a | reverse complement strand
TGTCCCGTTGTAATGAGCAGGTAATCCCCGCCTCTGAATCAGGTTTCCTTAAGACCCTACCTACGATACCAGGAAAGTTTATCAGCAAATCTGGAGATAATTTTGAAAACTCTCACAGACTTAGGCTGGATAATCAATTTTCAAAAATCAGAGCCTACTCCATCCCAGAAGTTTGTCTACCTGGAAATGTTCTTTGATCTGGAGATAGGATATGTTTATCCTACTCAGGAGAAGGTTCAGATACTCATCTCAGTAATACAGTCAGTGTGCAACAGTCGTCATGCCTTGGCCCGGGTTTACCTGAGAATGCTAGGGTTGATGGTTTCTCTGGAACCAGTCATTCCTCAGGCGGCCTTACGCAGGCGGCCGATCCAGTTATTTCTCATGACACAATGGACCCAGAGTACAGGTTCACTGGACTCAAATGTGTCAGTGCTGGAGCCTCTAATTCACCACCTACAATGGTGGTTGAAGACAGAGAATCTCCTAGCGGGGGTGATGCTAACCCGTCCTCACCCTCAGTTAACGATATATACAGATGCATCGATGGAGGGGTAGGGAGCTTGCCTGGAAGAATCCACAATATCAGGGCTTTGGAATCTGGAACAGTCACAAGAGCATATAAATCTGCTGGAATTACGAGCAGTAGTTCTGGGCCTGGAACATTTCTTACAGAAAGTTCAGGGCAAGAGTGTTCTAATGCGATCAGACAACTCAACAGTAGTGACTTACATAAACCGCCAGGGCAGAACGAAGTCGCCCAGTCTCTGTATGATGACATGGAAACTGCTTTGCTGGTGCCTGAATCACAGGATTACCTTGAAAGCAGTTCATATTCCGGGAAGGTTAAATCTGTTAGCAGACTCATTGAGCCGAAGGATGAGTGTTTTACCTACAGAATGGCAACTGAATCAATGTGTGGCGGATCGTCTGTTCAACCACTGGGGGAAACCCAACAGATTTATTCGCAACGAAGAAGAATGCGAAGATGACGACGTACGTCTCTCCGATTCCATATCCGAGCGCTATCGCAACAGATGCGCTAGCTATCAGCTGGGTGGGAATGTATGGATACGCATTCCCTCCAGCAATTCTGATTCCAAAAATTCTTCAGAAAGTCAGACAGGAGGAGTGCCAAGTGCTTTTGATCACCCCAAATTGGCCACGCCAATCAGGGTATACGGATCTGCTGGACCTTCTGGTCTGCAATCCGGTTCCTCTGCCTCTGATGGACAATATTATCTTCCAGGGCAAGGCCCTTCACGACAATCCGTCAATGTTCAGATTGACTGCGTGGATGTTGTCAAGGAATCTAGAATTAAGGACGGCTTTTCTGAGCAAGCAGCCATGTTTATGGCAAAAGCCAGAAGGGGGTCAACCTCCAGAGCATATAATTATAAAATCAGCAGAATTGCGGAATGGTGCTCAAAAAGATGTATTAATCCAATGGATTCATCTATTCAGGTAGTAGCTGATTTCCTCTGTCACCTGTATGATGCCTATAGCCTCAAGCCCAACTATTGCTGGTTATAAATCAGCTTTAATCTCAGTTATCCCTTGCTTGGCTAATAGGGGAAGTGATGAAGTAAGTACATTAAATACTTTAATTAAGGGCATGGGCAATCTAAGACCAAGGAATCCCCTGGTGATTCCGTCTTGGAGTTTATCTCTAGTGCTTCAGGTACTAGGTGATAAGACTTTTGAACCACTTAGTTCCATTTCTATGAAAAT
This sequence comes from Chaetoderma sp. LZ-2023a, assembly GCA_034401795.1. Taxonomy (NCBI): domain Eukaryota; kingdom Metazoa; phylum Mollusca; class Caudofoveata; order Chaetodermatida; family Chaetodermatidae; genus Chaetoderma; species Chaetoderma sp. LZ-2023a. The sequence continues at coordinate 79,312,064 of CM067369.1, read as the reverse complement.
GGTGACACTTAAAACTGTATTCTTATTTGCTGTGGCCTCGCCTCGGCGTAGAAGTGAAATTCATGCCTTATCAGCCGAAGCAGACCGTTTTATGGTTACAGGGGAAGGCCTCAAGCTTCTACCTAGGATTAATTTCATGGCTAAGAACCAGTCTTTGAAATATCCAGGCCAACCCATATTTTTGCCAGCTTTAACTAGATATGATCCTAATTCAAAAGCATGGTGTCCAGTCCGAGCATTAAACCGGTACAAACACCGTACTCGGGAATGGCGGACGGACCCAACAGCATTATGGTTGTCATATATTGAACCCATGGCAGGGCGTCTAAGGACACCATTTCCAGGTGGATTGTAGAGTGTATTCAATTTTGTCATAAATCCGCCACAGGTAAACAAGTTGACATGGCCAAGGCTCACAGTGTCCGTGGCGTAGTGGCTTCCACTGCCCTGTTTAATGGGGTCCCTGTGGATGACATTATGTCGGTAGCTCAGTGGCACTGTGAGTCAAGTTTTACAGACCATTACCTCCATGACACCTCGAATCCTCTCGCCTTATCGATTTTGAACAAATAATTTAGGTGTACATATTTGATGAGGTTTCCTCATTTTTTATATATTTCACAATTAATCAATGGAAACAACCACTTATTTGGACTGCATCAGTCTTCACCAATTGGGAGATGATGACAGCAGCCAAACTCCACAAGGTCAGTCTTGTTTATGTGTTGTTCATTGTTAATTGTATTGTCACGTGACACTTCATTATTAATATGGTGATGGTACATGTTTTGTGTGTGGTTCATTATTGAGAGTATACGAAAATGAAGCCTTTTCATTTAATGTCCTATAGTACATGGCACTTGTACGTAGAGAGCATATGGGACATTGAGGTCATTCAGTCTTCCTCCCAAGAAGAGGGGTGGGGGTTAGGGGGGTGGGGAGCGCATATGACATATGGTCATCTCTCAGCCATCGGTTGTGTTAGCCGATGTTCAAATCTATTCCTGATTGTGTTTCCACACAATTTCAGAAGTTTAAGTGCCTTAAACACAGAAAAGCGCATAGGGAAGAGCTGGTCTTTTGACCTCGCCTCCCTCCCGCCGAATTCCCTGGCAAATTCTGGCAATATCAAAGAGTATTAGTGAGGTAAGTATACTCTTGAAGTGAAATAAACAAAATCACGGATTTCTTTTTTCACGAGAGAGGTGATACTTACCTCCCTAATACGGACCCGGCCTCTCCACCCCACTGAGGCTTGGTCTTCAGGCTGTTGTAAAGTTGCATAGTGTCAGCCAATAAATTAGTCAGAGGAAGTACTAGTCTGCACATGCGCGGTGGTGGGGCTGGCATCCGCCTGACTGTCATCTGACTCCCTGCCCAGTAGGGGCACCTAGCTTTTTTTATTTGAGTGTTTTATTGAGTGAAAGACGATATTTAGCAATATCAAAGAGTATTAGGGAGGTAAGTATCAACTCTCTTATGAAAAAAGAAATCCGTGAGTTCGTTTATGCTGAGAGTAAATATAGTATATAGTCAAGTGACTCAAACTATATCAGCAGTGATAACTGTAACATAGAATTAGAAAAGTACCTGGGGCCTAGTGCACCATAAAGGCGTAAAACCTATTCTATATGAGCAACTTATCAGATGTTTTAACATGAAAACCATATCTAATAGTAAGTCACTTGCATTAACTGTATGAACCCCGAAGTCCCATACTCTAAATTTCAAGAGCTATTGAATATTTTGAAACTAATTTGATTGGATCTGTTGCTGCCATAGGCAGCAACAGGTTCCAATCAAATTAGCTTCAAAATATTATTTGAAATGGACATGAGTCTGTGTTGTTGTCATAGGTTGGCTTACATTCAAATTACTTTGGAAATAATCACTAGCATTGTTTTGTACTTTGATAAATTTGGTATTTCAGATTCTAAATTTATGAGTGAGATAGAATGTGTCTATTAGGTGGTCGTAGATGGTAGGTTTTATGACCGACCAAATAACGCCTTTATGGTGCACTAGGTCCCTGGTGACCCACTAGTGAGTTATTCTTTAGCACATTTAGTCTTGAAGAGCAACCATCATCTTTAAAAGACAAGTTTAGATATATTGACCAGTGTAATGATACAATACATTTAATGTTTTATACCAATATAATATGTGACATGTATAATATATTATTGACTTTGTTTGTTATCAGTGTGAGTGTCCATCTATGATTAAGTCCTGCTTGTATTTTCAACTTCTACCTGTTGCCACCTAACTGTGCGTGCGCGTGCATGCGTGCATTATAGATTAATTCTCTCTCACATAGAAGTATTAAGTAGGTCAATGTAACCTATGATTTCTATTTTGTAGATCTCGTACAATGAGCTGGGTAATGTGAAAACTCATGAGCTGAAGCCTCAAGGCAAGGAGATTCCAGTCACTCAGAAAAACAGGAGAGGTGCAGTATTATGATTGTTTCCTATACTCATGCCCCACCCCCTCCATGAAAGCCCCAACAAATGTTACACACTATAGTTACAACTTTGACAGGTTTATCAGAAAGAACAAAAATTTGACCAAATAACTGATTGACCAGCTTATTTACTAGCTACGAGTAGCTGTGACAGGCATATTTTTGGATACAATTTCTGAAAGACAGAGAAGACAGACAGACAGACAGACAGACAGACAGACTTATGTTAGTTGCAAGTCGCAGCTAAAAAGAAATCTCATACTCAGAAGATGCATAGATTTATGAAAGCTGCAGATTATTATGAAAACACTGACTGGATTTTGCTGGTTTCTTATGCATCAATAACTTCTGGTCTAATTGCTTGCAAAATAATCAGCAAGAATTTAACCAAAACATTTAATTAATATCCCCTGGGTTGGGATGGCCCTAGAGTGATATGCTTCAGAAGATGTTTACAGAATTTTGATTGGCCTATTTTTTCGGTGGCCATCTTGAATTTTCTGACAATTGTTGGGAAATCGTTTAAAGCGCTACTCATTAACTGCTTGGGCCATTTGAACCAGACTTGGGTGGAAGGATACTAGAGTGGTCGGTTTCAGAACATATATACAGAATTTTGATTGGCCTCATTAACCACTTGGCCGATTTCATGCAACGTCAGTTGGGAGGATCCTAGAGTAGTATGCTTCAGAAGAGGTATACAGAATTTTGATTAGTCTATTTTCACTTCAAGAGTATACTTACCTCCCTAATACTTTTGATATTGCTAAATATTGGCTTTCACTCAATAAACACTCAGATTTAAAACAGTTAGGTGCCCCTACTGGGCAGGGAGTCAGAGCGTAGTCTGGCGGATGCCAGCCCCACCACCGCGCATGCGCAGACTAGCACTACCTCTTTGCTAGATTATTGGCAAAGAGAACACACATGTCTTTTTCAGTCATAAGCTTTTCTACTCTTAAACTGTTTTATTAGTGTTATTTTGGAGTGTTAGTGTCTGATTTGGATGGCGGGAGGATACACTTCGCCACGGAAGGACTTAGGACCTTTAAATCAGGTGACTTCTAGTAAAATTAGCGAGTTTTCTTCCCGGTGTATTGTGTTTCCGGGACTCGCGTTTACCGTGATAAGCGCCTTGGTTAGTTGGTTTATGTCAACTCGGTGCTACCTAGGACTAATTTCTCTTTCTGTTTATGTCCACAGGTCTGTATGACGCTGGGTGGTGACTTCACAGCAGCAGAGAGTTAGTTTTCTCTCCACCATGGTTCCATTTCCTACTAACACTGTTAGGTTATCTAACCAAATGAAAAATATGTCCAGTGAGTTGGAGGCCTAGTATAAAGGTCTTCTCACTTTGCCCTCTTGATCCAATTCCTTCCCCATGAGGTGGAGAGAGTTAAGAGGCGTGCAGATGGTGGAGTTCTCCGGTTCGTCACGTTGGATGGTTTGTCTATACAAAGTGTCAGGTATCTAGTTATTGATAATGTGGTGATGTTAATTATTGTAAACAAACAAAGGGAGATAATTAACATTTTTGCCAGAAAAGAGTTATCTATATGTATCTGATGGTTGTGTAGTCGACTTATCCATTCAGCATACAATTCGTCCTTGCACTTGGATGTTTTGTTGGGATCGAATTTTTCCTGTCACGGGATTAATGACGTCATAATCAGCCTGGCTATGTATTTATCAGCAATTTAAGCGCTATGCTGGTTTCTGATGTATATTGATCTTTATGATCATTTTCCTTCTCTTTGAGTTGGATTGAGTTTCTAAGCTTAACTAGTTGCTCATACTCCTTGTCCTTTGCCCTGTTTCAGGGACCGGGTTGCGCGTCCTGTGGTCGTTTTATTCTTGAAAAGTTCTGGCCGCATCTGTGCTATCAATGTAGCCCTTGTGGTCCATTGGTTAATTGTGACATATGTAAGCACTGGGGGGGCGAGTTAATGTCCGAATTCTTGTGCTGCTTACAGGCGACGGACAAGGTGGTAGAGGAGGAGAAGAAGAAGAAGCGGAAACGAGAGGTTGTAAGTAGGAAGGGTAAGGGGAAGGTCTCGTCCGCGGTGGATATGGAGGCCTTCCGGACCGAGATGTTGGGAGAGATGAAGAGGGCAGTAAAGGATTTGGTTCCAGGGTTGCTTCGTGGCATGCTTCCTGGACCAAATCCTTTACTGTCCTCATCATCGGCTTCGGAGCAGGTAATCCCCGCCTCTGGATCGATTTTCCTTAGTCCGCTTCCGTTGTTCGACGATTCAGAGGTGGCCCCATTTGAGGGGGCGTTCCACGGCCCTGGCAGCAGGCTTATTGCCGCGCCGATAGGGGACCGTGGACGGTTGTCGCTGGAACCCGCGGGCTGCTTATCAGTCCAGGGGTATCCGCACGCCGCGGTGGCCAGTACCTCCTATGGCACCGTTCCTGGTCAGCCCGGGTTAGCTCTCTTTGCTGACCCGGGGTCTAATCTTTCTGACCAGGGTAATGAGGATTACCTGCTAGGGTCGCCGTCTGACGACGTGGACATGGATGAAGACGTTTGTGCACCCCTCGCGGGGAATACAGGCGCCTTATTCCACGGTTTTACTCACCCTGGAGTAAAGTCCGCGGCTCAGGTGGTGGCCCAGGGCGCTGCTGATGGCCAGCGGTACTGCATACCTCGGCTTGCCGAGGGTGTTGCTGGTGCTGGCCGGGCCCGTGGTGAGACTATATATACCCCGCGCTCTGCCACGGTGCCTGCTCCTGGTCAAACCAGTGATATTCTCATGCCGGTGCTGTCAGGCCCGCGTGTTTTCCCTGGCTTGCCAGGTGTATCAGCATACCCGCCGTCAAGCTCTACTGCTTGCGCTCAGGAGGAAGACGAAGGACCCCGTCTTGTAGAGCGCTCGCAGTTAGCCACGGAGGAGGATTGGTATGACGCTTGCCAGTGGTTGGTGAGCGTTAGGCCTGATCTGCCCGTGGAGCAGTCGGCTAGCCAGCGTGTTCACACGCCGTGGTTAGCTGGGAAACCGACTGCTAACGCTATGCCTTCTCTGCCGCTGGCGGAGCATGTCGTTGACATGTTCAAGGCGGCGGAGTCGTCCATTAAGTCGAGTGGACGTCTCGCGAAGGCCCCTCGCGAGGTGGCCAGGCGTTGTCGCATCGTGCCCCTGGATTACCAGCGGTACGGTGTGGTGCCCAAGCCCAGCGTGGATGACCGCGCGGCTTTGGGTGAGGATGCGCGGCCAGGCTCCCGTTCTGACACGGGTGTCCTGTGCGCGGACGCGTTGCGGAGGAGAGTGGGAGGGCTTCGATTGCCGCTCTGTCCCACGTCTCCCAGCTGTTACAGGGGGTAGTAACGGCATCCGCATCGCGCCAGCCAAGTCCGGTCACTGTCCAGCGAACCATCCAGAATGGTATTAACCTGGCGCTGGACTGTATGACTCGGGCGGTGACCAGGAGTGTCAGGGCAAGACGCACGTTTGCCCTGGACAATCTGTGCCCGTCGCAGGACCTGTACAATAGGCTACTGCGTACGCCTATGACGGGCCCTGGTCTTTTTGGAGGTGAGGGATGTCGCCACCTCCAAGAGACGGTCACCCTGGTGAATAACCAGAGGGCGCTGCGCGAGCAGTTTGATGTGCTGCGTCGTGCTAACGCTCGCGCCGCGGCCCCGGCGTGTCGTCCCCTGCAGGCTCGAGGTGGTGCTGGCCAGGTCAGTGGCCAGCCACCGTCGCAGCGTCGGCCTCGGCCGCGTGCGATTCGGCCAGCAGCGAGGGGGGCGCAGGTTCCTCAGGCGCCGTCAGCCAGGCAGCCGCCCGCGCACCGAGGTGCGCGCGGGGCGGGGCGGGGCGCGCGAGGATCTGGGCGTGGTTATCGGTCCTGACAGGACGCTTACCGCGGTAAGAACCACTCCGGTGTGTATGGCGACGGAGACAGTGCCGCTCTTGCATGCCTCGTGTCCACCGCGGTCCCTAGGTGGGCCGGTGGGAGGCCGGCTAGCCGGCCACATGCAAGAGTGGGAACGGTTAACTCAGGACCGTTTAGTCTTGCGATGGCTTTCCGTCGGGTATCATCCAGAGTGGGTGACAGGCCCGCCGTCGCGACTGTCTCTGGTGCCAGTCTGGACTCCCGTTCCGAGAGATCCAGAGCAAAGGTTGTGTATCGAGGAGGAGATAAATTCCCTCGTACAAAAAGGAGCTATTCAGCCGGCACAAAGGTGTCCGGGCTTCTATTCAACCCTGTTCTTAGTAACAAAACGCACCGGAGGGTGGAGACCGATTCTCAACCTCAAGCCACTGAACAAGTTCATCGAGACGCCCAGTTTCAAGATGGAAACGGTGCGCTCGGTGTTGGCGGGGTTGGAGAGGGGGATGTGGACGGCGTCGATAGATTTGAAGGACGCTTATTTCCACATCCCCATCCACGGGAGTTTCTGTCGCTTCCTGAGATTTGCATTCCAGGGCAGACAGTGGGAATTCAGGGTTTTGCCCTTCGGAATTTCCACGGCTCCTCGGGTTTTCACCCGTGTGGTTCTTGCGATCACAGCATACCTCCGCAGGAGAAGCATAGCAGTCCACACGTACATAGACGACTGGCTGTTGAAAGCGCACACCCGGGAAAGTTTGTCCGCCAATCTGGAGATTGTTTTGAAAATTCTCACAGACTTGGGCTGGATAATCAATTTCCCAAAATCAGAGCTGACTCCATCCCAGAAGTTTGTTTACCTGGGGATGTTCTTCGATCTAGAGACAGGATATGTTTATCCTACTCAGGAGAGAGTTCAAAAACTCATCTCGTTGATTCAGTCAGTGTGCGACAGTCGTCATGTCCTGGCACGGGTTTACTTGAGAATGCTGGGGTTAATGGTTTCGTTGGAACCAGTCATTCCTCAGGCCGCCTTACGCAGGCGGCCGATCCAGTTGTTTCTCATGACACAATGGACCCAGAGTACAGGTTCGCTGGACTCGAATGTGTCAGTGTTGGCGCCTCTGATTCACCACCTGCAATGGTGGTTGAATACAGAGAATCTCTTGCCGGGGGTTTTGCTAACCCCTCCCCACCCTCAGGTGACTGTGTATACAGATGCATCGATGGAGGGCTGGGGAGCTTGCCTGGAAGAATCCACGATATCAGGGCTTTGGAATCTGGAACAGTCAAAGGAACATATAAATCTACTGGAGCTAAGAGCAGTAGTCCTGGGCCTGGAACATTTCTTACAGAAAGTTCAGGGCAAGATTGTTCTTATTCGTTCAGACAACTCAACAGTTGTGACTTACATAAACCGCCAGGGCGGAACGAAGTCGCCCAGTCTCTGTATGATGACATGGAAACTGCTTTGTTGGTGTCTGGATCACCAGATTACCTTGAAAGCAGTTCATATTCCGGGAAGGTTAAACCTGCTAGCAGACTCATTGAGCCGAAGGATGAGTGTTTTACCCACGGAATGGCAACTAAATCAATGTGTGGCGGATCGTCTGTTCGACCATTGGGGGAAACCCAACATCGATTTGTTCGCAACGAAGGAGAATGCGAAGATGACGACGTACGTCTCTCCGATTCCGGATCCAAGCGCTTTCGCAACAGATGCGTTAGCTATCAGCTGGGGGAGAATGTATGCATACGCATTCCCTCCAGCAATCCTGATTCCAAAAATTCTTCAGAAAATCAGACAAGAGGAATGCCAAGTGCTTCTGATCGCCCCGGATTGGCCAAGCCGATCATGGTATACGGATCTGCTGGACCTTCTGGTCTGCAATCCGGTTCCTCTGCCTCTGATGGACGATATTATCTTCCAGGGCAAGGCCCTTCACAACAATCCGTCAATGTTCAGATTGACTGCGTGGATGTTGTCAAGGAATCTAGAATTAAGGAGGGCTTTTCTGAGCAAGCAGCCATGTTTATGGCCAAAGCCAGGAGGGGGTCAACCTCCAGAGCATATAATTATAAAATCAACAGATTTGCAGAATGGTGCTCAAAAAGATGTATTGATCCAATGGATTCATCTATTCAAGTAGTAGCTGATTTCCTCTGTCACCTCTATGATGCCTATAGCCTCAAGCCTAACTCTATTGCTGGTTATAAGTCAGCATTAATGTCTGTTATTCCTTGCTTGGCTAAGAGGGGAAGTGATGAAGTAAATACATTGAATGTATTAATTAAAGGCATGGGCAATCTAAGACCAAGGAATCCACCTGTGATTCCGTCTTGGAGTTTATCGCTAGTGCTTCAAGTACTAGGTGATAAGCCTTTTGAACCACTTAGTTCCATTTCTATGAAACTATTAACACTGAAGACTGTGTTTTTAATTGCTGCGGCCTCGGCTAGGCGTAGGAGTGAAATTCATGCCTTATCAGCCGAGGATGACCGTTTTGTGGTTTCAGGGGAAGGCCTTAAGCTGCTACCTAGGATTAATTTCTTGGCTAAAAATCAGTCGTTGAAATATCCAGGTCAACCTATTATTTTGCCTGCTTTAACTAGATATGATCCTAATTCTAAAGCATGGTGTCCCGTCCGGGCGCTGCGCCGGTACAAACAACGTACGGCGGCATGGCGCACCGACCAGTCAGCGTTATGGTTGTCATATATTGAACCCCATGGGAGGGCTTCTAAGGACACCATTTCCAGGTGGATTGTGGAATGCATTCAGTTTTGCCATAAATCCGCTACCGGGAAGCAGGTTGACGTGGCCAAGGCTCACAGTGTCCGCGGCGTAGTGACATCCACGGCCCTATTTAATGGGGTCTCTGTGGATGATATTATGTCGGTGGCTCAGTGGCACTGTGAGTCAAGTTTTACAGACCATTATCTCCGTGACACCTCTAATCCTCTCGCCTTGTCGGTTTTGAAAAAATAAATCGGTTTATATTTTTTGAGGAGGTTTTTCCTCATTACTTATATATTTCACAATTAATTTATGGAAACACCCACTTTTTTGGGCCTGCATCAGTCTTTGCCAAGGGGAAGATGATGTCAGCAGCCATTTTCAACAAGGTCAGTCTTGTTCATGTGTTGTCCGTTGTTGATTGTATTGTCACGATTACCCGTTATTAATATGGTGATGGTTTGTGTATTTGTGTGGTTCATTGTTGAGAGTTACGAAAATGGAGCTTTTTCGTCTCTGTCCTGTAGTACATGGCACTTGTACGTAGAGAGCGTATAGGACATTGAGGTCAGTCGACTCTTCCTCCCAGGAAGGAGGGGGGGGGAGCGCATATGACATTCGGTCATCTCTCATACATCGGTGGTGTTATCCGATGGTTAGTCAAATCCTGACTGTTTTTTCTTACAGTTTCAGAAGTTTAAGTGCCTTAAACGCAGAAAAGCGTATAGGGATGAGCTGGTCTTTTGACCTCGCCTCCCTCCCGCCAGATTCACTTTCGAATTCTGGCAATATCAAAAGTATTAGGGAGGTAAGTATACTCTTGAAGTGAAATAAACGAAATCTAGGATTTCTTTTTTCACGAGAGAGTTGATACTTACCTCCCTAGATACGGACCCGGCCTCTCCACCCCACAGAGGCTCGGTCTTCAGGCTCTTAATAGTTGCATGTGTGTCAGCCAATAATCTAGTCAGAGGAAGTGCTAGTCTGCGCATGCGCGGTGGTGGGGCTGGCATCCGCCAGACTACGCTCTGACTCCCTGCCCAGTAGGGGCACCTAACTGTTTTAAATCTGAGTGTTTATTGAGTGAAAGCCAATATTTAGCAATATCAAAAGTATTAGGGAGGTAAGTATCAACTCTCTCGTGAAAAAAGAAATCCTAGATTTCGTTTATTTTTCAGTGGCCATCTTGAATTTCCACAAAAACATCTGGAAATCGTTTAAAACGCTGCTCCTCATTAACTTTTTGGCCAATTTCAACAGACTTTGTTTGAATGATACTAGGCTGGTAGGTTTTACAGTATGCATACAGAATTTTGATTGGCCATCTTGGACTTTTAGAAAATTTGAAATCAGTGAAAAGTAATTGCTTGGTCGATTTCAAGCAAACTCGATTGGAAGGTTGGAAGAGTGTGTCAATTCTTTGGCAGCGATCTTGAATTTTCAAAAAAATGGCAGGAAATCATTTAAAATGCTACTCCTCATTAACTGTTTCTGCAATTTCAACCAGACCTGGCTGGAAGGATACTAGACTGGTAGGTTTCAGAATATATATTTTCAGAAAATCCAAGATGATCGCATATATATAAAATATATATATATATATATATATATATATATATATATATATATATATATATATATATATATATATATAATTTTGATTGATCACTTTCTCCGGCGATCATCTTGGATTTTCTGAAAATTTCGGGAAATTAGTTAAAAGCCTACTCCTCAGTAACCACGTGGTCGATTTCAAGCAAACTCGGGAAGGACCCTAGAGTGGTGTGCTTCAGAGCTTGTATACAGAATTTTGATTGGTCAGTTTGTTCAGTGGCCATCTTTAATTTTCTGAAAAATGCCTGAAAATCATCTAAAACACTACTCCTTATTAACCGCTTAGACATCTTGTTCTCCAAAATGACATATTAAGAACTGCTGTCTGGATCAGGCTGAAACTCATTAGATTTAATTTCATCGATAAATAATGGTAATTAAAGTTTGTTCATGAGAACTTTTTCTTTAATAAAACATGGGTCTCATGGACGAATCAAAATTTTGGGTTTGACAGCCATATTGGATTTTTTATTGGCCGGATGGAACCTAAGGTTCAATCTGATTGTGTGGTCAGCATTCATCATTAATTTTCCACTAAATAAAGATTGTACTGAATTCCCAATTTTGTTTTTTTATGTCTTGGTAATGCTGAATTTAAAGTATTGTCTGTTCAAATGATAATGGTCCAGCTGAGCATTAAGGCCACTGGGCCTCTTGTTTATTCATACAGCAACAATGTGTAATGTGAGACCCCCACCGGATACAAATATTTGTGTTTCTCGCCACTCGAGTAATGCGAGTGTTACAACCTAAACTTACCCTTAATGGAACAACAGCAACACAATGCCATTTTATATAAAATTCTGCATTAATTTTGATGTAATAAATGCATTTTATTAAAGTGAACACTATTTAGGCGGCCCGATTTAATAATTTGACTACCGCGATGACTATGAGGTATACTTTAGGCATAGTCTTAAGATGGCAAGAATTTGTACCGTGAAATTGTGTTCAATTTTCGTGTTAGTGCCTTTTTAGCTCGACTTTACAAAGTAAAACGAGCTATTGCGATACCCTGCACATCGTCCGGTGGCCGTGGCGTCGTCATCCAATTTGCATGTAGCTCAACTTTTCTGTTTATATCTCAGGTTTGGTTAACCATACTGGACCCAAACTTTGCCACATACTTCCTTATAATGATATGGCATCTCAAGATGACCTTGGGTTCAAAAGGTCAATGATCAAGGTCACTGTGGCCTTGGTAAAAACCTAGGATTTTTCAACATTAACATTTTCCGTTTGGATCAACCTTTCTGTTTATGTTTTGGTCCAAAGGTCAAGGTCACATCATATGCATGGCGACCGTCTGTCATCCGTCATCCATCCGTCAACCTTTGTTTAAAACGCTACTCATTAACCGCTTAGCAGATTTTAACCTAATTTGGCTGGATGGACGCTATCGGGGTAGGCGTCGGAATTTGTATACAGAATTTTGATTGCTCAATTTTTTTGGGTTAAAATCTAACATTTTATGACAAATTTACCAGAAATTGCCAAAACACTACTCATTACCCGCTTGGTGGATTACATAGATGGCACTGCATCAGTGTTAGGCATCTGACTAGTTCTCCAAACGAAGACAAGCGTCAGGTATACTTCAGCGACATGGCGTATCACGTTTTACCAGCTTAAATTAAGCAGAAAAATTTGGTAGGAGCCAATACAGACACTCTCCAACCAGAGATATTCCTGCGCTCCTTTTCAAAGTTAATTCTTCTCACAGAATAACATGAGAAGAGGTCGATAGGTACCTCCGGGCCCCCTCCCTACCAACATATATATAAGGGAAACAAGACTTCAAATTGAGTAGTCAGGAGCACTATAGGGATGTCCAAAAAGACTCGACCACAGCTCAGCACTTTACTTTCCCAAGACTTAAGTAGGGGAAACAAAATGACTTCAAACTGAGGATTCAAGAGCAATACAGCACTACCTAACCTTAGGATGGAGCATGCTTCTTACTGCATTACCCAGGTTCTAAGAGGGGACCCATGTGCAAACATAAACACTCCAATCAAGAGATGAAAAGAAAGCATACAGTATATATAATATCCACACCATGGAGTCTCTAGGCATCAGCCATATGTTTAAAGAGGCCTTAGCCAGCCTGTCCCCCTACCCCTCTGTTCCCCCCCCCCCCCATCCGACGTTATAAATTCAAATAATTCTACATTTGATATAATTCATTATGACGTCCTAGGCTTGAGTAACAGATCGTATCTATCCATAGGCAATACATTTAAGTCTGGCTGTACTCTTATTTTGCTTCAGAGTATGTCAAGCTGTACGTGGACTGGATTCTTAACAAGTCCATATATAACCAGTTCCAGGCTTTCTACCATGGCTTTCATAGTGTGTGTGCATCCAATGCTCTTATTGTAAGTATTTTGCCTTTGATCATTCATTCCAGTGGGAATTGGAGGAGTCCAATTTATCCATCAATCATATGACATCATAATCAACTATGCGACATGTAGCCTGATTACATCATGATAGATGGAGCTAGGTTCATCACGAATGCTTAATTGATGACAAACTAAGCATTGTTGTACAACTTGTATGTCTTTACTATTTAACAAACATGCTGTTGAATATTCAACAGCTTACCTGTTGAGTTTTCTGGAAATTGATAGTCAGAGTGATGTGTGGGTGAAGCTGAGCTAAATATTGGCGGGGCAAAGCTAAAACTGGATTCCTCCATGTATTTTCATGACTATTAAAAGATTAATAAAATATGTGAGAAATCAGTCGATGAGATGGTGGTGGGCCGGTAACATCTCTGGCTTCCAAAGCCGGTGTACAAGATTTGTGGCTCGGTACAGACTGTCTGTCACACACTCATTGAGGAATTGGGTAAATCTCATCACTTGCCACTATCTTTCTATGCACAGCAAGACAAAAATGGGTACCACTAAAAACTTGAATTAGTTGGCTTGATGGACTAATATCCTGTACATGTGGTTCTGGGCATCACTTGCATGCATGCACACGCACGCATGCACGCACGCATGCACACGCACTTATTCACTACGGCTTCGGGTAATCACAAGTTACTGTTTTTGTCAGAGTATAGTTTTAACATATTGCGCAAGGCTAGATTTCACTTCAAGAGTATACTTACCTCCCTAATACTTTTGATATTGCTAAATATTGGCTTTCACTCAATAAACACTCAGATTAAAACAGTTAGGTGCCCCTACTGGGCAGGGAGTCAGAGCGTAGTCTGGCGGATGCCAGCCCCACCACCGCGCATGCGCAGACTAGCACTTCCTCTTTGCTAGATTATTGGCAGAGAGATCACACATGTTTTTTTGTGCAAAAGCTTTTCCTTGCTCTTAAACTGTTTTCATAACTTGGTTGTGTTATTTTGGAGTGATAGTCACTGATTAGGATGGCAGGAAGGATCACTTCGCCAAAGGGGGACCTAGGACCTTTGAATCAGGTGACTTCTAGTAAAATTAGCGAGTTTTCTTTCCCGGTGTATTGTGTTTCCGGGACTCGCGTTTACCGTGATAAGCGCCTTGGTTAGTTGGTTTATGTCAACTCGGTGCTACCTAAGGCTAATTTCTCTTTCTGTTTATGTCCACAGGTCTGTATGACGCTAGGTGGTGGCATCACAGCAGCAGAGAGTTAGTTTTCTCTCCACCATGGTTCCATTTCCTACTAACACTGTTAGGTTATCTAACCAAATGATTTATGTCCAGTGAGTTGGAGGCCTAGTATAAAGGTCTTCTCGCTTTGCCCTCTTGATCCAATTCCTTCCCCATGAGGTGGAGAGAGTTAAGAGGCGTGCAGGTGGTGGAGTACTCCGGTTCGTCACGTTGGATGGTTTGTCTATACAAGGTGTCAGGTATCTAGTTATTGATAATGTGGTGATGTTAATTATAGTAAGCAAAGGGAGATAATTAACATTTTTGCCAGAAAAGAGTTATCTATGTGTATCTGATGGTTGTGTAGTCGACGTATCCATTCAGCATACAATTCGTCCTCGCACTTGGATGTTTGTTGGGATCGATTTTTTCCTGTCACGGGATTAATGACGTCATAATCAGCCTGGCTATGTATTTATCAGCAATTCAAGTTGCAATGCTGGTTTCTGATGTATATTGATCTTTATGATCGTTTTCCTTCTCTTTGAGTTGGTTTGAGTGTCTAAGCGTAACTAGTTTGCTCATACTCCTCGTCCTTTGCCCTGTTTCAGGGACCGGGTTGCGCGTCCTGTGGACGATTTCTGCATGATAAGTTCTTGCCTCATCTTTGCTATCAATGTAGCCCTTGTGGTCCCTCGGGTAATTGTGAGATATGTAAGCACTGGGGGGGCGAGTTAATGTCCGAATTCTTGTGCTTGCAGGCGACGGACAAGGTGGTAGAGGAGGCGAAGAAGAAGAAGCGGAAACGAGAGGTTGTAAGTAGGAAGGGTAAGGGGAAGGCCTCGTCCGCGGTGGATATGGAGGCCTTCCGGACCGAGATGTTGGGAGAGATGAAGAGGACAATAAAGGATTTGGTTCCAGAGTTGCTTCGTGGCATGCTTCCTGGACCAAATCCTTTACTGTCCTCATCATCGGCTTCGGAGCAGGTAATCCCCGCCTCTGGATCGGTTTTCCTTAGACCGCTTCCGTTGTTCGACGATTCAGAGGTGGCCCCATTAGAGGGGGCGTTCCACGACCCTGGCAGCAGGCTTATTGCCGCGCCGATAGGGGACCGTGGACGGTTGTCGCTGGAACCCGCGGGCTGCTTATCAGTCCAGGGGTATCCGCACGCCGCGGTGGCCAGTACCTCCTATGGCACCGTTCCTGGTCAGCCCGGGTTAGCTCTCTTTGCTGACCCGGGGTCTAATCTTTCTGACCAGGGTGATGAGGATTACCTGCTAGGGTCGCCGTCTGACGACGTGGACATGGATGAAGACGTTTGTGCACCCCTCGCGGGGAATACAGGCGGCTTCTTCCACGGTTTTACTCACCCTGGAGTAGAGTCCGCGGCTCAGGTGGTGGCCCAGGGCGCTGCTGATGGCCAGCGGTACCGCATACCTCGGCTTGCCGAGGGTGTTGCTGGTGCTGGCCGGGCCCGTGGTGGGGCGGTATGTGCCCCGCGCTCTGCCACGGCGCCTGCTCCTGGTCAAACCAGTGATATTGTCATGCCGGTGCTGTCAGGCCCGCATGTTTTCCCTGGCTTGCCAGGTGTATCAGCGTACCCGCCGTCAAGCTCTGCTGCTTGCGCTCAGGAGGAAGACGAAGGCCCCCGTCTTGTAGAGCGCTCGCAGTTAGCCACGGAGGAGGATTGGTCTGACGCTTGCCAGTGGTTGGTGAGCGTTAGGCCTGATCTGCCCGTGGAGCAGTCGGCTAGCCAGCGTGACCACAGGCCGTGGTTAGCTGGGAAACCGACTGCTAACGCTATGCCTTCTCTGCCGCTGGCGGAGCATGTCGTTGACATGTTCGAGGCGGCGGAGTCGTCCATTAAGTCGAGTGGACGTCTGGCGAAGGCCCCTCGCGAGGTGGCCAGGCGTTGTCGCATCGTGCCCCTGGATTACCAGCGGTACGGTGTGGTACCCAAGCCCAGCGTGGATGACCGCGCGGCTTTGGGTGAGGATGCGCGGCCAGGCTCCCGTTCTGACACGGGGGTCTTGTGCTCGAACGCGTTGCGTTCGGCGAATACCGCGTTGCGTGATGCGGAGGAGAGTGGGAGGGCTTCGATTGCCGCTCTGTCCCACGTCTCCCAGCTGTTACAGGGGGTAGTAACGGCATCCGCGTCGCGCCAGCCAAGTCCGGTCACGGTCCAGCGAGCCATCCAGGATGGTATTAACCTGGCGCTGGACTGTATGACTCGGGCGGTGACCAGGAGTGTCCGGGCAAGACGCACGTTTGCCCTGGACAATCTGTGCCCGTCTCAGGACCTGTACAATAGGCTACTGCGTACGCCTATGACGGGTCCTGGTCTTTTTGGAGGTGAGGGATGTCGACACCTCCAGGAGACGGTCACCCTGGTGAATAACCAGAGGGCGCTGCACGAGCAGTTTGAGGTGCTGCGTCGTGCTAACGTTCGCGCCGCGCCCCCTGCGTATCGTCCCCTGCAGGCTCGAGGTGGTGCTGGCCATGTCAGAGGCCAGCCACCGTCGCAGCGTCAGCCTCGGCCGCGTGCGATTCGGCCAGCAGCGAGGGGGGCGCAGGTTCCTCAGGCGCCGTCAGCCAGGCAGCCGCCCGCGCACCGAGGTGCACGCGGGGCGGGGCGGGGCGCACGAGGATCTGGGCGTGGTTATCGGTCCTGACGGGACGGTTACCGCGGTAAGAACCACTCCGGTGTTTATGGCGGCGGGGACAGTGCCGCTCTTGCATGCCTCGTGTCCACCTCTGTCCCTAGGTGGACCGGTGGGAGGCCGGCTAGCCGACCACATGCAAGAGTGGGAACGGTTAACTCAGGACCGTTTAGTCTTGCGATGGCTTTCCGTCGGGTATCATCCAGAGTGGATGACAGGCCCGCCGTCGCGACTGTCTCTAGTGCCAGTCTGGACTCCCATTCCGAGAGATCCAGAGCAAAGGTTGTGTATCGAGGAGGAGATAGATTCCCTCGTACAAAAGGGAGCTATTCAGCCGGCACAAAGGTGTCCGGGCTTCTATTCAACCCTGTTCTTAGTAACAAAACGCACCAGAGGGTGGAGACCGATTCTCAACCTCAAGCCATTGAACAAGTTCATCGAGACGCCCAGTTTCAAGATGGAAACGGTGCGCTCGGTGTTGGCGGGGTGGAGAGGGGGATGTGGACGGCGTCGATAGATTTGAAGGACGCTTATTTCCACATCCCCATCCACGGGAGTTTCTGTCGCTTCCTGAGATTTGCATTCCAGGGCAGACAGTGGGAATTCAGGGTGTTGCCCTTCGGAATTTCCACGGCTCCTCGGGTTTTCACCCGTGTGGTTCTTGCGATCACAGCATACCTCCGCAGGAGAAGCATAGCAGTCCACACGTACATAGACGACTGGCTGTTAAAGGCACACGACAAGGAAGCTTTATCGGCCAATCTGGTGATTGTTTTGAAAACTCTCTCGGATTTGGGCTGGATGATAAATTTTCCGAAATCAGAGCTGACTCCATCCCAGAGGTTTGTTTACCTGGGAATGTTCTTCGATCTGGAGACGGGATATGTTTATCCTACTCAGGAGAGAGTGCAGAAACTCATCTCGTTAATTCAGTCAGTGTGCGACAGTCGTCATGTCCTGGCACGGGTTTACTTGAGAATGCTGGGGTTGATGGTTTCTTTGGAACCAGTCATTCCTCAGGCCGCCTTACGCAGGCGGCCGATCCAGTTGTTTCTCATGTCACAATGGACCCAGAGTACAGGTTCGCTGGACTCGAACGTGTCAGTGTTGGCGCCTCTGATTCACCACCTGCAATGGTGGTTGCTCACAGAGAATCTCTTGGTGGGGGTTATGCTGACCCCTCCCCACCCTCAGGTGACTGTGTATACAGATGCATCGATGGAGGGCTGGGGGGCTTGCCTGGAAGAGTCCACGATATCAGGGCTTTGGAATCTGGAACAGTCAAAGGAACATATAAATCTACTGGAGCTAAGAGCAGTAGTCCTGGGCCTGGAACATTTCTTACAGAAAGTTCAGGGCAAGATTGTTCTTATTCGTTCAGACAACTCAACAGTTGTGACTTACATAAACCGCCAGGGCGGAACGAAGTCGCCCAGTCTCTGTATGATGACATGGAGACTGCTTTGTTGGTGTCTGGATCACCAGATTACCTTGAAAGCAGTTCATATTCCGGGAAGGTTAAACCTGCTAGCAGACTCATTGAGCCGAAGGATGAGTGTTTTACCCACGGAATGGCAACTAAATCAATGTGTGGCGGATTGTCTGTTCGACCATTGGGGGAAACCCAACATCGATTTGTTCGCAACGAAGAAGAATGCGAAGATGACGACGTACGTCTCTCCGATTCCGGATCCAAGCGCTTTCGCAACAGATGCGTTAGCTATCAGCTGGGGGAGAATGTATGCATACGCATTCCCTCCAGCAATCCTGATTCCAAAAATTCTTCAGAAAATCAGACAAGAGGAATGCCAAGTGCTTCTGATCGCCCCGGATTGGCCAAGCCGATCATGGTATACGGATCTGCTGGACCTTCTGGTCTGCAATCCGGTTCCTCTGCCTCTGATGGACGATATTATCTTCCAGGGCAAGGTCCTTCACAACAATCCGTCAATGTTCAGATTGACTGCGTGGATGTTGTCAAGGAATCTAGAATTAAGGAGGGCTTTTCTGAGCAAGCAGCCATGTTTATGGCCAAAGCCAGGAGGGGGTCAACCTCCAGAGCATATAATTATAAAATCAACAGATTTGCAGAATGGTGTTCAAAAAGATGTATTGATCCAATGGATTCATCTATTCAAGTAGTAGCTGATTTCCTCTGTCACCTCTATGATGCCTATAGCCTCAAGCCTAACTCTATTGCTGGTTATAAGTCAGCATTAATGTCTGTTATTCCTTGCTTGGCTAAGAGGGGAAGTGATGAAGTAAATACATTAAATGTATTAATTAAAGGCATGGGCAATCTAAGACCAAGGAATCCACCGGTGATTCCGTCTTGGAGTTTATCGCTAGTGCTTCAAGTACTAGGTGATAAGCCTTTTGAACCACTTAGTTCCATTTCTATGAAACTATTAACACTGAAGACTGTGTTTTTAATTGCTGCGGCCTCGGCTAGGCGTAGGAGTGAAATTCATGCCTTATCAGCCGAGGATGACCGTTTTGTGGTTTCAGGGGAAGGCCTTAAGCTGCTACCTAGGATTAATTTCTTGGCTAAAAATCAGTCGTTGAAATATCCAGGTCAACCTATTATTTTGCCTGCTTTAACTAGATATGATCCTAATTCTAAAGCATGGTGTCCTGTCCGGGCGCTTTGCCGGTACAAGCAACGTACGGCGGAGTGGCGCACCGATCAGTCAGCGTTATGGTTGTCATATATTGAACCCCATGGCAGGGCTTCTAAGGACACCATTTCCAGGTGGATTGTAGAATGCATTCAGTTTTGCCATAAATCTGCCACCGGGAAGCAGGTTGACGTGGCCAAGGCTCACAGTGTCCGCGGCGTAGTGACATCCACTGCCCTATTTAATGTGGTCCCTGTGGATGATATTATGTCGGTGGCTCAGTGGCACTGTGAGTCAAGTTTTACAGACCATTATCTCCGTGACACCTCTAATCCTCTCGCCTTGTCGATTTTGAAAAAATAACTCGGTTTATATTTTTTGAGGAGGTTTTTCCTCATTGCTTATATATTTCACAATTAATTTATGGAAACACCCACTTTTTTGGGCCTGCATCAGTCTTCACCAATGGGAAGATGATGTCAGCAGCCATTTCAACAAGGTCAGTCTTGTTCATGTGTTGTCCGTTGTTGATTGTATTGTCACGTTACCCGTTATTAATATGGTGATGGTTTGTGTATTTGTGTGGTTCATTGTTGAGAGTTTACGAAAATGGAGCTTTTTCGTCTCTGTCCTGTAGTACATGGCACTTGTACGTAGAGAGCGTATAGGACATTGAGGTCAGTCGACTCTTCCTCCCAGGAAGGAGGGGGGGGGGGGGGGAGCGCATATGACATTCGGTCATCTCTCATACATCGGTGGTGTTATCCGATGGTTAGTCAAATCCTGACTGTTTTTCGTACAGTTTCAGAAGTTTAAGTGCCTTAAACGCAGAAAAGCGTATAGGGATGAGCTGGTCTTTTGACCTCGCCTCCCTCCCGCCAGATTCACTTTCGAATTCTGGCAATATCAAAAGTATTAGGGAGGTAAGTATACTCTTGAAGTGAAATAAACGAAATCTAGGATTTCTTTTTTCACGAGAGAGTTGATACTTACCTCCCTAGATACGGACCCGGCCTCTCCACCCCACAGAGGCTCGGTCTTCAGGCTCTTAATAGTTGCATGTGTGTCAGCCAATAATCTAGTCAGAGGAAGTGCTAGTCTGCGCATGCGCGGTGGTGGGGCTGGCATCCGCCAGACTATGCTCTGACTCCCTGCCCAGTAGGGGCACCTAACTGTTTTAATCTGAGTGTTTATTGAGTGAAAGCCAATATTTAGCAATATCAAAAGTATTAGGGAGGTAAGTATCAACTCTCTCGTGAAAAAAGAAATCCTAGATTTCGTTTAATCTGTAACATGTTCATGGGCTCTTTGGTGTCTTTTGTAGACAGTGTCACTGTGGCTGGCAGAGATTTAGATAAAAAAAACAAGTGTCTGCTGTGGATGTATACTTTTATCAATCAATATATGTGCCCTACTTATCCTCGATCATCTCATCGCTTGAAAGGAGAAAATAAACCTGATTTCAGTCCTTTTTCACTTCAATCAGTACAAATGGCAAATCTTCAAACTGAGGAATTAAAAAATTTGATGTAAAAATTAATGATGTGTATGACATTGAAAACTTAGCAGCAGAAGTTACCAGCTCATTTGAGATGTGGTCAACTAAAGAGAAATTTGAAGATAGACTTCTGCACACTTATCTATCTCCGTCTGTTAAACAAGGAATTTGTATTGATCTGACATTTCTAGACAATATTCACAGAGTGGAAAGGTCATTTAGTACCATGAGGTTTAAAAATTGGTTGAAATCAACAATGGGAGTTTAATAGTTGATAGTCATTAAACAAGGTTAATGGATGCACACATAACATTGCTTGGATATAATTGAATCAGCCATAAAGTTATGGAATGCAGCATACAAAGACAAAGCTACTGATGAGAGGAACCAGTCAACATCCATATATGGAAGCTGAATGTTCCAATTATTTCAGCCAATCATGGTAGATTCTACAACATAGTATCGCAGTGAGGTAATCATGGTAGTAGCTATGGGATGAGCTTGCCGCAGTCCATTTCTCAATGCCAGACAGTCAAGATTTTTCTAAATTTTAAAATCAACAATCGCAGATGATTGTCTGTCTGGAGTTTGTGTGATGTCAGCAACAAACAACGCCCAGTCAAATTAATTTCAAAACATTCAACAGAATGTTTGTTAAATAGTAAAGACATACAATTCGTACAACGAAGCTTAGTCCTTCATCAATTATGCCTTCGTGATGTACATATCTGCATCATTCATGGCATCATTGATTATGATGTCATTCTACACATCACGTAGTTGATTATGACATCATATGATGGCTGGATAATTGGAAAGATCCATTAGTACTGTGATTAATAAATTCAATGTTTGAACAAGACCAGAGATGCTTATATTTTGTATTTCACAATGAGTAGGTTGTCATTATAAAAAGAAAAACTACAACCCCTCTCCTGGACACAGAAAATATTATCTACCTAATTATTGTGTTTATTGTCCAAAAAAAATACTGCTGTCACTGATCTCTTTAATCTTCCTGACCATTTTAACTGACAGACCATATGACATTTAATCGAATAGAAAAAACTCCAAATTCATAAGCGGAAGAAGAAGATACAAAATTCCAGAAAATTAAGAGATGGCTTCTGGATTATACTCCCTCCGAGTACAATTATGTTTGGTTTTGAATATTGACTCAACTGTATCAATACAAATGGAAATAATTATGCCCCCATAAAAATATATTGGGGTTATATAGCGTTTGCTTTGTCCGTCCATCCATTCGGGCTTTCGTTTCCGGATGATAACCTGAGGTCTATTGAAGAGATCATTACCAATCTGGAATGGGAGCGTGTCCTTGGTGGTCGAGTTCTATTTACCTGATCGTTTACCAAGGACACGCTCCCAAGCCCGATTGGTAGCGATTCGTTAAATAGATGTAATATTGTGCTTCCGGATGATAACTCTAGTTCGATTGAAGGGATCATTACTAATCTTGGGTGGAAGGTTGTACTTGGTGTTTCAAAGAACCCTATCAATTTCGGTGTCAACGGTCAAAGTCACGGTGACCAATCTTGGGTGGAAGATTGTGCTTGGTAGAGGGGGTGGGTGGGGGTGTCATACTTAGATTTGCTTGTGTTGTGCATGATTTAATGGAAACAAACTGTCCTCATGTGTAGCCTACACTGTTTTATTGTTCTTGTTCGTTCTGTAGATGCTGCGACCAGAAGAGGTAGAGATGTTAGTTTGTGGTAATCCGACACTGGATTTGTCTGTTCTGAAGAAAGTAACTCGCTATGATGGCTATACATCATCTGATCAAACCATCAGGTAAGTATATGGTGGAGGAATACGATCTGTCACTCAAGTATAATAAGTCATAATCAATGGAGGAATCCAGTTTTAGCTGTGTTCCGACCATCTCTAGCTAAGCTCCACCCAGAGTTCACCCATTTTTGGATCGATCAATCCCTGCACTGAATCTCAATTTCCAGAAAACTATACAGGTAAGCCGTTTAATATTTTGAAACTAATTTGACTAGGAGCTGTTGCTGCCTATGGCTATGCTTATGGCAGCAACAGTGCCCAGTCAAATTAGTTTCAAACTATTCTACAGCATGTTTATGAAATAATAAAGACATACAGTTCATACTACAATGCTTAATCCATCATCAATTAAGTGGTCATGATGAACTTACCGGAAATTGTCAAAATGCTACTCCTCATTAAACTCTTGGCAGATTCCAACTTAATTTGGCTGGAAAGACCCAATGTGAGTAGGCATTAGAACTTATATACATAATTTTGATTGGTCAAAATCTTAGATTTTATGAAAAATGTCCCAGAAATTATCAAAACGGCTGGACGGACCCTAGCGGGGTAGGCTCCAGAATTTCTAAAGCATTTCTCATTAGCTACTAGACAGATTTCAACCAAATTTGGCTAGGATGACACTATCATGGTATACTCCAGAGATTCTATTCAGAAATCTCATTGGTCAAGTTTTGATATGAAAATCATACATTTTATGAAAGATTTACTGGAAATTGTCAAAGCGCATCTCCTTAACCACTTGCTGGATTTTATCCAAATTTGGCTTTGCATTGTCTATAGGGGTAGGCTCTAGAACTACTATTCAGAATTTTGGTTGTTTAATTTGTTGGTGACCATCTTGGATTATTTGCAAATTTTCTGAACCATTTAAAATGCTACTCCTTAATTAATGGCCTGATTTCAATAAAACTGGTGGGATGATCCTATGGAGGTAGGTTTCAACATATCAAACAATAATTTTTATTGGTCAATTTCTTTGATGGCCATCTTGGATCTTTTGATAATTATCCATCATACATGTCTATTTAAATGCAAATGGGTCAAATGCTAATGGTCCAGGTGAGCATCACAGGTCCTTGGGCATCTTTTTAATTATATTATGAAAACTGCAGGCCCATTGGCATTGTTTAGTAAGTGCACCACTTACATCTGAATTAAGGAACCACTATGTAACAATTTTCTCCTTTTTTCGTACCTACAAACCATCATAATTGGCTACCTACATGTACACACAGGCCCACATGCCATACTTCGCCAGTGTACACCAGTAAGAGCTATCCGTCACAGCCATTTTTATTGTATCACACTATGGAGACCATTTCCATTACTCCATATATGCTCAGCTATATGTAATTTATGCTAACAAACAACAAGAAAGATTTAATGTGGATTGGTAACTATTGCTATATATATGTCTGCATACAAACTACAATTAACAACCCAATAAACTATTTTTTGGCAAAATGGGGCAGACCCAGCCGTCAGAACTTGTCTGACTCCCAGACACATGATGCTGTGGGACAGGGAACTGATGGAGCCAAACAAAAAGCTATCCCTCCCTACCTCATCCAATAATATATAGCTAGTAGTAAAACACATTAACCACAAGATCTGTTGTGGTTAATGTACTGGAAGTATTACAGGTCAGCAAAAATGAGTTAGGAAACATCCAACTCGGCGTGGGTAGACCATCGGAATAAATGTTCCAAAATCCAGGAAGCATGTGCATCTTGACGCAGTACCTATACGGAATGCAGTCCCACGAGATCCGGAAGAATGCCTGGTTTCGTTCAACTCAGTGTGGGTATGGCATTGAGATAGGACTATTGCACGGTTCGGGAAAACTACATGCCTTTCGGAGGAGTACCTATCTCGATGGAATCTCACGAGATCCAGAAGAATGCCTGGGCGCGTAATCAATCTAAACCTGACATGATTTCAATATGTGGTATGCTCTCAGATGGTACACTGTATTGTGAACGAGGTAAATTGTACCCACCTGAGGCTGATAAAGAAGTCGTATTACTATTGCATCCCTGATATTGGAAACTGGCACTTGAGGATTTAGGTAAAGAATCACTTCGCATGGCTGTGAATGTGGAGTGTAAAGTGTTCTCCCTCGGTTCATCCTTGCTCTGTAATGATGCCACAGTGTTTTGTATTCCCACCATTGCTTGTTGCATTGAATTCATTGTAGTCAGCAATGACTGGATGACATTCATCCCGATGTTGTTGTTGTTGTTGTTGTTGTTGTTTGTTTCCGGTGAAAATAGATCTCTTCGCGGTAATCGTGTATCACTCTGTGATTCCGCTAGTCCTGCATTCGATAACAAACGGGTACTCGTTTGTTGGCAGCTATTTGCTTGAAAATCATGTCCGCCCTCAATCTTACCATCATTACTATCTTTGTTGGTTATATTACCATTATCCATAGAGACGAGAGGGATGCCTCATCCCAATTCATGACTACTACCTTCCAAACTATATACAGTTGGTACCGCGGCAGCAGTATCCATTTGATAATCGGTACTACTACTCGCTGTACAAGAAATGCATCTCGCACGTACGTTCCGTCGTCCCTGTGGATGGTGGTCCTCTCGCATCCATTCCGCACTCTCGGTACAATTAACGGAACATCCAGCATTTTCCATGAAAATGGATTTAAGTATAGTTTTTGTTAGAGTGGCCGGTACCTTAATTCCAATCTTAGCTAGTTCATCAACTAATCTTCTAGCTGTCCAATTCGACGGATTTGACATGTCCAACGGTGACTTGTATCACCTTCGCGATTGGTGTTCCGCCATCTTGCAAAAACGCCTTGTGTTTACTTGTATAAAAAACACCACTTCTATATCTGCTCCTGTCTTACGCCTCGACTATTGATAATCAAAAACTTTACGGGAAACACTCTAATACGTTGATTTAATATCCATATTTGATGACAAACTTGATTTGATAGACTTATTGATCTATTGATTGTAATGATTTCAAAGCAATGATGACCACTAGGAAAAAATGTGTTGACTGAGAAAGGATCCCCGTTTGGACTCATAACAATTGCGACTAGTTTCTCCCCCCCCCCCCCCCCCCCACCAAAAAAAAAAATTGTTTGTTTACCAGCATAAACATGCCCTATCTCCATAAGCCTTAATTAGCTATGGAGATGTCTGAGAATGGCTATCCGCACACAGCTAAATAAAATAAGTTTTTCACAGAAGAACTGCAGGTTAGCAACTGATTGCGACATCTACTAAATTTACCTTTCTTCACATTCTCTCCACATACCAGCAGACAGAAAAAAGGTCTTCTGCCATTAGCGGATTGCCCAAAGATTGATTCATCCCATCACCTCTCCATGTATTAATGGAAAGATAAAACAGAACATTTCTCTTCACTCCTCTTCGCTGTATAAAACAGGATGGCCTCAGATTCCACCGTGGAGTTTCTTCTTCTTGCGTTCATCTTTCTCATAACAGTAATCTTAGACTGTTTTCCTTATTTGGTGCATGAAAGCTGAAGTGGTCATCAAACTGTCTCTGTCTCCTCTGATCTTCTCTTCAAAAGATACTTCAATAGGCTAGAAGCTTCTCCTAGCCTGTTCATATCGCTGGCAGTGCTGCAAGAGATGTTGTGCTGTTTCTTCTGACTGTTGACACTCACAAAGTGCAGAATCTGTAATCTTGAGATGGTGAAGATGTGGATTGAGACGATTGTGACCAGTCTTCAATCTGAAGATACATGTCTGATCCTCCCTACTGAGGCTGTGTATTGCATCATTATGCTGCCTGCTGGTGGTTCTTGTGACATTAATGCTATACTTCAGTTCTTCAAAGTCAACCTCACGGTTGAATTGTTCTTTATTTGACCCTTCCTTAGTCAGTTGATCAGCTTTGTCATTTCCTAATATGCCACAATGCGAGAGGATCCACTGTAAGTTGACATTGTTCTCCTTAGCCAGTTGCGTAAGATCTTCATGAATTAAATCTGTACTTTCTTTTCCACTCTCCAGCGCCTGGAGCGCTGAGAGGGAGTCTGTCAGGAAGAGAATATTTTCATTTCTGGTTTTTCGTTGTATAAGCATTTGGCTAGCTAAGATAGTGCCTGGATTTCTGCAGTGTAATTGCTACAGTGCTTCCCTGTTGGCAAGCATGAGTCTGTTATATCTCCACATGGAAACCGAATGTGAGCACCTGCCCCTCCATTCTTGACAGCCTGGATACCTGATCCATCTGTATAAACATGTATCCACTCTTCCTTAGGGTAGTTTTCTGCAATATGACTCAATGCAAGAACTTTGTTTGTCACCTCTGCTTGATCTCCCCTGATTTCAATCCCTGGAAACGAGGGCCAGATTGAAACTGTTTTCTATTTCAGAAGCTTTCCACGGTTCCCTCGAGGGGATAGCAGTTATGTTTATACATCTGGGGAAGATGTTTCTTTCAATTTTCTTTGATGTTAATAAGAAATTATTCCTTTTGAGCCTTCCTCTAGACATTTGGTGAGTCAGCATATACATGGGATGGTGAGGCATCAATTTGAATTTCTCGTATTGAATCTTGGCCTTGATTTCTCGTCTCTGCTGGAGTGGCTGGATATTGGTCAGTTCTTCAATCGCTGCTATTGGAGTGGTCTTCATAGACCCTGTTATGATACGAAGAGCCTGATTTTGTACCATATCCAATATCTGAAGGGTGCTTGTAGCAGCTGTCATCCATGATGATGAGCCGTATTCGATGATTGGCCTAACTGATCCAGAGTAAACCGGTTCAAAATTTTCATGTTAGCTCCCCATTTTGTTCCAGGAGCTTCCACATAACTGCCAGTCTTCGCTTGGCTATACCTTCAGCTTTTCTGATTTGCGCCTTCCAGGTTAGTCTTTTGTCAAGTATCAGACCAAGATAGGTTACTTCATCCTCAAAGTGCAGAACTGAGTCACCAAATTTCAGACTTGTCTTGTGTTCCTTTTTAGTGGATAGTGTGAATAGAGTTGCGACTGTCTTCTCTTTGTTGATCTGGACAAACCATCTTGTAACCCAAGAATTGAGGTAATCAATTGCGAGTTGCATGCGCTAATTTGCTGTTGACACATACTCCTTGCTGCTCCACATCACAAGATCGTCAGCATACAATGCGGCTCTGACTCCCATTAGAAGGTTCTTCACCAGGTCATTGATGAATATTGTAGCTCGCGGGGTAGTGCCGGGCCGTTCCAGTGTCTGATGTCGACTTGCCGTGCCGCAAGTGCACGACGAATGATGACGCTGGTTAGCTTCCGGTCTCGGGGTGACAGATCCTGTACGATACTGCCCTACAGGTAACAAAGACCGGCTCCCAAGGCCGGTGGAACTCAATCATTCCGGTGGGGCCATGCGACCATTGTCGCGAACATTAAACACAACAGTCTCATCCCAGGAGTTTGTGTCACCAGTATGCCTGTCCATAGCAATTTCGTGATCTATGGACTTACAAGATTTGATTGGTGACCTAATTAAACTAAGTCTGTACAATAATTCTACCTAAACAGACTGTCAAGTATGCTAGATAAAAATAATGAGCATACGAAAATACAAGACATAGAGACAGCCTGATGAACCTTTAAACGTGGGGCTCCTGGAGGTAGCACACAGACTCGTAGGTCTGCAGAGGTATCCCCGCAAGGGAGGCTCCCGTACATGAGACTTAACTAATTAACTTAATATAAGCTATTATACCTCTAAGCTGAAAGGAAAGAAAATTGTCTTTGTAGTGACGGAAAATCATGTGCCTCACGCGGGCACTACTCCTAGTGCTAGTTTGGGTGAGGAGTATTATCCTCGCGTGGACTGTCATATCTGAATCGTTGTGAGAGGCAAGTGCCTCGCGCGGGCCTCCGTCATGGGAAAATGTCACCACTGCTTAAAGCAGGAGAAGACTAGTGGTCGAAAGGGGCCCACTCTAATATTCAACCAAAAATGCTGTAAAGAAAAGACCATACCTAGTGAGATTATGACTATACGGTTGCGTGCTGTTTTACGTGAAGATGGGACGAACGATTCCCGAAGGATTCCCACGTCACCGTCTTATGTAATCCTTAGTATGCTGAATTAGTAGTTGCCGCTTTTATTTATGCGGGCCTTCTTCTATGCTTAACCTAATGTTTAGTTTTTACAGACAAGAATTATTTTAGGCCGCAAATGGCTGACGTCTACCTAGCTTTTAGATACGGCTGTCATTGAGAACAGAGGCCCTAAGACATCAATACTGAAGACAGCGTGCATACATGTTACTTAGTAAGACCTCCGAACTGTATAAGAACCCGGACATCTCGCTCCGTAACCACATAAAACGTCACAGGACACTGGTTACTTTTCACAAAAGCATTTTTAGGTAACTGATCTATCGTTATGGTGGGGGTAATAGAGACGAATACCCACCGTAAATGTCCTTCCCGTGAGGGTGTGGCAGATCTGAATATCATGCCCAGACATTCTTACGGAATTTGGTGGGGATGTGCATCTCGCCCGTCACCAGGCCCTATGGAACTAACCGTTTAACCTGTCGTTAGGTTTAAACACAAGTTGCCCAGCTTTGCACTGCGGTGCGGGAGGATTGTTCAGCAGATTAAAGAAAATAATAATAATAATTAAGATATGTTTTCACAGTGTTTTCCTATTTTGGCAAAGGTGCTAACTACTGAGTATCTGAAGATACACGGGAAATGTGTGTGACACCACACACTGGCCATCACTGCTCAGAAACAATTCCCAGGGTTGGATCAGTCCATGGTGCGGACAGGGACATCCAAACAATTAAGAAGACATAAGGCTTAGTGGAACATGAAGAGAGACAATAACTTAGAAATATGAGGCCCTTTAGGTATTTTTGGCCAATCTTACACAATCTTGCCGGAGTGCAGGGCTAAATTATCGCAACTACCAGGAAAGAGGCATATACTATGGGTTTCCTAACGAAGACATGGTCTCTAATCATATTAAATCTATCCTATCAAACTGAATAGAAAACGTTTTTAGTCGGTAGCATGCCAGGCTAAACAGAGTTATAGCACGGACAGCGACCTCAGTGAAAAATTGTTGGTGGCGGGAGAAAGTGCTGCATGTATAAATGTTGCTGTATAGTGTTTCCTACGTGCACTGCAGTCCTATATTTTCTACAATTAAACAAAACATAAGAACTGATGGCCACTGGCCATATATATAAACTAACCAGAATAATCAATAGTATAAACTAATCAAAATAATATCTCTGTAGTACAAGTTAAGAAACCTACTACGGTGCGGTTAGCGAAAACACCTTACAGAAAATAAGAATAACTATAAACAAATACATAAATTATAACTAGCGGTCCTAAGACCGTTACGGTGCCTTTTAGTCATCGAGACCGTTTATACAGGTACAATATAATTAGCAAAAATATAATTAACGGAATAATTAAAATGTTAAGTATAGTTATTTGAATAATCGGTAGCCATTCTTAAGTCTTGGCTATCGTGTTACTGAAATTGATACGTCACTCTTAGGTTGACCTGAGTTGATGCATGCTCAGGAAGCTGGAAAGTTCCCGCAGGCTGGTTTCCACAAACAGGATTCTTGCAAGCAGCTCATGACAGAAGCGGATCAAACTCAGGACTGTAATCACAATATAGAATGTCTAACGAGTAGTCAGCAAGGGATACAAATGCTGCTGTGACGAAGGTTCCCGTAAACCGATGGTACGGATGGAAGTTGACAACAACCCGATCACAAGCGGGGGTTGTTAGATGCGGATGAAGATACGAAACTAAGCTTAGCAGTGTGGGGTACGTCAGCCAGCTCTGAAGACGTACCGGGCAAAGTTTACTTGCTGCGGTCGAAAAGTTTAGATGAACGTGCACGACATCAGTGCGGGGACAGTTAAATAAGCACTTTTTGGCCGACAGATCCGGCGAGTCATCCACCAAAGAACATCGCTGCCTCTACATCGGTAGAATCACATTTTCAGGCCGGAAAGGCTCTTGATATATTCGTGAACAATATCTAAAAAGTTCCAAAATGCTCCCGCAAGCAACGGGAGTTACAAAATTGCTTTAGTGCGGTGGGTTGGATTACTGCTAGCTACGGGAGAAAAACCGACAGAAAGCGAAGTGATCTGCGTATGCCTGTTGAGACAATAGTAGCTGACACAGGTCCAACCTATTCGGCCCCTGGCCGAGGATGCTCTCGAACTCTGGATCGCGTCTCATTTTATACTACCCGTGACGTCACAGGCACAGGCTCCAACCAATCATTGGTCGAGCAAGAGCCAATCAGCGCGTAGCTAAATATAATGCAGTCGAATGTTCTAGAACATTCTAGAAGTTCTGCGTCCACGTGGTTATGACGTCACGGCAATACTTTGAAGATAATCAAAAGGGGTTTTCCATGGATAACTCAGCCATTTCTTAACCGATTTTGAAATGGTTTACGGATTTGGAAAGCCCGTCAAATTCTGGTCCTGGTTAATGCCAGATTCGGCAGGAACAGGTAATTAAAAAGGATTGCATTGTACCGTCTCGGTACACTAAAAGCGTCATCCCATCTTAGTCGTAAATTATGTGCTCTGTCAAAAATAGTATCTATGCGTGCGCATGCGCACTATGCACTTTAACAAACTTAGTTGTTTTTATGACGCGATCTCTCCCATAGGCTCATATATGCTTATGGCTCTACCCAGGGGGCATGTTCAGGGAACGAATCCAGGATGGGCGGCACGTACCCAGCTTGGCTGGTACGGCCAGTACCAGTCCGGTCGATCCGAACTACACAATTGTGAAGAGGGTGGGAGAGACTACACCACCCTGAGGTACACCTTGTTGTAGCAGGACTTTCTTGCTGCTCGTCCCATTCAACTGTACTGATGCCTTTCGGTTGTGGAGATACTGGCATATCCAGCTGTACATTTTTCCAGAAATATCACTGATCCTGAGTTTTTGGAGGGGTCCATGCTTCCATACTTTATTAAATGCCTTCTGCAGATCAACCCACACAGTGATGGTATGTTTTTTCTGTTGGAACGCCTCCTCAATAGACTGTCGCAGGTACGTTGTTTGATCCTCAGTAGATCTACACTTTCTGAAGCCATTTTGTTCATCCGCTAAGAGATTGTTGCTTTCAAGATGTCAAAGAATTCTCTGGTTGAGGATTCTTTCTATGGCTTTGACAGTGCAACTAGTCAGACTGATAGGTCGATAACTTGCCGCTTTGGATTTATTCTTGTCTTTTTTCAGTACAGGGATCATGTTGGCCTCTCTCCAAGACTGGGGAACTTCTGTGTACCAACTGTGGTTGAAAATCTCCAAAAGCTTGTGCTTTCCAATAGTACTCAGATTCCTCAACATCTCATTGGTTATTCCATCTGGTCCAGGAGACTTCCTGTGTTTCAGAACTTTCAAGCTTTTCTCCAACTCGCTGATGGTCAGAAGCTCGTCCATTCCCGCGGCATGTATTTGTGTGTTTCCATTCCACTTTGCAGACTTCATTGCAGCTTTTTTACAGCTCACTGGCACATCTAGATTGCTTACTTTCTGAAACATACAAGCAAAGTGTTCAGCAGCAGCCTCTCCTGTTTTAATTTCACAATCCTCTTCAAGAGTTATGGTCGGTACTCTGGTGTTTTCATCGTTAAGCTGGAGTTTCACATGGTTGGCTTCTGGTGGGACATTCTCTGCAATTTCCCTTGCGTTGGACATTTCTTCGTGTAACTTTTGCAGAGACGTATTCCAGTAAGGTCTGTAATTTTTCCTGGATCCCCTAGGAATGCATTTGCCAGAGGCAGAGAGTAAAGCAGAGTTAAGCTCTTTAACAACTTTATTGATATTTTGGTTCTTGACATCAATGTCTTTTACCAATCTGTCACTCTCTTTCTGATATCTGTCCCAGTCTGCTTTCTTATAGTTCCATTGAGGAGTCTGATTCCGGTCAATCTCAATATCCATGTTAATGGTATTGAAAACAGGGCGGTGATCACTGCCTCCAAGCTGTTCCTCAACAATGCGCAAAGATTCTTGATGTAGATTTTCTGTCAAAAATGCTAGATCAGGAGAACTTGAGGTATGCCATTGTCTTGAGTAGAATGTAGGGGGTCATCTGCCTTATTCAAGAGAATTAGCTTCTGCTCATCCATCCAATTTTCAATGTCCTCACCAATTCTATCAGTAGAATGATAGCCCCATAACTGAGAATGATTGTTGAGGTCACCAGCAATGATAGTTGAATCTGGGTGAACTGGGATTTTCCTGAGATTCAATGGTTGATTATTAAGGCAGTAATGGTTGACAACAGTGATGGGACGTTTCTCTGGAATTATCTTGATTGTGAGAATTTCAGGTCCGTCCATGTCTCTCTGAACTTCAATGGCATTTAGGTTATTCCGGACCAGGGTTATGACTCCTCCTTTATGTCTTCAATCCCTGTCAGATCTGAAGCACTGAAATCCTCTTTTACAGAATCTTCTGTTGACATTTAGATGAGTTTCTTGGATACACGCGACATCTACGCCTTTCTCCTTGAGAATTTGGCTAAACTCTGTTTTCTTGTTAGCCTTCAGCATTCCATTGCATGATAGTCAGCGGTTTGCTTACTTGTAATTTAGGTTTGACAACCTTCTTCCTTTTTCTACAAGGTCTACAAACTTTACCACCAGTAGCTTGGGTGGACCCCTTCGAGGCTGGGGGGCCCGGTACTGCACATGCCTGGCGGGAACTCACACGGCGAGCACCATGACGGATATTCATAATATTAACTGTCATGAAAGATGAGTTGTTTAGTGCTATGGTTGGCCACTCGCTCCAAATACCTAGCTTGGTACCAAGATAAAGTGTTACACCCCTGCGCCCGACCCGAGATCAGAGATCTTAGATCTACTTTGAGGCCTAGCACTTGTAGCAGGGGACCATGGAGTTTAATCCATGCGACTTAAATACACAGATGAACCCATGTATACCAAGAGGTCCAACTAGCTACTTTGGGGATTCTCCTAGGAGTTCCGACTTCCTCTAGAGAAGGAAAAAACATGGGGACTGGCAAAGAGTAGGCCTTTCTGTCGGTTGGGTGGGGAATCTACCCCGGGGATTGTTGGCTAACGAAAGAAACTTCCTATTTGACATTCCTCAGCCTCTGCGCCCATACAAAGATGCCCCCCCCCCCCTGATCGGATAAAAAAGCTACAACACCCTTTTCAGAATTCATTCATCATGTGTCATTGCTTAAAAAAAGGTCTTTCTTGGAAACAAGGATTCTGAGTGTTGTTGCTGTTGCCTTTTAAGATTTAAGTCTAAAATTGGCACATGTCTTCAGGCGGCTATGGACAAACAAAACATCAACTCATGTTTGGAGAGGATCACTCCAGTAAAATCAGATTTATTAAATATTGTCGTAGTAGTGTCCATTTTTAAACTAAAGTTGTTGAAAGCTGCTTCTGTATTTTAGCTTTTGACCCTAAAATTGAAACAAGTATTTGGGACCCTATAGGCAAGCTTCCACCTCAGATTGGAGGAAACCCCTCCAGTAGATCCAGCGTTATTGAAAATTGTCTTAAGAACAAGAGGAAGCACTTCCTGCTCACATTAATTCTTGCATCTAGCGACGTGAGTGAAATACCATGTACAATATTTTTTGCCAGCCAACTACTACTATTCGCACACAACCAGATCCTGACCTACCCTATACAGCTACAACATGTACTTTCCTACACTACCCAATTATAGTTTTTGTTTACAGCTAGCAGATGTGTATGGCTTAACATACATGATGAGAAATTTACAGTTATATTATCAAGGTGTTGAGACCAAAGTTAATATGGTCTTAGGTCGTTAGAAGAGGTTTCTGCTAATTTGATTTGTCAATAATTGGTAAATTTAATTGATGGAATCAATCTGCCACTCAAGTATATGAATGTTGAATAGTTTGTCAAGTGTACAAATTGTATTTCTTTGCTATTTAATAAACAGTCTGCTTTTGAAACTAATTTGACTGGGCACTCTTGCTGCCTATGACAGCAACAGCACCCAGTCAAATTAGTTTCAAAATGTTCAAAAGCTTATCTGTATAATTACCTTGATATTGGGATTCTGGGAATTCAGAGTTCAGTCAATTTCAACATGGACAAAGGTTGAACAGAACTTAGCTAGAAATGGGCGGGGCATATCTAGAAATAGATCCCTTTATTGACCAATGAAATTAATAGAAAACACCTCAGAATACTGAATGATGTCTCTGTCTATGTATAAAATGTTTCAAAACCATGGTCACTTTTTTTCTATTATTTTGTCAGATACTTCTGGGATACAGTGCAGGGTTTTCCCAAAGATCTTCAGAAGCGGCTGTTGTTATTCACTACCGGCAGTGACCGCATCCCTATTGGTGGTATGAGCGAGATGGCATTCAAAATCTCAAAAGTAAATGCATCAAATCTGTAAGTAGCTTTTACAAGAGGATGCTTAAGTTACTACCGTGATTTGTCGACTAAAGGCCGCCCTCGAATATAGGATGCTGTCCCAAATTTGACCAAAATCTGCCCAAAAAACTTGTATTCAAGTATAAGACGCTGTTAAATTTAGGAAAAAAACGTACCTTTAAAAAATCGAAAATTGGTATAAAAAATAACCATCACTCAGCGCTATGTGTAATGCATGACTAAAAATTATCATGGTGGAAGAGAAATTATTAAATAGGACCGCCTAAATATTGTGTATCTTCAATAAAGATCATTTATTACATCAAAATCAATCTAATTTTGGCATAACACGTCTCCTTGAAAACAGAAATCGCGTGATAGAAACAGATTGTAATGGCTCTTTTGCGTTTGGAGGCGCTGTGTGATCTTATGCGCTAACAGGAGTTGGTTATCTGGCTCTGTTGTGATTGGTGGCGCTGTGTAATCTTATGCGTTAACGGGAGTTGGTTATAAAACGGGTATGGGAATATTCAGATGGTCACTAGTTGTAATGACTCTTTTGCGTTTGGAGGCGCTGTGTGATCTTATGCGCTAACAGGAGTTGGTTATCAAATGGGTACGGGAACATTCGGTTCCTATCGCGCAATGATGATATATAGCAATTTCCGAGTCCAGAATATTTAGATCCAAGTACTCGCTCTAATTAGAATAAAGATCTTTTGCAATTGGAGGCGAATCACATGATTTATACATGTATCTTTTTTTGACGGCAAATTCTGGATTAATTTTGATGTAATAAGTGATATGTATTAAAAAATAAGCAATATTTATTAGGCGCCCCAATTTAATAATTTCACTTCCGCTTGGTGTTTTTGGAGTATACATTAAACATAGTCGTCAGGCGGCGTGAATTGTCTAGGGTAACCCAAAAATGTGCTGAAGGAATGTTCTCGATTATAGGACGCACCCACCTTTCTAGTACATGTATTTTGACCAAAAAACTGCGTCCTTTAGTCAAATTTTAACGGTATTTACTCTGTCATCCCTCAAATACCAATTGTCTTTCATGGCTATCATTCTTCAAGTGGCAGCCATTATCAGCATTTTATTTTAGCTGTGTATCACATCCCATCATTCAAGATTGGTTGATGTTATTAGAAAAACACCTTTAACACGTATCACATATGTCAAGATATTGAACCAAGATGCTCACAGTAACTGGTGTCATTAGATCAGAGGTGGCTGTTTAACTTAGCATTGATCCACATCTTTCAAAATTAGTCAATTTTATTGTGCTCCCCTATTTAAATAGATAGATATTATATAGTGTCTCCTTTCCCACATATCTGTATATCCATCCATACCGGCTTCTCTTTTGCTGCTGCTGCTGCTGCTGCTGCTGCTGCTGCTAGTTCAATAGAGGGATTTGATCTGTGACTCAAGTATATGATGTCATAATGAATTACATCACATGTAGGCTGACGTCACAATCATAATGCCCTATTATAACCCTGTCATGAAGCTCCCAAAGTCTCTCAAGTACGCGTTGTATATCTTTGAAAAATTTACAATTTAAAAAACATTCTGTTGAATATTTTGAAACTAATTTGAGTGTGTTGAAACTGTTGCTACGACAGACAGAAATAGACATATGTTAAATTAGTTTGCAAATATTCAACCGTTAATATGTATTTTTAATTTGAAATTGGGATTTTGGAAAGTCAGGGTTCAAAGTATGAAAATTGATCCCAACATGCACAAAACGCTAGAAAGGTACGTGGCATAGCTAGAATTGGACTCGATGATAATTGACTTCTCCTGAGGTGATATGCACAATTAGTTTTGCCCATGGTATCCCCATGTAGCATATTAACTTTGGCTTCAAAAGGCTGGTGACCAATTATTAAAATTTTGTTCCTGGACAATAACTTGGGTTCTACAGAAAGCATCGTCACCAGACTTGACCTGCTGGTTTAGTTTTTGATCCTAGAATGAAAGGGTCAAAGATAAAAGGGTCTCGTTGCCCCATTACAGAAACTGTGTTTACTGATGATAACCTGAAATCTAATGGATTTTCACCAGTCTTAGCCTGCATGTTGGGGTGTGTTGGGCTGGGGTTTGGCGGTGGGGGTTGTTATCTCATCCAAAAACTGTTGGTGGAGTTTAATCAAAATTGTTATGCGAGTTACTATATGAGGGTCAACAGGTTAAATCTCATAACAATTCAGTCCATCACTCTGTCTCCTCCGAAACCGTTTAGCAGAATTCAAGAAAATTTGTTTATTAAATGTGAGTTACCCATCTCATTGCATATTGCCAGATGATATTTACATAGAGTTCTACCATCTTAGGGCCCAGGGATTGGCAAAACATCAAATAACATAAAATTCTGTCTGTCATTCTATTTCTTCCAAAACTGTTTGGTGAAATTCAATTAAATTTGTTTTATGAGTTACTTATATGACTGCAGATTGTGGCATGACATTTATATTGGATATTATATAATATCTTAGGGGAAGAGCAGGGTCAAAATGTCAAAGTTCGGATTTGCGACAAGGTGCCATTGACTGTGTGCTCTAGTTGGATTTAAATTTCTGCACATTATTTCCCATGGTGAGAAAGCAGCATACTCGCATTGGCATCATTAGATCAAAGATCATGGTCATGGTGACTTTGGTCCAAAACTGTTCTGTCAATGTTAAGTTATTACCTTTAGCTTCAGGTCTCACTCTGTTTTGGTCAATGTTATTTTAACTAAGCTTGACCACATGGTTGCCATTGCTGCACAGAGTCAGCATGATGATCTTGAAGCCATTGTAACATTAATGCAAAGTAAATGCAATGTTTGATAAATTTATGACAGTTTTGAAATCTGCATTATTAGCTCAATCATCACTTTAGTGAATTTTAGACAAATTTGACTGGAAGGATCCTAGGGTGGTAAACTTCTGAAATTTTATAGAGAAACTGGATCCGTTATTTTTTCTGGTGTCCATTTTAGATTTTCCAATATTCCTCACAAATCCTATCTTAAAAAATGAGAATTTTAACCTGGTTTCTGGAAATTTATTAGAAATTTAATTGTTCAATTTTTATTGTGGCCATCATTGGATTTCCAACAATATCCAAAAATCTATCAAGATACATCTTAAAGAAAAATTACCCAATTTAAATCATACTTGCTGGATAACTGCTGAGGTGCTAAAGTTGTAGAAATATGTACAGAAATGTGATTAGTCTTTGCTACCTTTGCATTCTTTGCTGCCATCTTGGATTTCTGAAAAATGCCCAGGAGGTTGGTTAAAATACTACTCATTACCTTCAGCACCAAATTCAATTGAAATTGCCTAGGACTCTATTTGTTGGTAGGCTTGAAAATTTTTATACCAAAACATGATTGATTGGTTTTTTCAGCAGCCATCTTGGATTTCCATAGTTATCTGAGAAATTTGTTAAGAATACTCCTAATTAGCTGGTTTCAACCAAACTTGGCTGGAAGGACCTTAGCGTGGTTACGCTTCAGAAATAGTTTCGCCAGCCAACTCGGGCATCTGAAAATGTCCAGGGAATTAAAGAAAGGGAAAAGGGAACTATCAAATGGTTTTTATTAGCTCACCTGGCCCGAAGGTCCAAGTGAGCTTATGCCATGGCGGCCATTCATCCATTGTCCGCAGTTTGTCTGTCAAATGGTATCTCCTTTATGTTATGACTAATGTGAACCAAATTTGGCTTGAAAGATCCTATGGTGGTAGGCTCATGAACTTCGATTCAGAATTTTGATTGTTCAATGATTCTCTGATGGTTATCTTGGATTTTCCAAATATTTTCCGAAAATAATTTAAAATGCTGTTCCTCCAATATCAATGGCCCGATTTCAATAAAACCTGGTTGGACTAATTCTCTGCTGCTATGCTTCAAGACTTCTAACAAGAACTTTCATTTGTCAATTTTTCCGGTGATCAGCTTGGATTTCCAGAAAATTCCTAGAAATCAGTTAAAAGCCTACCTACCCCTCATTAACCACTTGACCAATTTCAAGCAAACTACTGCTGGAATGACCCCAGAGGGGTATGTTTCAGAAATTGAATGCAGAATTTTGATGGGTAAATTTTTTTGCTCACCATCTTGAATTTTCCAAAAATTAGCGGTAAACCCTTTAAAATGCTACTTCTCATCAACTGCTAAGGGAACTTTCAACCAGACTTGGCTGGAAGGATACTAGGGTGGTAGGTTTCAGAACAAGTACACAGAATTTTGATTGGGAAAACTTTCCAGCGACCATCTTGGA
This sequence comes from Chaetoderma sp. LZ-2023a, assembly GCA_034401795.1. Lineage (NCBI taxonomy): Eukaryota > Metazoa > Mollusca > Caudofoveata > Chaetodermatida > Chaetodermatidae > Chaetoderma > Chaetoderma sp. LZ-2023a. Next base: position 79,272,534 of record CM067369.1, on the reverse strand, counting down.
TTTTCCGTAAATTACTGGAAATCAGTTAAAAGCCTACTCCTTATTAACCATCAGACTGATTTCAAGAAAACTCGGCTGGAAGGACCCTAGCCTGGCCTGTTTCAGAATTTGTATACAAAATTTGGATTTGTTAATATTTTCGGCAGACATCTTGAATTTTCAGAAAGATGGTGGGAAACCATTTAAGATGCTACTCCTCAGTAACTGCTTGGGCAATTTTAACCAGACTTGTCTGGAAGGATACTAAAGTGGTAGGTTTCAGAACTTGTTTACAGAATTTTGATTTGTCAATCTTTCCGGTGGCAATCTTGGATTTTCGGGAAATCAGTTAAAAGGCTACTCCTCATTAACTGCTTGGCCCATTCAGACTCGGTTGGAAGGACCTGGCTGGTACACTTCAAAATTGGTTTACAGAATATTGGCGGCTTGATTTTTATTTTGGTGACCATCTTGGATTTTCCAAAAAATAGGTGGGAAATCATTAAACGCTACTCCTCATTAACTGCTTGGGTAATTTTGATTAGTCAATATTTTGGCAGCCATCTTTGGAAATTATTTAAAAAACCGTACTCCTTAATCAATGGCTCAATTTCAGCAATGGTAGAATGATCCTATGATGGTAGGTTTAAACATATCAAACGAGAAATTTGATTTGTAATTTTTTGGTGGCCATCCTGGATTTTATTTGGAATTATCAATCATGTCTATTTAAATGCAAATGGTTCAAATGCTAATGGTCCAGGTGAGCATCACATGGCCCCTTGGCCTCTTGTTTACTGATGGTTATTGGTTGACTATTATATAAAGTTATCATTAAACAGAATTTGTTAGTTCCCTGGTCCTTTCCTTTAATGGATTGCTCCTCATTAACCACTGGTCTGATTTCAGCAAAATTTGTCATGAACAACCTTAGGGTGGTAAGCTTCAAAAACTTATACAGAATTTGGTAGCATATGTTAATTTTTTCCACATCCCACGCATCAAATGATGTTGATGGATAACTATGTAATACAAAATTCTACCACCTCTAAAGCTACCACCTGCATAGACCTGCATACACTTCCATGAGTGGTACAAATAATATTCTCTAGAGGCGCTGATATAGAGCAATTATCTCGCTACTGTTCAATCACTGATGATAATTTTTCAAAGCATGCTAATTGAAAGTCTGTTTCTGGTGGAAACAATGAGTTTCAGTCAAAATACACTCCTGATTTCAAGGGTTGTAACGTGATACCTGCTGAATATTTTCAAGTCAGTGTAACTGGAAGAAGTTGCTGTCACTAGAGCTTGACAATATACTGATATATCAAATATCGGTATCATAGATATACAGTTAGTCAAATCGATATAATTTTGGTGATACCGAAATATAACATAAAACTGGTATAACATTCTGTTTAGGCAGATAATCCGCTTTTCATTAGCAACATTCAATAGTAAACTTGTCTGAGGTGACTGTTCTTCATAGCTGAAGTTATAATTTACCTGTATTTAGCGACCACACTTTACATTTTCTTATTTATCTGCACCTGTCAAATTGCTGTTTGGAAGCCAGAGAAGTTGATAAATTAATGATTATAGCTGCGAAAATTGTCTATTTATAAGAATGCATTTCTCACAAGAAATAGACTAAAACTTATTTTAATTAACCTCATAGTAGGACGGGGGCTGGTTAAAGATGCATAAAATATATCTTCTTGCCGCTAATATTTTATAACATCTGCCTGTTGTTCGCTATAAAATCACAATTTTACTACTTCAGGCTGCCAATGTCACACACATGTTTCAACCAGCTGATTTTACCAGATTACAAGAATCGAAAACAACTAAAACAGAAATTATGTACTGCAATTCAGAACGCAGAAGGATTTGGCCTGGAGTAATGTTCATTCATTCACTTTACAAAGTAAAATAAATATTTTGTTGTTGTTATAAGATTAACATGATATGGTGTTTGTCACAATGTCAGTTTATATCCATTTTAAGGCATGAATAAGATATACATCTATGAAATTGTATTCAAATATCAAAACATTAGTGGTTGGGGGAGGAAGACTGTTTAACACTTTAATGGTCAAGACTTGTTGAGAAAATAGAAACTTGCTGAGTGAATGACGATTTGCAGACATAGAGATTGTTTTAGAAAATTTACCACTGAAATGACTGGCTCAGTTATCGAGCCAGTCATTCCAGTGGCAAAATTTCGAAAATCGTCCTCTCTTGACCTGCAAATGGACATTCCTTAAGTTGACTGCAGAGGCTGTTCTTGGACCGCTTGACCACTAAGAGGTTCATCTTAGCTTGATGTTGCTGACTGATATCTATATACATGTATATTTAATATTGTGCCTCTGTCTTTGTGTGATATATTGTGATCTAACATGTGAGCTCTATGCAAGATGGCTCTAAGCACTGCTACACAAGTTTCTCTTCTAACAGATTGCCATATCTTATATTTATAATTGTTTCACTAAATCAGTCTAAATGAATGTCATATTTTCTCATATAATGTGAAATATGTATCTTGCACGTGCCACACTACAAACACAAGACACTTTTGTGAAATGACGCCAAGAAATGGGTTGGTTTCTTGACATGTAATACATCATAAAACATCTCTTGGTGTCTGTAAAGTTGTCCATTTCAGCACTAAGTTTTGAATGACTATTATTCAGGCATATATACATGCATGCTACATGATTTATCAGGTAGGCTTACAGAACTTTTATACAGAATTTTGATTGTTCAAATTTTTTATTGCCCGTCTAATTTAGGATTTTCAGAAAATTTTCCGGAAATCTGTTAAGACTAATCCTTATTTAATGGTTATGCAATTTCAGCTAAACTTGGATGGAAGGACTCTATGGTGGTAGCCATCAGAAATTGTATACAGAATCCCTATGGTGGTAGGCCTCAGAACTTGTAATACACAGAAATTTGATTGGTCAGTTTTTCTGGTGGCTATCTTGGATCTTTGCAACTATTTTGATTCATGAATTGGTGGTACTAAACAAGTGTACCACACGTACAAGTACATTTGTTTAACACTATGATTTCATGTTACTCTATACGCGAGATTAATTGTATCTACTAGTTACTGATTAGTGATGGCATGCAGGGCAAACTACATGCTTACATAGTATGTAAATATGCACGCACGCACGCACGCACGCACGCACGCACGCACGCACGCACGCACGCACGCACGCACACACACACACAATTTATTTATTAAAAGTTCACTAATTTATACAAAGCAAAGATAAATTTAGGAAACATATAACACTTGGACACAGTTTGCACAGATTACATGCTAACCATACCTTCTACAAACAGACATTAATACTAATATTTGTCTGGTTAGCATAAGGTCATCAATGATGTCTTTGTAATTCAAAGACATGACATTTCACACACTCACACTGGATAAAGAAGTGAGCCTCCTGCCTCATAGTTGATAGTAAATCATTCTTGCGCTTGTTAGCTCATGTGTTTGTTTACACACACCATAGCGGGTGTGATGGTGAATGACAGTTATATCTGATGGTAAAAGGTTTACGCTTATCAATTTAAAATTCAATATGAATATGATGACCTAGAAAGAGCTTAGTCTAATCCAGTCTGCTATCTGCTTAAGGGTTTCTGTCGAGTTAATGGGAAACATCCATTGATGTATGTGGTACTGGAGTGCCAGTCATTCCATTGGTAAATTTTCAAAAATAGTCTTCTGTTGGTCTACAAATTGGACATTTCTCATGACCATTGCAGAAGGCATTTCTGGCTGATATGGGTCTTAAAGTGTTAAATAAATATTGACTGCTGTGTATGTATTGGCCTCACGCAGCCTACATCATCTGTGATATCAGACAATTTAAAAGTTATTATTCTTATAAAAAATCTTGTTTGTCATATTTGGTTGTCTATTTTTATGAAATTGTTAATGCGCTTACATTGAGAAATAGGGCCTTACAGAGCTGAAAAATAATTATTTATTTAAACCAGATATTTATGACGCACATCATGATAAATATCATTCTTTATATAGATCTATATATTACATAATCAGGACTTTATTGTTATTGCTAATGTTGTTCAATTGTATTAATGGGTATCTTGTTATTAGATAATATATCTATCTATTGTGATTGTTTATATAAACCAATATTACAACCATTTTTGTCAAACATGTGAAACAGGAAGCGAGCTATAGGTATCATGTTTCCTATGGCCTCGGCGACATGAACCCATAGGATGCTGATGTCAATATTCTATCTTTTACGGTGTCAATAGCAAAGAAACTAGTGTACATTTTCAACAATTTTGGTGGAAGATGTTGCTGTCTACGACAGCACCATCTTCCACCAAATTTGTTGAAAAATAAACACCAGTTCATTATTTACTTTAATTTTAAAATTTTGAATTTTGACATCAGAGTGGTAAGGGTTAAAGTTTTATGGTTAGATGAACTTTCTCAGTTTATATTTCAAGATAGCTTAATGATATGGGAACTAGGCTTGGATACACTTAATGATATGGGAATTAGGCTTGGATACATGACCATCTGTTGAGCTATGATGCAGTACTATTGACCTTTCCAGTTTTAACTATGACCTGCCCATCTCTAACTAAGGTCCACACACACACACATCGCTCGTGTTGGGATTGATCAATCTCTGAACGCCCTGACTATCAATTTCCTGAAAACTATACAGGTCAGCTCTGAATATTTTGAAACTGATTTCACTGGTTGCTGTTTCTGCCTATAACGGCAACAGCGCCCTGTTAAATTAGTTTCAAAATATTCAGCAGCATGTTTATTAAATAGTAGACACACAATTCGTACAAGAATGCTGCCAGTCACCAATTATGCGTTCGTAACGAACTTATCAATGTCATTCATGATGTCATTGATTATGATGTCATCCTACATGTCACATGGTTTATTATGACCTCATATGATGGGTGAATAAACTGGAAACGTCAATTATATTGTGGTTGCAAGGTCAAATGGCACAGTCATTGTAACCGTGGTACACTACTTTCACTGTTAACCGTTTTCATATAGCTCCGTATATCATCCTTTGTTTCAAGATTGGTGTCAAAGTGTAATAACTATTTCTTCAGCTTATGGGATAAGATTGGTGTCAAAGTTTAGAGAATTAAACTTGGATACATGGTTGCCATGTGGCGATGAAAGAATCATTCATTTCTGTAATAATGGTCTGAGCTTTAGCTTAGCATCATTACTTGTGTTTCTGGATTTGTCAGGCATACATGAACTAAGCTTGGGCATGTTAAACTCAGAGCTTGAAATATACCAATATTGCCATAAAGTGACCAAATATTTGCCAGTTCATCTCCTGTCAACAGATTTCTCATTCTAATGAATTTGATCTGAGCTCTGATGTTTACCAACACACTCAAAGAACAGGAGAAGTGAGACATTTGATTTTGTAGAATTATTATTATTAGCTCACAAAGTAAGCTTATGCCATGGCAACCATCCGTCGTTCATCTGTCTGTCCATAAATTTTCTTTAAACAACTTCTAAAGAACCACTGGGCTAATTTCAATTATTTGTGGCAGGAAGCATCCTTAGGGCATGGAAATCCAACTTTGTTCAAAGGAAGCCGATCAGCCAATTTTTCCGGCGCCTGTCTTGGATTTTGTAGAAATGTTTTTAAAAATCTCCGAAGCCGCTTGTGGGATTGATTAAAAACTCGTGAAACATCATCTTAAGGGCAACATCTGAACCAAGTGAGTTCAAGGGAACTTGATTGGCTTAATGTTTTGACAGCCATCTTGGATAACCTAGTTTTCGCAGACAACTTCTTATCCAGAACCACTCAATGGATCGGGCTGAAAGTTGGAGATATGATTAGGGATGAAGGGCCATTAAAGTTTGTTCAAGGGAAGTTGATATACGTAAAAAACATGGCCACTGTCGATCGATAAAAATTTAGCGTGTTTGGCAGCCATCTTGGATTTTCTGAAAACTTCAGAGAATATCATTTAAAAGACTACTTATTAACCAGCCAATTTTAATAAAACTTGACTAAACCTTCACAGAAATTAGATTGGTAAATCATCTCATTTTGTTCGATTTTGACAGTAGCCAATAATTCCAGGTGAGCTATACAGGTCCTTTTGGCCTCTTGTATGCACATGTGTTCATACATAGACACACGCATGCGCATGCACATGTTACAATGTCATAATTTTTAATAAAATATGTATTGACATATTGTTACAGATTATGTGCAGATACACTAACTACTGTATTCTGATTCTTATATCACATCATTTTTACATTTTTTCTTATTAGTGGCTATCATATCTACTACCTGTAATTCTCCAAGTGCATTCCAACTAATGTAAAATACAGATTGTTTATGAATACGCTATTTGCATTCTAATAGTTAGGGTAGTAACTGTTGTAGTATTTGGTGGGGATGGCAATGGTGGTTGTGGAGGTGAGATCCTAATTATAAAGAGGTGCAGTGGCCGAGTGGTTAGGGAGTCGAGGTTGTCACTCAGTTCCTTGCCGGGCTGCCATGTTGTGTCCCTGAGCAAGGCACTTCACTCTACGTTATTGCAGTACACCTGACTGTAAAATAGGTACCTGGGAGGGCAGTGTCGGCAATATGGTATGTCAGGCAAAAAGCCATTGAGTGCCTAAAAACGTCAGCCAGGCTGTATGCTCCCAAAGGGAGTTGAGATTGTGCATGAATGAAAAAGTTGAGCACACAACTGGAAGCGGACTATAAACCATGACCTATACCTATACTATACTATACTATACTATAAAACAACAGTACTTAGGAGCATATATAAGAATACTAGTCAAACAAATCAGTCAGCTGAGTTATAGTGATCACCTCCCCCCCCCCCTACCCTTCCATTCAGCATCGGCCCTTCTGTCCTTCATAAACAATGTTGGCATAATTCGTTATTCCTGAACAGATTTAGATCAAACCTGGTCAAAATGTTTGCGTTGTCATCTTATATCTGCATTATCAGAATGAATTTGAATCAATGAAAAACAACAGTTATTCCCTTGAAAATGTTCTCAAATAGGGAAAGTTATTACTCTGGTGGCACGTTTTGTCATATTTATATATCTTGCTGGATTGGGTACCGTTGGCCATACACTACAACCCATATAAGAACCAGGTCAGTCTTACCTAGGTTCTGGAAAATATGTGTTATTTTCCATTGGAATCAATTGTATATTATACAGGCAGCACAAGTCATCTTTCATATAGAGTAACCAGACTTGGTGTATGGATGCATTGTCAGCTGTGTATCCCACATCAAAACCTACTTTTCACAGTTCATTGAACATCTTAGATTTGTATTATCCAGGCATTCGTTTCAACACTCACATTTAGTCACCAAACTTCGTGTATTGGATACATCATAGCCTAAAGGTGTATCATGTATCAAAAATAGGTCGTGGTAGACTTCAACACTTCGAGTGATAATTTTAATTGGTTAAATTCTTTTATGTCCATCATGGATTCCAAAAAATGTCCAGGAGATGGTTTAGAATATTATTCCCAAAATGGACGGCCAGAATTTGTACTGTTATGCCTATACATGTAGAACATGGTCGCTATACTTGAAATGCCAATGTTACGCAGGAGCGACACAGGATTCTTGTTTACAGTTCAGTTAACCCTTACCACTGTTGTATCAAAATTTTAAAATTTCAAATTAAATTAAAAGCTGACTGGGTGTACATTTTTCGACAAATTTGACAGCAACATCGTCCACCAAAATTGTTGAAAACTACACCAGTTACTTTGCTAATGATACAGTAAAATATAGAATATTGACATCAGTGTGGTACGGGTTAATTAAACCACGTGTTATAGCTTTTATAAATTGTAGTATATTTGAAATTATACAGAAATGTCAAAATCTAATGTTAGTGGACACCTTTCTCTATGCTTCTGTTATATATACATATCAGAGTATTATTACTGTGTTCTAATTATATATTATTTATGCACAAATTAATTACATATGTTTTATTTTAAAGTATTTTTTATTGAATATTTGTAATAGTCTACTGATATATTGCTCTATTTTCTACAGGTATATTTTTCTGTTTTTACTGTATGTAATTATTGACATGTTATATGATCTTTTTCATGTGACAAACATTCCACATGATCAATATTTCATTATTTTTCTATAGATGCTTTCTGCCTTCTACTTACACCATTTGTTAGGGGTTTTTTTATTCACCAAATATTCAATTAATGGAGATAATTTGGACTTGATCTGGAAAAAACATTTGAAAAACAATCTTGAAATAGCAAGGATATTTCTACTAAGAATAAACACGTTTACTATGCCTTTTATCATTTAACCATTGAATAAAATTATTGGTGACTTAATATTTGTTCTGTCACATTCTCACGGGTTCCATATTCTCGTAGCAATATGATTTTTTGCGTTAAATAAAACTATAAATAACAACCCTTATCAGTTGTTTCCCATGGAGACACTGTAAGCAGGAAAGTGAAAGATGAGCAGGAAAGTGAAAAGAATTTATTTATGTCAGTGGCATCATCAAGTCACATGATCAGCAACATTGCAACACTGTTGAGTGAATAAATTGTAGGAAATAATGATCACCATTTATAATAAGTACAGAAAGCCACTATTTGTTGACTATATACAGGAAGCTGAAATTTGATAACACAGTATCATGTAATGATGTTGTGTTTCACAATCACACGGCTTACAAACAAACACTCGCATGGCATACTATATATAGTATGAAATAAATAAATGTTTTGTTGAAGACAACATTTTCTCCGTCGTAGATACTATTGTTTGTTTACCACGAGAATATAGTTATCTCTTTCGAAATAAGACCACCTACCCTAGTGCTTTCCCGAGCTGATATAAAAATCTTTCATTTGCGCAAAACTGGATTCTACTTTGTGAACAATTCGGGAAATAGACCCAGTCAAATTAGTTTCAAAATATTCAACAGCTTACCTGTATAGTTTCTGGAAATTGATAGGGAGTTCAGGGATTGATCAATCCCAACACAATTAAAGCATGGGTGGAGCTTTGCTAGAAATGGGAGAGCCATAGATAGAACTGGATTCCTCCATTGTCGTAACTACTGTGAGAATATGGAACACCATAATACATTGTACATGAATGCACACACGCACACACTACACAAGCACTGTTCAAATTTCTAATTGCTTCAGTAATCTGTGCATTTCACTTATGATGCATCAATAACTTTCAGTCAAATTGATTCAAATTAAATGCCTTTTTTGGCCCCATGGTTTTAAAAGACCACCTGTGATAAAGAACCACAAGAATCTCAAAAGGCATTTGCTGCATAGCTACTGACCTGTATTAAGAGACTATCTGTCTTTAGCAGCCACCGTAGATGCTCCTTAATGTCTTTAATGTCAAGATTTTGTCAAGAAACCTAAAATATTTGGTTATACAAAAATACAGTAATCTTGCAGGCCAAGAAGACTATTTTAAAATTTTACCACTGGAATCGAGCCAGTCATTTTAGTTGTAGAATTTCAGAAATTTTCTTCTTGGTCTGCAAATGGACATCCTTTAGAGCATTGATGATCTCAGTTTTGGCCGGCTTGACTATTAACAGTCTGCCTGCTGAATTTCTGCAGACTAGACTTTCCACGTGTTTTAGCTCTGGATATACTGAATATTTTGAAAACAATTTGACTGAAAGTTGTTGGTCACTAAGCCACCAACACTTTTCAGTCAAATTGTTTTCAAAATATTCAGCAGGTTCAGATCGATTGACTACTGAAATTATTGTTTGATGCCTTGCAGCAGTGAGACAGTTAAAGGTGGCGTTTATAAGCAGGTTTGATTATATTCACTGATAATGTTAATATTGTGTCACATGTCAATAAAAAAAAAATTCACAACAAAAATGCTTGTCATTTTGTGCATGTTTGAGGATCAGAAGAATTAGCTATGTATGCCATATATTGGTAAGCATGAACTCATACTACAACTTTGCATAAATAGATCATGTATAAATCAACAATGAGAACAAGAGGCCCGAGGGGCCTGTATTGCTCACCTGAAACATAGGCATTTCGACTAGAAAGGCCATCAGCTATAAGTAGAACTCTAAGGAGTTGACCAGATTAGTAACAAAAACCCAGCAGCCATGTTTCTTTATGTATCAACTTCTCTTGAACAAACATTAATGGCCCTTAGTCCCTAATCATATCTCCCAAATTTTGGATGAATCCATTCAGCGGTTCTGCAGATGAAGTTGTTTTCATGAAAAGCAGGTCATCCAAGATGACTGCTAAAGCATTAGGCCAATCAAGTTCCCTTGAACAAACTTGCTTCAGCTATTGCCCTAGATAACCTGTCATGAGCAGATTCGGAAAAGAAGATTTTTAAACATGTTTAAAAAAAACTTGGCCAAAATCGAAGATGGACGCCAGGCAAATTGACTGACTGACTTCATTTGAACAAACCTGTATCGCTATGCCCTAAGGATTCGTTCTGCCAAATATGCTTGAAAACAGTCTAGTGGTTCTTGAGAAGACATTTTAAATTTCCTAGTGCTTTAGTATATGCGTGTTTCTGGTTGGAAAAATGATCCATGGTGTCCACTAAACCATTTATCCAACAGCTTCGAAAATGGCAAATTTAAAATCAGAATACCAAAAACATGTATAAAACCAGCTTCAAAATTCATCAAATACAAAGGTCCAATATGGCCACCAGTGACCAAACACGCTACATTTTGATTGGCCCACAGCGATCATGTTTTTTGTCTCGCCTGCAAATCAGAAAGCGAGACATATGTATCACTTTTCCAACGGCGGCGTCAATAATAAGTTTTTGCGTTTAGCAAAACCTCTCAGCTTATATTTCAAGATCAGTTAATCTTATTGCATCTAAACTTAGCTATGTGGTTGCCTATACAGTTAGGAAGCAGCATGATGATAATGAGGTCACAAGGTCACGGTCACTGTGACCTTGATACAAAAGTCTGTTTTTTCATTCTAAGTTTTTGCTTTTAGCAAAACTTCTCGGCTTATCTTTCAGGATTGGTTAATCCCATTGCAACTAAACTTGGATACATTGTTACCTATAATGTTAGGAAGCAGCATGCTGACATTGAAATCACAACATCGAAAGTCACGGTCATTCTGACCTCTACAAAACTTTGTTATTTTTCAATGTTAAGTTTAGACTAAGTAAATCTTATCTGGTTCTATTTCGGGATTGCTTAACCCTAATGGAACACAACTTGGGTACATGCTTGCTTATACCAAGAGGATACAGGATGGTGACATGGAGGTCACCAGGTTCAAGGTCATTCTGACCTTGCTATTTTACCTCTGCTTTTTAACTTTACGTTTTTCCATTTAGCAAATCATATACATGTATATTTCAGAATTATTTAATATTACCAGAACTAATCTTGGACACATGGTCCCCTATAAAATAAGGAAGCTGCGTGCTGCTTGTGACATCACCAGATACAAGGTCACGGTCATCACAGCCGTGATATTTGACCACTGCCATGTTTGTATTTCCAATATTTAGGGTTTTTTGTTTGCCTATATTTTAGGATTGCTTAATCGTGCTGGAACCAAACTTGGGCACATGATTTCACATACCATACCGAGGCATCATGACGATAGTCAGCTCATTAGGTCAACGGTCAAGGGCATTCTAATATTGCTATTTGGCCTCTGCTTTTTCAACCTTAGGTTTTTCCATTCAGCAAATGAATTATATTTCAGGATTGGTTAATCCTATTGCAACTAAATTTGAGTACATGATTACCTATAATGTTAGGAAGTTGTATAATAACATGCAGGTCACAAGGTCAAAGGTGAATTACACTGTGACAAACAGGAGACAGGCGAGACATTTAATTCCACAGAATTCTTGTTTGACTTGCAAAAACTTTAATGGCCCTTAATCCCTAATCATATTTCCCAAATTTAAACCCAATCCGTTAAGCGGTTCTGGAGAAGTAATTTTCGATAAAACTAGGTCATCCAAGATGTCCGCTGAACAATTTGGCCAATCAAGTTCCCTTAAACAAACTTGTTTCAGCTCATGATCCGTAGATCATATTTCATGAGTTTCGAATCGGTCGCTCAAATGGTTTCGGAGAAGATTTTTAAAGATGTTTCTAAAAATAGTCCAAAATCCAAGATGGCTGCCAGCCAAATCGGCCAAGTGGCTTTGTTTGTACATACTTGCATTTCTATGCCCTAATGTTGATTCCTGCCAAATATACTTGAAAGTGGTCCAGTGGTTCTTGAGAAGACATTTTAAATTTCCTATTACTTTAGTATGGGAGTCTTTGTTCAAGGGAACTTGATTGGCTTAATGCTTTAGCAGTCATCTTGGATGACCTGGTTTTCATGAAAACAACCTCGTCTCCAGAACCGCTGAACGGATTGGGCCGAAATTTGGGAATATATGATTAGGGACTGAGGGCCAAAAAAAATTTTGTTCAAGAGAAGCTGATACATAACGAAACATGGGTGCTGTGTTCTTGTTACAATTCTGCATTTCTACTTATAGCTAATGTCCTTTCTAGTTGAATTGCCTATGTTCCAGGTGAGCGATACAGGCCTCTTGGACTTCATGTTAAAACTTGTATGGGGGTTCCTGGTACAGGAATCTTATTCGATTTACATCACTGCCTATTTTAGTGAATCTTTGTTGTTAGTAGATTCGTCATCATTATTTGAGTTGAACTCCCCAAAGATATAGAGTATTGTACTCCAGTTAACTACGCCTTGATATGTCTCATTTCGATGTGTCTGGTGTTGGTACGCGGAAATGTTCACTTGGTGTTTTGTTCCTGGCAGTAGACTGCAGAATGGGTTCATAATTTTGTCAGTGGTTACCAGAGTTTTTGGGTTTGCATGATAGGAACATTCTGACATATCACTCTCAGTACTAATCGTCATGACGTCTATTTGTTGTGGAGATGTCACAGGGTTGGAAATGTTTCCTGGAGCGGCTGTTTTTGTTCAGACAATTATTCAGAATTCTATGTCCAGAGCTACACTTTTGATATAAGTTATATTTGGACTGTTTATTACATAAACTCGGCTATACTAGATATGTGCCTGATGCTTTCTATAGGTGTAGAAGAGTCTGGATGCCAATGGCCAGTTTGGCCTCCTTTTATATGTTCCCAGTGCAGGTAACGATGCTACATTTAGCCCTGGATGTGGCTAATGCAGGTAATGATGTTTCCCACATTTGCTGACCTGTAGCCGCGCTTTGCCTGCCATTACCGCATGTAGCCGCCATTAGCCTCTGGTGTAGCCACCTACCTGCCTATGTGGCGGTGGTTTTACCAGCAGTACCCCCATTGCCCACCAGGGTTAGATGTATTTTTTTTAGAGTATCCACATTTTCCCGTGATTACATACAATTTTTATGTTGGGTAGATGGTAAAAAGTATGTTGTTTACATCTTACTTTGTGTCTATATAGAGTATTGTGCTGTTGGCGCTTTGTCTATGCGGGTATCGCGGTGGTAGGATGGTGGTGGGGGTGTTGCGAATAGGGGAGATGCATGAGGGCCCGGGTGGAGGGGTCACCCTTGTGATAAACAGGGCAAGTTTTTGACACTTAAAAAAAACTTGTGATGGAAAATTTGACCTTTTTTTCCAAACCAGTGATCCAGGCTCATGGCGTTTCATACCTTAGTTAAAGTGTACTCATCAGAGGACTTGTATCTCCAAGTTTGGATAGTCTATGGTGGTGTAGTCGTTATGTTTTTGTTGTGTGAAGGGTATGAATGGTTTGTTATACCCAGTGTGTGCATCAGCTTACCTCAATCTGTTTGGGTGTACCGGTGATACACAAAAGTGGAGCCAAGTGGCAAGGTTAAGAAAATTTGATCTGGACTGACTATAGTAGTGTCAGGAAAGTAGTCTGTGTCAACGTTGTGTAGTAGTAGTAGTGTCGGAATTAAAATGATACCACCTCCCTCAACTGGCCGCCGTTCAGCGATCCGTGGCTCCCACTGCCCTCTCAATCCCTGGGGCATAGGTTGTTGAGACATGTGGTTGGTGTATGCCTCTAGATGGAGGCCCCCAGGGTTGTTGAGACAGGTGGTTGGGGTATGCCTCTAGATGGAGTCCCAGGGATTGAGAGGGCGGTGGCCAGGGAGGTAGTATCATCCCAACCCTACTACTACCACACATAATAGGGTCTGAACGCTCATTTAGAGACAAGCATCCACAGTGATATACACAACTGATCGCCTTGTGATCAACTACACATAATAGGGTCTGAACGCCCATTTAGAGACAGGCATCCAGAGGGATACACACCATGATTACTGTTGCACAACTTCGTGCTATTGCAAAGCAATTCAGCCTTAGAGGCTACTCTAAGGTCAAGAAAGCCGACCTGCTCTAGATGATCGGACAGGCCCATGCTGAGGAGTTGCAAAAGCGACTCTCCCGAGCAATGAAGACGGGAAGGTTTCCAGCGCTTACCAAAGATGATCCTTGGAATCCCCACAAGAAAGCGCAGCGGATACGTGAGCTTCGTCAGTTGGATGAGGTGACTGCTAGCTTGCGAGCCAAGACTGTAGCAAGGCAGATGGCGGACCATCCACTGGAGCGCTTACCTCCCCTACGCAGGATGACTAAGCGAGTGATGAGGGGGACGAGGGCTGAACCCTTAGCCCGGAGCATGAGGCGAGAAGGCGAACACATTCTCAACCAGCGTCTCGGTGAAAGGGAGACAGAGGATAGAGGATGCCGGTCAGTACACTGGACATTCTTCAGAGGTCTAGAAGGAGACATCACAGGCCAGATCATGCAAAAGATCCAGCAGACTGTCCAGAACACCTTCTACCTCCGCTACACCCATACCTATCGCATCCGTCACATCGAAGACGGTAGGGTGATGCTCTTCCACAAGAATGCTCCAGGGAGCCCGTGGCTGAACACGATAGGAGCAGCTCAGGACTGGGTTGCAGCAAGAGAGCAAGCCCGCCTCGACACAGACAATATTGATCGACCCAACACCAAGTGGGCTTTCGTTCGATCAATCAACGTTGAGGTCAGGGCTGTCATCGACCGCCAACCTCTGCTTGGGACAGGTCCCCTCCCAAACTGGCTACAACAGAAGAGTATGACTGCCCTCGACACCTACAGGGACAACATGTGTCTCTGGAGATTTCTAGCAGTCCACCGAGAAGTGAGAGCTGATAGAAGTACAGCTCCTGCACGAGAGCTTGCCACACAGTTCTACGGCAAGACAGTGACAGTACCTGATGTCCGCAAGAGCTCGCTTGAGCAGCTGAACAAGGTAGAGTTCTTCGCCAAGATCGGGATTCGTGTGTACGAACCAACCGAAGAGGGCACCTGGCACTTGATCAGGCAAGCGGCTCACTACCGTGACACCATGACCATCGGAGTGTGGGACCATACACTAGTCTGCAGTCACTGTCAGCAGAGGTTTACACAGGCATGCAATCTTCAACGCCACGCTGATCACTGTACAGGCAGCAAAACAACAATCGTGTGTCCTGGCGAGAAGGTTGAGGCGCCACAGTCTGTGTAAGAGAAAGCCTTCTATCCGCCCCAACCATCCAGTTTAGCGGCTACTCATTGGATTGAGTATGAGTTGAGAAACAGAGGCGTACGCATACACCATGTAGAGTGTGGGCACGGTGGCGAGCGTTGGATCGAGGGCACGCCCGTATATGGTTATGATCTGACCACCAACACCATTTACCAGTTCCATGGCTGTCACTGGCACGGGTGTCCACAACACGAGCGAGGTGAGGGTGCCGAGCAAAGATACCGCAAGACAGTCCTGAGAGAGGAGAAGCTGAGAGCCTCTGTATGCACGCTTGTGGTACAGTGGGCGTGCTGTATAAAATGCTGTCCAAGTGTCCCTAAACGAGTTTGGACTGTCCCATACCCACACTTCATAGTTTACGACTTCAAAGCACTCCTAGATGGTATCAAGACTCATCCTACGGAGACTCTCACGATCGAGAGTACTCACATACCTATCTCTGGGTCAGTTGGCTGCTCCTTAGATGGCGCCATGAGTGAGCCCACTCACCTCTGCAATCCTGACCCAAAAGAACTGATCAGAGAGTGCATGCTGGTGATCCAACAGCGAGCATATCTAATCCGGACAAGGGTTAGGGCACAGTACATACTGTCAGACCTGGACAAGCTCCCAAAGCAACAGCAGCAACTGATCAATGAGTGGTGTGACCAAGTGCCTGTTCAACTGTGGGCGGTATGACCTGAACCTGATCAAGAAGTACTTTGTCGATGAGCTGACTGACAGTACAGGTACAGTGAAAGTCGCCAAGAAGACTAGTCAGACCATGTTTCTCATAACACCTGAGCTACTGTTTCTCGATGTGCTGAACTACCTCAGCCCAGGAGTCTCATACGAGGTATGGGTCAAAACTTACGGGTGTACACAGCAGACGAGCTGGTTCCCGTATGAATGGTTTGACACACATGAGAAGCTCAACTATCCAGGGCTTCCTGACAACTCAGCATGGACATCTAAGCTCAAGGGTGGCTACCTCTTGACACGATCAGAGTGGGAACAGTGTAACCAGACAGTTGGCGAGCGTGGAATGCAGACATTCGCCAACTGGCTGCGATACTACAACAACCTGGATGTTAGCCCATTCATCGACGCCCTAGACTGGATGCAGGAGTTCTACACAGAATGAGAAATAGACATCCTCAAAGACACAGTGTCTCTCCCAGGTCTGTCACTGCAGTACCGCCTGCATGGAACCGCTCAGCACATGACGGATGTTAGCCTCTATTCACCGGGCAAGGAAGCGTACGAGATGCTGAAGGGTGCTGTTGTTGGAGGTCCCAGCATCGTGTTCACCAGATACCACGAGGCCGGTCTGACTCAAATCCGCCAGAGTGAGCGTGTCTGCCAATGTCTACTCGGCTACGACGCAAATGTTCTGTACCTGTCAACGATGGCCAAAGAGATACCATGTGGTAAGGAGACAGTGCGCCATTGGTCCGGTGCCAGTCGTGTAGCTAGCTTTAAGGAGGCTCTCCTAGCAGACATCTGGTTTGGGTTTGCTGAGGTGGATATAGAGGTCCCCATGGCTCTGTGGGCAAAGTTCTAGGAAATGCCTCCTCTCTTCTATAACCGTGAGATCCAGGTAGAGGCAATCTCTTCTGAGATGCTGGCATATCTAGGGCAAACAGGAAGGAAGTGGCCCACCACCCAGAAGCTGGTCGGTGCCCTCTCTGGCAAGAAGCGACTGCTGTATGCCCCAACACTCAAGTGGTATATAACCCATGGCCTTGAAATCACTGCTGTATACCGCACCATAGACTATGAGGCCAAGCGCCCAATCGAGTGGTTCATGGAGAATGTTACGGAGGCCCACCGCTCGGGAGATGTAGATAAGAACAAAGCGCTCTTGGCAGATCTCTTCAAACTCCTCGGCAACAGTGCCTATGGGAAGCTCATCGAGGCCCTAGAATGCCATAGCAACACCAGCTTCACAAAGGATGAACGCATGGTAGACAAGGCTGCATAGTGCATGGTTCGAAGATCTCGAGGAGATCGGTGAGTCATACGAGCTCCAGAGTCGCAAGCTGAGAATCACTATTCGAAGGCCCTTCCAGGTGTGGATAGCCATTTATGAGCTCGCGAAGCTGTGAATGCTGGAGTTCTACTACGACTTCCTCGATCGCTACATAGCTCATGACAGGTTTGAGTACCTGCAGATGGACACTGACTCCGTGTATATCGCTATAGCAGGCTCCAACCTCGACAGTGTCATTCACACTGAGATGCGCGCAGAGTACCAGGCTCATAAGCAGGACTGACTAGCTTGGGACAAATGGTCTGGACGGACTCCGGGACTGTTCAAGCTCGAGTTCGAAGGCTCTCGGGGCATCGCTCTCTGCTCCAAATGCTACTACGTGGAAAGCGCAGCTGCAAGTAAGTGCTCGGCTAATGGAATGTCAAAGCGGCAGAATGAGGTCTCTTGGCAGAGGTTCTAGAGCGCCCTACATGGCGAGGTGGACAGAGCTAAAAACTGAGGCCTACACATGTGCAACCAGGGTATGGTGACGTATGAGCAGGAAAAACTCGGACTCTCCGCATCGAGTATCATGTGAGCACCCTAGGTGGTGGTAGCTGTGTGTCTGCAGGGACTAGCTGAAGCTCATCTACGACAAATTGTCGCCTAGGCACTCCGTGCTGGCGTGCCAGGTAGTAGTGTAGGCCGCCCCTCCGCCTCCACATACCTGTTGTAGCTTGCGGGGTAGTGTCGGGCCATTCCAGTGTGTGATGTCGACTCGCCGTACCACAAGTGCACGACGAATGATGATGCTGGTTAGCATCCAGTCTCGGGGTGATGGATCCTGTACGAGACTGCACTATGGGTAACAAAAAACAGAACTCTATCATTCTGGTAGGGCCGTGCGACCATCGTCGCGAACACAATGGTCTCATCCCAAGAGTTTGTGTCACCAGTATGCCTGTCCATAGCAATTTCGTGATCTATGGACTTACAAGATTTGATTTGGTGACCTAATAAAGTATAAGTTTATGCAATGATTTTACCTAAACAGACTGTCGAGTATGCTAGATAAAACTAATGAGCATACGAAAATACAAGACATAGAGACAGCCGGATGAACTTTTAAACATGGGGCTCCCAGAGGTACCACACAGACTCGTAGGTCTGCACAGGTATCCCTGTTATAAGTTATTTTACCTTTAAGCTGAAAGAAAAGAAGATTATCACTGTAGTGACGAAAAATCATGTGCCTCACACGGGCACAACTCCTGGTGCTAATTAGGGGTGAGGAGTATTATCCTCACGTGGACCGTCGTCTCTGAATCCTTGCGAGAGGCAAGTGCCTCGCATGGGCCTCGGCCACAGGAAAAAGTTGCCACTGCTTAAAGCGGGAGAAGAGTAGTAGGCAAAAATGGTCCCACTCTAATATTTCAACCAAAATGCTTGAAAAGAAAAGACCATACCTAGTGAGATTATGACTATAGGGTTGCGTGCTGTTTTACGTGAAGACGGGATGAACGATTCCCGAAGGATTCCAACGTCACCGTCTTATGTGATTCTTAGGATGCTGAATTAGTAGTTGCCGCTTTATTTATGTGGGCCTTCTGCTCTGCGTAACAAGCTTTTAGTTTTTAGAAACAAGAACTATTTTTAGGCCGCAAATGGCAGATGTCTACCTAGCTGTTAGACACGGCTGTCATTGAGAACGGATGCCCTAAGACATCAATGCTGAAGACAGTGCTCATACATGTTACTTAGTAAGATCTCCGAACTGGATAAGAATCCGGACATCTCGCTCCGTAACCACATAAAACATCACAAGACACTGGCTACTTTTCACAAAAGCATTTTTAGGTAACTGATCTATCGTTATGGGGGGGGGGTAATAGAGACGAATACCCACCGTAAATGTCCTTCCCGTGAGGGCGTGGCAGATCTAAATATCATGCCCAGACATTTTTATGGAATTTGGTGGGGATACGCATCTCGCCCGTCACCTGGTCCTATGGAACTAACCGTTTTATCTGTCGTTAGGTTTATGTGCAAGTTGCCCAGTTTTGCACTGAGGTGCGGGAGAATTGTTCAGCAAATTAAATAATAATTAAGATATGTTTTCGCAGTGCTTTCTTACATTGGCAGAAGTGCTACCTTCTAAGTATCCGAAGATACGGAGGGAATGTATGTGATACCACACCCTGGCCATCACCGCTCGGAAACCCCAACAGTTTTCCAGGGTCAGATCAGCCTATGGTGCGGATAGGGACATCCAAACAATTAAGAAACCACAAGGCTGAGTGGAACATAAGAGAGACAAAATCTTAGAGCTATGAGACTTGCCGGAGTATGGAGCTAAATTATTGCAACTACCGGAAGAGAAGAGTATCCTACAGATTTCCTAACGCTGAATAGAAAAGGTTTTAGTCGGTAGCATGCCGGGCTAAATGGAGTTATAGCACGGACAGCGACCTCAGTGAAAATTGTTGGTGGCGGGATAAAGTGCTGCATATATAAGTGTTGCTGTATAGTGTTTCCTACGTGCACTGCAGTCCTATATATTTTCTACAAATAAACAATACATATGAACTGATGGCCACTGGCCATATAAATAAACTAACCAGAACAATCAATACAGTATAACATGATCAGAATTATATATGTTTAGTACAGGTTAACGAACCTACTACGGTGCGGTTAGTGAAAACACATTACAGAAAATGAGGATAACTATAAAGATATACAGAAATTATAACTAGCGGTCCTAAGACCGTTACGGTACGTTTTAGTCATCGGGACCGTTTATACGGATACAATACAATTAGAAGAGTACATTTAACAGAATAATTAAAATGTTATGTGTAGTTACTTGAATACTCGGTAGCCATTCTTAAGTTTGGCTATCGTGTTACTGAAATTGATACGTCATTCTTAGTTTGACGTGAGTTGATGCATTCTCAGGAAGCTGGAAAGTTCCTGCAGGTTGGTTCCAGCAAACAGGATTCCCGCAAGCTGCTCATGACGGGAGTGGATCGATCTCAGGACTGTAAGCACAATATAGAATGTCTAATGAGTAGTCAGTAAGAGAAACAATAGCATTACTGCTGTGAAGAAAGTTCCCGTACACCGATGGTATGGATGGAAGTTGATAACAACCCGATCACAAGCGGGGGTTGTTGGATGCAGATGAAGATACAAAACAAAGCTTAACAGTGCTGGGTACGTCAGCCAGCTCGGAAGACGCACCGGGCAAAGTTTACTTGCTGTGGTCGAAAGTTAGAAGAACCTGCATGACATCAGTGCGGGGACGGTTGAAATACCACTTTTTGGCATGGCCTGCAGATCCGGCGAGTCATCCACCAAAGAACATCGCTGTCTCTACATCGGTAAAATCACATATTCAGGCCGTAAAGGCCTCACTGCAAGTTCGTGTTCCGAAGTAGCTCTTGATATATTCGTGAACAATAACTAGAAAGTTCCAAAATGCTCCCGCAAGTAAGGGGAGTTACAAAATTGCTTTTAGTGCGGTGGGCTGGAATACTGCTGGCTACGGGAGAGAAACCGACAGAAGGCGAAGTGATCTGCGTAATGTCATGCTGATCGTAGCTGGAACAGGTCCAACCTATTTGGCCCCTGGCCGAGGATGCTCTGGATCTCTGGATCGCGTCTCCTTTTACACTACTCGTGACATCACAGGCGCAAGCGCCAACCAATCATCGACCGAGCAACAGCCAATAAGCACGTAGCCAATAATAGCGCAGTCGAATGTTCTAGAACATTCTAGAAGTTCTGCGCCATGTGGTTATGATGTCACAGCAGTATTTTGAAGATAATCAAGAAGGAATTTCTGTGGATAACTCAGCCATTTCTTAACCGATTTCGAAATGGTTTACAGATTTAAAAAGCCGGTCGAATTCTGGTTTTGATAAGTAATTGGGAACAAGTAATTTAAGAACGATTACATGGTACCATCTCGATACACTAAAAGTGTCATCCTATCGGTCGTAAACTACGTGCTCCATCAAAAATAGCATCTAAGCGTGCACATGCGCACTATGCGCTTTAACGAACTTAGTCGTTTTTACAATACGATCTCTCTCATAGGCCCATATACGCTTATGGCTCTACCCAGGGGGCGTGTTCAGGGAACGAATCCAGGATGGGCGGTCGATCCGAACTACACCATCAAGCCTGTGAACATCTATCCACCAGTTAGGATCTGTTGCACGCCATCGACCCCCTTCCAGCTCACCAGGCTCATACAGGTACCGAATCAGAGCATCAGATGGTAGGCACTCCTCTTTCGTGCTCATTCCTCTAGAGCTGTGACCAGTAGAGTGTATGATAGCTTCTACCGGCTTCTTCCCAATTAGCCTAGTAACCTCGGCATTGGATCTCTCCACCACAGCAGGCAGCCCTCTCACCCATACTCTAGAACGTTCACTCGGCGCGGCCATTTCCTGGCTGTATTGGTGTGGGAACAGTCTCTCTGCCAGTGTCTGATTCCACCACTCAATGATAGCCTGGGCATGGTGATACCCTACCTTGCCTCGCCTAACTGCCACACCGTGTTTCCGCATGAGGGCTACAGTCTCCCTTCTGAACTCCTTAGCCTCATCCACCTGCAACAATTCCGGCCACTGGAGGGGATTTTCCGAAGCCTCATAGACACCCTGGAATGGCTGGGCCACATGGCCAGCTGACTTGTCTGTGAGCGGTACTGCCGCCTTGTACCTGCTGGCGACATTGACGATGGTGAGGACATACTTGTAGTTCTTGCGACCAACCGAGTCGTGGGGAAGGAATAGAACATCTGCCTGGTGAACTCTGTTCGAGACAGTTTCCTCAAAATGGGCATGCCTGATGTGCTGTGGACGAGGTCTGTATATCTGCCACATCGCCTGGCAGCTGAGCCACTGGCTAACTGTCTCCAATGTGAAGTTGTAGCCCTTGCGACGTGCAGCCTCTAGTAGTTGAGGGGGCTCATAGTAATATCCACCAGGCTGATAGTAGAGTTCCTCAAGAAAGATGGAACTCCCGGATTTCATCACTGACGTCCACTCCCGTCCTGTCACGCACGGCCTGGGCAAAGTCTAAACAGATGAACAGATGGCCATCATTCATTCGACCATCACTGAAGACCTCCTCAAACACCTCCATACACTGGCGTCTAATCTCTGCTGGATCCTCACTGAACAGTAGTTTATCGACCAACCCTCGCAAGGGACTTTACCAGGTTGTACAGAGATGCCATCCTTATATAGTATGGCTTAAATGTTCGGCGGACCAGATGGCCGTGAGCGCTATGGCAATGTATGGTAGCCAAGGGCCTGCGACTCCGAAGAACGTACCTACTCCTGAGGCGATGGCTGGTATGGCTTCAGAAATCTTCACACAATGGAGAGCATTATTGGCAATCTTGCGGACCGTCTCGTCAGCCTTCATTGTGAACAGAGCGATCAGAGCCCCAACTGCTGCCAGCGGATGGATACAACGTTTCACGTAAGTGCGATAGATTCCTTTCACTCTGTGTACTAGCTTGCGGGATTCAGGCTCTACATCATCATACTCACCACCGACATCGTAGTCATCTGCATCATAATCCTCCTCATCATAGTCCACCTCATAGGCCTCGTCATCTATTTCCTCGACTGGATCAGCCTCTGGTTCATACATCGCTCTGGGGATCCGTCGCTGTGGCAGCTATATAGTGGCTTTAAACTGTAGTCTATAGCATGGCATCCACAATCTTGAATGCGGGCGTGTTTGCCTTAGGGAACTGGGGACTCAGCTTTGCCGACAAGAAGCTGGCAGAGGTCGAGCATGAGCGTCATAACCAGGTGATGGAGAAGCTGTCTAAGGAGAAGTTTGAGTACAGCAAAGCACTCGAGCATATGCGCCAGAGGGAGGCACGCTGACGACAACCCCGAGCTCAGGCCAACCAGAGCATCAAAGAGGCAGATGAGAGTCTCGATGAGTAATATGAGGCTGTAAAGATATCTGAGCCAATGCTCGACTATGAGGCATCGACAGGTCAGAAGACAGCAGAGCTTATAGTAGTGGTGGCAGCTGCAGCTGTGACGACAGGAGTCCTGCTCTACGCACGCTCAAGCTGAATACCTGATGTGTTCGACACGCATACCTTAGCATAGCCAAAGTAAAGTACCGTCACACCTAATGAGCGAGTCCCAGCTATGAGGTTTCCGATGTTGAAGCTGAGCCGGTTGCCCAGATTAGGTGGGATGTCCCTGCCCCCGAGGTCGTGACGGCCCTCGAGTGCCGACTCGAGGTCGTCGTTTTAACAGGGTAGGCGCAGAAGTGCATATGACCACGTTTTCTGTTTGTCAAGTTGGCAATCAGCCAGCTCGCGTACCTCACCAAGAGCATTGGTCCCAGCAACCACAAGCTTGAAGACGTCTAGCTTATCCACCTGCTGGATGGCTCCTCCCTTCTGAACCAGGACCACAATGGCGACACAGTCTGATGCACCACGATGCAATGTCAGCTCTCACCGTTGGTTAGCTGTGGCTTGGACCTGCTGGTGTTCTCGCTCCACATGCATGATCCGCTGTTTGGAACCCGTTTGCTTCAGCTCCTGGTCATTCTCGTCATGCCAGACATGAAGTCTTGGAGCATGCATCGTCGCATCTGCGAGCTGCTCAGTGTACACCCAGAGGAACAGCCTATCCTGCAAGGCAGCCGGATTCACGTGTGTGTTCCCGAGGCGGGTTAAGAGTGGAAATGCCACAGGCTTCTCGACACCTGCCCGTGGTTCGAATTCCGTGAACCCCTCATTGCACCCCACAGCGTAGTACCCCTTTCCCTTCGCATAGAAGGTTAGTCCACGAGCCAGCGGACCTAGGACTCGGTACTCATCGTTCACATAGGTGGTGTCCACGGTGCTGTTGCTCTGCACGATCTCCCACCTGTTCAGAACCTGCAGGAGCTCTACCGTCTGTTCTATTGTGCTCTGAACCTTGAACTCTAGTGTCATGCTCTTGATCTCGTGGATCTGTGCTGAGATTGCAAAGTCAATGTACTTCCCAGCAGCGGACAACGAGTTCTCATCGTGTATACTGGGTCAAATGACCATCAGGCAGTCCTTCCGAGGATCAGTGCGGTGCGAGGTCCCGGGTTCAATGGTACCATCTGGATGTTGCACATACTGCAGCATGTTTAAGGTCTGGGTATATAGAGGTTTTAAATGGCTGGCATGTTTGGTAAAGTTCTCCAGCAGATTGTCTATAGGCAGCAGGACAAGTCGGCACGACGGTCACAACCACGGCGTGCACTATCCCACTGTGACCGGGTCCAAGGACTGCTTCGTGACATCAACATTATCCACGAGCGAGCCAAGGTCACACCTCGACCCCAAATATCTACTAACGGTCGGGAAGTGGGCTGACGTATTTAGATTCCATATCCAGGAAGAGCGAGAGTGGCTGGATAGAATTCAGTCTGGAGCAAATAACGCCCTCAGGGAGGTGGTCAGTGATGCTGTAGTAGAAGGTATTCAGGAGGGGGTCACTGTTGGCTGCAAGGAGGCTGTTGAGCACATCTTCAACGCAGAAGGGCGCTGGAGAGTGGCCAGTGATCTGGACGCATCTGTGATATTTCCAGATAACTACCACGAATACCTCATCAAATCCGCTAGCAAGGGAATGCTAAGGCCTCATGGGGGAGGTGGGTCTTCCATGAGATGCACTAGATTAACAAAATCCCAGACAAGGACCCTCAGTGGGAAGAGTTTCAGCGAAAGTATCATCTTAAGAAGAAGCCACAGGCTTCTGCCAAAACTGCCGAAGTTCCTCAAGCTTCTGCCAAAACTGACAAAGTTCCTCAAGCTTCTGCCAAAACTGATGAAGTTCCTCAAGACTCTGACGAAGTAGCGTCTGACAAATGTCCTCAAGCATCTGATGAAGTAGCGGAGACCGCGTACGAAGTTCGTCAGCCTTCTGATGAATGAAAAACAAGCAGCTACGACAGGCTGTCAGCGATGACACATAGAACAGGCTAGTTTCCTGGCTGGATTCAGCTTGTAGGTGAAGGTCTGCGCCTTTTCCAGAGATGTCTTGAAGTGTGACAGCTCACCTGTCTCCTTGTTGCTGAAGATGAAGCAGAACAGATCAGCTGCCCTCTGTACACCTGCAGTAAAGTCCCCTTTGGTCTCCTTGAGGGTTAGGCTGTTGTATATGGGCTCGGGCAGGGCACGTCCACACTTGGAGCTGAAGTATAGCAACCGGGCATTGTGGCGGATGTCCGGTGAGATCTTGCGGGTGTACTTCTGAAAGAGGATGAAGACAGTTATCTTTGTGTGCCGGATGCGCCTGGTGATGTTGCTGAGGTAGGTGACTGTCTTCAGGTCCATTGCGTGGTCATCAATAACTAGAACAAGTCGTTCTGTCAGTCGGGCTGCCAGCAGCTTCTCCATCAGTGTTTGCAGGTTCTGCGTCTTGGTGATTGGGCCATTGTACCATTGATCATTACTGTCAACTGCCACAGCGGCGGAGTCAGACACCAGAAGGATGTATTGAGAGTGTATATTTTCGGCCAGGAGAGCCCGCAGCAAGATGTTTTCCCCGTGTCCTGATGGGGCAATGATCAGCACCACCTGGCCAGCATCGGCTTGCCTACTGCCGAATCGTACAGACATGCGTGCGGAGGATGGTTAGCACTTGGTCGGTGGTAGCCTCGTCTATATCTGGGAGACTAAACGGCAGTACTTCCTGCACCAGCTCTTTCGCCTGCAGAGCGAGGAATCCTGCACCTCCAGTGGATACGAAGGATGCGATGGAGGCATTACGCATGAAATCCCAGCAGCAGCTGAGGAGATAGCGTAGAGGGCCTGTGTCCACACCCCCAGTGTCTAGTACAGCCAGTATCTGTATGATACATGCACGGGAAGCCATGGCTATCATGTGGTCTTAAACGGCAAACCAAAGAACCCTGACTTCTTCACCTCTGGTAGCTGGAGGCTGGCAGTAGCACCTGTTCTGCCATCGACAGTGATATGGCTCAGGACGAGGGTGTCTATCTTGAGTCATAGTGCTATATAAACCTACTAGTCATACACCCAGTGAAATAGTGGGTATAGGAGGACCACGCAGTCAGCCAATGGAATAAGTAGCAGTGCTCTGGGTACTGGCCCTCTCTGCAGGGGTGCGACTTGTGGGCAGTCCACCATTCCCGGGCATTGGCAATCCTCACTCCGCGTGCTCGACTATGGGCTACACACTGCCCTCCAGCACGCCATGCCTCATATGCTGCAGGGGTCTCGTGATCCATCTCTCACTATTCAGAGGTTTTAAACGTAGGCGACGATGATCTCAGCCATTGCACTCGTTTCGTTGCTAGCCCTAGAACCGTGGCCTCCATTAGTGTAACACATTCACCCATGATCTTGGCGGCAACAGTGTAGGAGGCACCACTGAGGGCGATCTTTGGGATGGGGTGAGTTATTCCGAGACAGTGCAGTGGTGGCGGGAAGAAACTCATTTCCCCCTGTCATCTTCACCATGGCCAAATTCGCCGCCACGTTACTGGCGACATGGACTGGCAGAGGTTTTGCTTTGGTCAGTAACTTCTGTGTCTTGGTTCGCAGCAGGTTCTCCATCTTCTGAAGACTCGCCTGACTCTCGGGCAGTTGCTTCACGATCTGTACCATTGACGTCATTGTTTAAGCACTGAGTAAACAACACGGTTAAATGTCTGCGTCCCCTGTCGAGAGAGCTAATAAGATCTTCCCAGTCTGCGTCTGCCAGGTGGTCGGGTTGGTACTCAGGAATATTCATCTCTCTATTGAGACATCTTAAACATGTCCGGGCTCACGCTATGCGAGAAGTTCTATGATGTCTTCCAGAGGGAGTTGAAGGACTACAAGAAGAAGACACTAGATGAGATCGCTCAGCTCTCTGGTGCTGAGCTGACAGAGAAGCTGAAAGCTGTGAAGCTCTATCTAGGATTTGGCAAGGGCCAGATCTGCTTCCTCGAATACCTTATCATGGGCGGGAGTATCGTCGAGCAGCTCGTGCAAGCTAAAGGTTTCTACAAGGATCGGGAGTATCTGTCAGATGTGTTCCAGCAGTTGAAGACCGCCATGACCTCACTGGACTCGGAGCTGAACAAGGCTCTGCGATAACCTCCAGCCCTTGGATGTGCATGTTGGTAGTGGGTATAGGGGCTGTAGGGCATGCCAAGCTGGTTCAGTGTCTCACCGTGGTCCCCACTACTACTGTAGAGAGTCAGGATAGTCTTATAGCTGATTTGCTAGCGGCGGCGTAGGCTGATCCCGAGCACCATAATAGCTAGGCCTGACAACACTCGTAGAGCTACCACGGGAAGCGGTGTCGTGTCGACTGGCTGTAGTGTCAGGGTCGGAATGCCTGGAGCTGCCGTGTCGACTGGCTGCAGTGTCAGGGTCGGAATAACTGTATGGCCCATACTACGCTTAGGTGCGTTGATGTCAGTGTTGAAGCTGAAGTGGACTCCGGGGGAACTCCCCTCGACTATCATGTTGTTATAGCCCCTAACTTGGAGGTCCTCGATGTTCACAATCATGTTGCTCGGAATCAACCGTAGGTGTGGCAAAATAGCAAAGTCAAGTTTGCGACGGGCCTTCTGCAACCCCTGCTGGAACTTAGCAATAAGACTACTGGGGTCTGCCACGATGATCATATCCTCAACGAGACTGATGAACATGGCCTGGACCACTGCTCTGCTGACACCATCTATGGAATGTCGCAGCTGGGTCTGTGCTGTAAGGAGGCAGTAGCACAGTGCTTCCAGGGACTGGTTGATCCGAACGATGCCTGCTGGTGTGAGGCCTGAGGTGGTGTGTGGGACAAAGTACTTCCACACACCTGGATAGTCCTGCCGCAAGCCAGTGATGTGCAAATTTTGCACCAGCGCTCCAGGGTCGGATTCTGGATCGAACGAGAATGTCGCTGTCTTCCGATGGCCTACTCATTGGGGTGTTCGATAGGGGAATCCTGAGTAGTCATGTCTCGGGTCACCATACCCCACCTAGACCGCTGTTGTCACCACCATGCCACCGATAGTCTAGGTGAGCGCTGAACTCTCTCTGTAGTCTGCTGGCCGCTGAGATGCTATGACTGTTGAGCTGTGGGTCAAAGTCGTTTGTATCAGCGAGGCTTGCACCCAGCTCATGGAGGATTCGTCGCACCATGAAGTACACGTGGAATCTGAGACAGCTGGCGATGAGCACAGCTTCAGGAGTACCAGAATAGGAGTGAAGCATGGTGGAACTTACTCCACATCCTGCCGTGGCACACCACACGGCAAAGTTCAGCTGCTAATTCCAGTATGAGAGGCTTTGAGCAGCTATACAAGGATGAGCTTACTTTGCATCCTTGATGGTGATAGGGCGGTTGGTCAGCGGTCGTGGGTTGACGGAGAAGCTGGTTCGGGACCGTCCATCCACTGTGATGGAGAATGGTGTTAGCTCTGGTATATCATCTAGTAGACCTCTCAGGCTAGTCAAGGGTGTACTAGGAGGGGCGGTTGGCTCCGGATGACTGTCGTGAGGTTCAGTGGGAAGGCCATGTATACTGGTATTCTTAAAGCTACCGTACAGGCAGCACACTATTTGTAGTCGTCTCGACTCCAGAGACCAGTGAGGTGACCTCGCCGTAACATCCCGTTTTTTTTAACTCTTCCATCTCAACCCGCCCGCTGGAGCCTTTGAGGTATTGCTGTCGCACTTTAGGTTTCTCCGTGCGGTACAGGACTTGGACATTCAATATATGGTGGTACTCTTCATCGGTAACCTGGACATCCTCGAGAGCTTTGCTGACAGACTCGTCGATAGTCTGTAGCATACTCTGTGCCAGTGTCACATACTTAGCATGCTTCTCCAGCCTCCTTGTGATCTGCCACTGCCCCACCCCAAGCCCGTATCCAAGACAGTGGCGGCTAGTGTCACGCCACCCAGCAGTATGGCGACGATGGAACCCACCCCTGTAGTGAGAGTGGCCACAGCTTCCACCCCAGCACTGGCTCCAATCACACCCACAGCAGTGGTTGTACACGCGAGGATGGTCTAGGCTGTCTTATATTGCATGCAGGTTCTGCTGTACTTTTCTGCCTCATGGACGAGATTCTGCCTGATAGTATCTATCTGCTGGAGTCGCCAGCCATGGATGGTACCGCCCTCATCAGCCATCTGGGAGGGGTAATTATTCTGGTTGCTTCCGCCACTCTGATTTTGCAATAGTATACCTGGAGATTAAACCTGCATCACCTGCAGAATCTGCTCATGAGTCATAGAAGGGTTCATTTTGGAGAGCCTGGCAAACCGTGCCAGCTTGCTGGTGTCGAGACAGACGTCTCTTAGACAGGGGTCATCCAGCACTATGTCGGGTGCCAGTAGCTTTCTGAGACAGGACATCTGGAACTTCACCTTATGCCCAAGATAGTAGGTCCGCCGCTGGATGGCTTTCTTGGTCTTACACTTCTGCGCCATCTCCTCTTCCCACTGTATGACATCTGGCTCATCCTCGTCTGTGACATCATCGTAGACATCTGGCTCATCGTCGTCTGTCAAGACTCCTGCATCCTGCTTACTCTCCTCCAGGAGGGCCTGCCAGTATCGCGAACCTTCACCCTTCCTTCGCCTCCTTGCAATGCTCACGTTCTGTTGATACCAGCTCTCCCGCTGTAGTCGCACTCCTTCTTGTTGCAGTGCGAGCATCTGGGCCTTTATCTGTGCAGGGGTCATGAAGGGGCAACCCTGTAGCTGGCTCTTCCTCATCTCGACAAAGTTCAGATATTCCTGGTGTGATATCATGTCAGGTCAATGAGTAATAAGAGTGTAAACTCTAAATGGACGTCCGATATCCCATCCGTGCTGTCATATATGTTAATGGAGGGGCTGTCAAACAGGTGATTTACAGGTGTGAACGGGCTAGGACTGATAGCTTACCATAGGTTGCTGTTGGCACATGGGAGATACTCTATCACGTCCCGGCCAACTTCTACCAGTGAGCTGCTGTGTGCACTGCCCGGAGGTTGATGTAGCACATCAGCGTGTATGTATGTTGTGCCCCGCTGGGGCACCTCGAAGAGGACCCATTCTACATGGTACTGTACCACCTGTCTCCCCTCTAGAGAGGGTGAGATTATGTTCTCACCACCGGAGAGCAGCAGTCGGACAATCGGCATGGTTATATCTCCTATTTAAACCTCTCCTATAGCATGCTATGGAACCCATATTTGCTCACTCGACTGGTCTTGCTGACCTGGCAGATGTGTACACAGTTGATGCTGCCAAGGTAGAAGAGAGCGATGGCAAGTCATTCGCATTCGAAGCAAACTCAAAGGCATTCTCCCTCCACCCCATTGGTGGTGATGGGGTGGAGCTGCTCACATACCTCAAGGATGTGTCGAAGGAGTGCCTGGTCGCAACATAGATGGCCACAAGATCGTGTTTCGGTATGATTTCTCGAAGAGGAAGTACAACCTCGAGCCGTTGATTGAGCTCTTGGATACAGAGGTGGCAGACATCAACACCCTATATAACGACCTCAGCTTTCATCTGGTCCAACCCTATTCGAGCGGTGCCCCGCCGATGGCCCATGATGGTCTGCTATTGACCATGGCAAAAAACCTGCAGTTCTTATTTGAGAAGAATGAAGTGTGGTACCACGCTGGACCTGGGGGTGACTGGCAAACATAGTCATTGACATAGAGGTTACTCCACTCTCCACTGTTGTGAAAAAGGATGGGACAGTTCGAAAGCTCTACAATCGGGGATCATCCTTCCTCACCTACATAGGTGAAGGTGTCTCCCTGACGAGGGTGGGTCACCGGATCGGGGTTACAGGTGGAAAGCTCCTGCTGCGTCGTCCATTCAATGGACCAGAAGAGGATATTAACCTCCAGGAGGGCATCCTACGGGTAGATGGTGTGTCACATGTCTCCAAAGCCAAGGGTGCTGTTAAACTGCTTCAGCGAGTCAGTCTCACTAGCCCACAAACGACTCATATAGTCCTAGAGCTACGTTTCTTAGCCGGTGGCAGAGTGAAGCAGCTAGCCCCTGCCCCTGAGGGGATGAAGATCACCATCGATCCGGATGGAACAGGGCTCGATCTGGCACAGATATTTCTCGAGGGGTTCACTCTGTTCAGTTTAACTCTTCATATATAGCCATGATTCTTATCATACTGCTCGTGCTGGCGTCTACAGCAGTGGCACAGGGCGCTGAGACTGCCATGATATTGGACGCCAAGTGGGCCCACTTCCGGGATGACCCCCAGTACACTACTTGGGTCGAGCCCTTGCGGAGAAACATTTACGACAGCTTTCACCATCTGTCTGCCACTTCTATGGGGTGGAGAGGGTAGGGCATGGCTGTTTGCTGGAGACCCCTGCTCAGCACCAGATTCTCTGCGTAACATGTGAACATGCCAGAGTCTGCCGTGGTTCAAATGCTAATCACTTTAGCATCCTCCCAGGTGAGCGTTGTCAAGGTAGATGAAAGCCACTATGGGTGGTCCAATCATGCCGATGCGACTCTGGCAGAGACTACGTGTTTGTCTGAGTCTACACAGAATAGAGAGAGAGAGAGGCCGGCCCTTCAGGTGTGGTTGATCACAAGGCGATCAGTGGTGTACATCACCGTGGAGGCTTGTCTCTAAATGGCCGTTCAGAACCTGTTAGTAGTAGTGTCGGAATGATACTACCTCCCTGGCAGCTGTTCTGTGATCCGTGGTGGCCCCCGTCTCAACAACCTATGCCCTAGGGATTGAGAGGGCGGTGGGGGCCACGGATCGCCGAACGGCGGCCAGTTGAGGGAGGTGGTATTATTTTAATTCCGACAATACTACTTGTGTTGTTGAATCACAGGATCTTCTATAACCGGGCTGAGTTGTGGGGTCGATAGATTTGATCGGGGTTCAGGTGTGTCCCTGCTGCTGTCTGGTGAGTTGAAGTTGATCCTGGCAGGGCTCTGTGATGCGTGTACTTGGACGTGGAGGTGTGATGGTGATCCTGAGGATGTCTGCTTCTGGATCAAGGCTTAAGAGTGCCGGATTCAAGGTGTTTATCCGTATGATCAGGTCAAGCGCTTCAATTACTGTGTGATGAGGCGCAGTCTGACAGAGTGGTGTGATGTAGCTCTTGGTCCCTTAGTTGAAATGTTGAAATAGGGCTGTTCGATTATGGAAATAAATAAACGATTACGATGCCTGGAAAATAATCAATTTAATTGGATAATCGATCATTTAATCTCTTGTAACTTTGGAACTAGCAACTGCGCAGTGAGTGAGGGTGAGAGGGATGGTGGGAGGGAGGGGGGGGGGGGGGGTGGAGGGTGAGAGAGGAGGGTGATAGAAAGTATACTTTACTTAAAGTCAATGATAAATAAATAAATAAATAAATAAATAAACAAATAAATAAATAAACTTATATATATATATATATATATATATATATATATATATATATATATATATATATATATATATATATATAGATAAATGCCTGATTTCCTAGAAGAATAACAGAATACGCAATTTTGTAAATTGGTTCGCAGTTAGGTTGAGATGACAAGTAAGTAGGCCTATGCATTAACCGCAAGGCCCTTAACAGAACAACCTATGTCAACGAGTAAGCACGCTACACAAATTTCCATTAATTCACTGGATATTTGTCTAAGACAGCAATGACTTTCAGTTACCGTTTTCAACAGTTCTTTCCCTTGAATCCATGATACTGGAGAATTCAGTATTTAGCCATTTATTATATTAATGTGAATTCATATATTCCTGCATATTATGATGGAATGATGATAGAGTCGGAGATTGTGTAATGCTTTTAGGTAATGAGTTCCAGAGTTGAACTGCTGTATATGCGTAGCTATTCTTTCCATAGTCAGAGTAAAATTTTGGAAGGTGCAGATGACCAAGGATTTTTAAATTAAGGGAATGTGTGTCTTCTACATATGTGAACAAGTTCTTAAGGTAACTTGGAGTAAGGTCATTTAAGGCTTTATAAGTCATGACATTTGTTTTGAGGTTTATTCTCTCAGACAATGTAGTCCAATTCAGTTGCTTAGATAGTTGTTCAGTTGGTTCTCTTTTGTAGCTTTTCCAGCTTGTATACTAATGTATCGGTTGATTGATAGTAGATGAGAGAGCAATAATCTATATGTGAAAGGATGTATGCTTTATAGAATAGATTCCTTTGTTCAACATTCATATGATTCTTGTTCTTCTTTAACATGTATATCAAAGACTTTTTTTTTTTACAGATCTTACTTATGTGTTCCTGCTATGAGAGTGTACCTTCAATGGGTAGGCCAAGGAGTTTATCTGATTTTACATTACTTAAATTTCCATTTTCAGTAGGTATTATAATCTCTGTTGTTATGCTCTTCAACTGGTGTTTAGTGCCAATCATCATCAGTTTAGTTTTATAAACTAATTCTAATCTACAATGTTTTACTATTTTCCAGCTTTGGAAAAGCCGAATATTTTGAAAATCATTTGACTGCGAGTTGTTGCTGCCTCAGGCAACAGCAGCTTTAAATCAAACTAGTTCTAAAACAATCGGCAGAATTTGTGAAAATTTGCATCAAAATTTTGTGAATTTACTATGAAAAACAGCAATTACATTTTTTACATTTTTTCGCAAAAGGACCATCAACACTTCAGCTATAGCCTTCAGAGGCGAATATTGTTCCATAAACAGTAGCAATTAAATGTTTCCGATCACTGGCGTATCAAGCAATTACTTATATAAACATTCGCGTGCTTGGACTATGACTCGCGAGGTGCGGGATTGAATGTCAGGAATAGATGTTTATACCACTACCTTGCGAAAACAATCAAACCACCTATGCACGGTGTATGGTATGTAGATGTATGGTATTACAAGACTAAACACTAAATTATGCCTGATTTATGTTAAACAAACAGCTCAATATGATGATTGAATATTATTGTATAATATAAGATTGAAATTTTTATACACTAATTACAAACATTTGGACTAAGGGGCAAGAGTCGGCTAATAGATAATATTTTGTCCGACTCATACTGCCAATAGTCTGCGTAAACAATACCTTTAGCATTGGTAACTGAGTACTATGAGAATATGAGTCAGACAAAGAATCTAACCATATTTCATGTGCTCGCAGCTGGTGCGACAGTTAGACATGGCCGACGTGGATGATGGAATGGACTGGAAGTGTTCAAGTAAAAAACAATTGCTATGCGGAAAATAACAGTCACTGGATTATGATCGGCCTCGTCACTTGTTAGTTTAATGTTACGAATTGTATATCATTGCTGCAGCTACTGGATTCACATGAAACCTGGTTAGACGCAAACACTGAATTTGGGGTTAAGTGATATGATTTAAAGCTTAGAAAGGCCAATGCCCAGCTAATCCCCTTGTATGGAGGGATAGCTGGGCAAAGGCAAGCTGGATCTGCCCTGTGGTGACATGAATAATGATTCTAAGTATCCACATGCTATGTTATGTCCCTCAACTGTACTATGAAACAATCAATAAAGTAATATCCGTTAATGCATGACTAGTAACTATATAATTATATATGTATTATATGTATAAATATTAGGCTAATCATATATAACTTAAAGATGGTGTGATCAAATAATAGCGACTGACCCGGACTAGGGCCTGCCAGCCTTAAGGTACCTTGCGAAAGGTTTAACATAGTGGCATGAAAAGATTACATACATGTATTGTGAAAACATCAAGCATAAGCGTGAAGAAAAAATTCTGTAATTCAATAATATTCATTCATACGTGACCTAGTGACTTTTGTCCTACTAGTAACTTGCCGTCTAACTGCCGAATGTAATTACGGAAAACAGGTCTGGATACGAATTATAAACAGCAACAACCCAGGATTAAAATATGATATAGTAATAAACAACCATTGAAGATTAGCCTACTATTGTAATAGGAGTATGTACGTCCATCATGATATTGTGCATGGCTTGACATTTCATGATAGTATTGAGCAACATAGAAAATAGTGACCACTTAATTATCATGAGAACTATATTGTAATATTGAATCTCATATGCTCACACAATTAGATTTGATTAGGTGTGTGGTGGGGTTGGTGGTGGCTGAAATGCGACACTGTACTTGGATGTTGATTGAGACTACTACGATGAATGAGTAGATGATTTAATGGCCTATTACCCGAGTAGGCCTCTGTGTAAGATTTAAACTTGTTTACGAAGTTCTGGAAAATATAGTGCCACGAATGTTGCTTGTTAAACATAAATCCAGGTTCTCTACATAGCCAACAATTAAAATAATCGATTTTTGCTCGATTAATTAAATTTTTTTGATTATTTTATTTTACACACGATTATATAATCACGAAGAAAAATAATTGACTATCGATGAAATATCGATTAACCGAGAACAGGCCTAGGAAATTCCTGTGTTGTGGGTGTGATTGTCGTGATGTACATTCTCTTCGTGTCATTTGACGTCCTCTTTTCTACTGAAAGTTGCTCCACACTGGTTACACTTGGCTCTATTTGATGGGCCGTGTTTAGAAGTTTTCTGTCTGGAGAGGCTTGAGTGTTGTTTAAAAGATGCTTCACAGATTGGTCAAATGTACTGCGCCATTAGTAAATAACAGTGGTGTTGGCCATTGGTTTGTGACGTCAATGTAGCATGGCGTCATACGGGTGTGTGATGTGAAAGGGTATGGTGTTTGCCGTGTCTGACTTCATGTGTGTAGAACCGAGGAGTTTTGATAAGCCAGGGTGTATAGATATGGGTTTACAACCCATACAGATTTAGGGGTTATCAAGTTGCGTGATTGATACCCACTGGATCCATAGTATGTAGTTAGTGGATCCAATAAGGCTCACATTCTTTGTGTGAGGACGTTGCCTTAATGCCTTCCAGATCGTGTGGTAGTACTTCTAACGCTCTGTATTGTAGGCAATCTACAATGTGGTGTATGAGATTACAATGTTGAGTGACCGGTGTGTCCTTGTTGTTTTTTATATCTCTGATATGCTCCTTAACCCGTTAACCCTTGATTTTTTTTTTTTTAAATTCAATTTTCTCATTGAAAATGTCCATATGCAGACTAAGAGAAGACTATTTTTGAAAATGTACCACTGTTTATCGGTTATCGAGCCAGTCATTCCAGTGGGAAATTAAAAAAAAAATAGTTTTCTCTTGGTCTGCAAATGGACCTTTTTTCAATTCAAGATCAATGCAGATGCCGTTTTTGGCTGATATAAGTGTTAAAGGGTTAATCCTAATTTTAAATTCTCGTTTTGTTTCTCCGACATATTGTTTCTGGCAGAGAGAACATGTGAGGAGATAGATGACATTCTTAGTACTGCAGTATGCATGTACGCGGTTCCTATATTTAAGTTGTGTGTGTGAGCTATAGGATGGCTTCCCTTGTTGGTGGGTGCAGAAATGAGTTTGTTTAAAATTTGGACTGTGATTGACAATAACGAAAGTTGGTACACGATCTTCACACCCCTTAATAAGTTTGCTTGTTCAAGCATTCGTCACACTGTATCCTCTTTCAGCATATGAGGGTCCAACAAATTTTTGTGCATGTATTCTTTTCATAGGGTAGACTGGGGAATAAAGCACCCTCTAACGATAATGGGATGTATTTATGAGTTGAGCGGGTGATTTTCTGAAACAAAGTCAGCGTTTTGATAGCATGATATTGTAGTACATACATGTATGTAGCAAAGTACATCCTCAAGAGTATATTCTTTCATATAGAAAATTGCAATAGTTTAATGTTCTGTTAGGGGGCGTTTTGCCTCAGACATGGGGCACGATGCTCCCTAGGGGGCGTTTTGCCCCAGGTATGAAACAATCATGGATTCTCATGTAAAGCTATAGCGAAAACAACTCTTAAACATAGATAGGTTATATGTCATATTTTCAATTAAAATTAACATTCTTAGTACATGCGTGAAAGCAAATGAACATAACTAACTAACGAGGTAACTAGGTGAACAGATTTAACTCATGCCTAATCTTGCAGGCAGTCATAACACATATCACTCTCATCCTAACCACACGAATCATGCAGCCATGATTTACATTTAATACATGAAACCAAGTGTCATATGGTGGTTCCAAATATCTGTGGTTGCACACCGAGCAGGGCGAGTTTTCAGAGTCATCAGATATTTGTTTCAAGGGGGCTTTCTTGGCATTTTGTTTGATGACCTTCTTCCTAACATTCCCAGATGTACTAGGAATCTGTGGAAGCAGTGAGTAGCTACCACTTACTGTTGTCCTCTTATGATTGTTATTATTGACATTTTTAACAGGTTGTTTTCCTTTAATAGATAGCTTTAACTGTTTTGGTTCAACCTTTGACTCTCGTTCATTTTCTAGGGATTCCTTATAAGGGGTTGATGTCAATATAGCTGCTGACTCAGCTTTTCGTTGTCTTTTTCTAGGTGTAGCTATTCTTCTCGCTGGAGATATCTCATTTATAATTTCTTTGGCACGGGATAAACCAGGGTGGTCGACATGTTTACGTCGCCATGCTGGCATAGATGCAAGACATTTAATATTTTGGGAAGCAGTGATGTTTGCATGATTGACAGTTGGAATTGGAGTGACTGGATTTACCTTAGTAGTTGTGTGAATGGGTTCCGTATTTACGAGGCAAAGGCCACTAGTTGATGGAAGCAGCTAAGTTAGGATCTGTGACATGCACATGTGAAACATCTAAGCCAGAATCATTCATTAACAAAATCTGGGCTGTATCTACTGGACTAGGATCAGAGGCCATACTACTAGTTGGCAGATTAACTGGGTTCAATTCTACAGGCGATGGATTCAGTGGTGAATGTACTATGGTGGGGTCAATAACCGTGGTTGCTAAAACGTCATGAATGGAAGTTGTGATAATGGGCGGTATATTAACTGAGTAATAACTAATGGTTGTAGTAGACGGTGAATCAGCCATGTTTGTAGCAATGGTCTCTGGAATGGAGACTGAATCCACAAACACATTAACTGGTTCAGCCTCTTCAGTGACTGCTGTAGCAGCAAAGTCTTCATCTGAAAAAATGTCATCATTGAATGGCCAAAGTCCACATGTTTGGAACCCGTTTACAGCTTTCTCAACTGTTGCACATTTGTTGTAGGCTTGTGAAAATATACCTGCAATGTCATAAAACGTAATTCGTTTCCCTGGGTGTGACGTCATCCAGTTATCCGCTGCACGATTGTATCCACACTTTAATTCTTTAAAGAGGGTTCTATCGAGGGGTTGTAGTTTGTGCGTGCAATGTGGAGGCAAAGTTATCTTTATGATACCATTATCTCTAGCAAACAACACTGCTTCGAGCGTCTTATGGCTGTGGTGTGTATTAAGAATCACAACATGAGGATCTTCTTTGCTACACTTCGTAAATGCTGCAAAATTCTGTAACCAACGTACGAATAATTGACTGTTTGTCCACCCGTTATCACTTACAAGGCCAATTTCACCAGCTGGTGCGCCATTCATTAAAGCATCTACCATCCGTTTTCTGGGGAATATCATCGCTGTAGGAATATATTGTCCACCGGCACTCATAGCACAAATTACTGTAATGGTAGATCCTCTCTCAGCACTTGTCATTTTGCCCACTTGTTTCACCCCTTTTGTAGCTATAATTTTCACAAGCTTCTGGACATTCATTGCAACTGTCTCGTCCATGTTCCACACTCGAGCCGCAGACAACCGTGATTTATCTAGTACACTCTTGTATATGTCAAAGAATTGTTGTACCTTAGGCCTATTGAAACCGATAGCTTGACAAATGCTGGTTCTTTGTGGGGACCCGGACCAAATGCTGGTTCTTTGTGGGGACCCGGACCGTATGGATAATTGTGAGTGACAGCCTAGGAAACCTCGCATCCACTCTTCGCCAGCCATTTTCGTTTCCACGTTAAAAGGATGCTTAATGTTAGACCGATCTGCCAGTTCAAATGCCAACTTTCTTACATCAACCGTGGTAAGACCAAACAAGGATTTTTCCATATCCTGGATGTGGTTTACTAATTCGTGCTCATATGATACAGGCAAAATTGGTCCATATCTTCCTAATTTAGACACGCATGGACATCTGACTTTTTTATCTCGATGGCGGCGTAATGTACGACATGGTACACCGAATGTTCTGCTTGGTTGTTTCACGCTAGTTCCCTCAGTAATGGCATTAAGTGCAGCAGCCAAGCCATCATCACCATACCCGCCACGATTGGTCTTCTTCTTGTACGTACGCATCTGTCAAGCAAAATAAAATTCCTATTAAACTTAAGTATAGTGACCATTCACTATTGGTGCCACCAATAATGTGTTGTGTGGGATGAACTGTCCTATTAGGCCTACTAGCTATTTTAAGAATATGTTTTTGCACACCATGCGACTCATCCAGCGAACTAGTTTTGGCATTTTGGGAGCTCATCGGGAGCGGGTGGAATTCGAACCTAGGATTCCTTGGGCAGCAGTCGCCAGCTATACCTCCAGGCCAAGGTGTCGCATGATGTATGAAAACTAGCAATTTTAAAGTATATTACAGATGACATTTAGGCTATACAATTATTGGGTGACTATAACACGCTATGAGGTAGGAAGGCGGGGTGTAGTCCTGGTGCTTATAGATTTAATAACAGTAGGACGCTAACACCAACAAATGACATTTTGATAATCAAGCCTCCAATTCAACATCTGTTTTACTGATCAGCCCAGTTTGCTGAATTTGCTTATCCAATTTATCACAGTGACTTTTAATTGTTTTGAAGCATGGTGTAGATTTCATGTCAACCATAATATGGGGGGGGGGGGGGGGCATGCATTTAGAATTATAGTGAAGATAATAAAACCGAAACAGTATTATAAAATGCTGAACAATATTTCAAAATATATTATAAATCTTCAAGAGGTTAACGTCAACAACGATATATACTCTCTTAAAGCAACAACTACTCATTAGCCTCATAATATGCAATGCTGGAGGAGACATATATTTTAGCAAATATACTGGGGCAAAGCACCTACGTGGGCGTTTTGCCTCAGCAGCAGGTGGGCGTTTTACCCCCAGATCATGTGTTTGCATCTAATCCCGCCATAAATCACAAACAATTTACACACACTACTTTAATCGTTTGTTAGGCTAGAAGATGAAGCCTTGTTGTAACACACCGCATTCCATATTATAGCCGTAAACATTATGTTACATACAGCATGACATGTGTACACTCACCTTATAGACAATGGTAACAAAATAATATTTCTTGAAAATTTCAGCAGCCGGTATAAAACGTGCCTTGAGCGTAGGCCATATTGAAAAGGGAGTTAACTCGATTGTATGGCGCGGTGATGTCAAAGATTTCAGCCCTTGTTCTTCTGTTAGAGGGGGTGGGCGTCTTGCCCCAGTCTACCCTACTAGAGATAAATTGCAGACTACAAAACCATTTTGTAACTTTATTGTGTACCTCTCTCGCGTGCCAATTACGGTTCTTCGTACAGGAAAACCATTTGCTGCACCCCTTTCATTGCTCCTGTACGGCGTGTTTCATCCCTCTATGGTTGGTTCAAATACATGGTACACTTATGGGTATTTGACGAGAAATTTCTTGAATGAGAAAGTTGTTGGTTCAGAAAAACTAAGAATAGTTGCACGCGCGAGTCCTCAAAGGATGGAAATTGCAACTCATTTCTTTTTACGTGATAAAACAGTATTGACCAGGTGTGATGATGATGTAGTTTAGGCGTTCTCCTTCGATCAATACTCACCATTCTATTACTTCTGATACAAGCTATCTTGGATAGCTGGCCCCAGAACTCTAGACGTAGTAAGTTTTACCGGCTCCTGGAACCGGGTACTCGGCGCCCAACAGCCGAGTACCCGTTTGCCATAAAGCTCATTCTTGTATGCATAGCAACAAGAGCTACATGCTTTTTTGCAGTTGGAAGTGCCTTGGCTTTCTTTAAAGTTTCTAAGTCATTTTTCTGTGATAGTGATAGCTTTGTGTTCACTCTCTAAGGATAATTTGGATTACCATGGAAAGAGCCGATGATATCCAGGTTGTATAATTCCATGTTATTCCATAGGTAAAAGACTTAAGTCTTCAAAATTTCGTCTGTGTCGCATGTTCCAATTTCTGACCCCGAATTTGGGACGTGTGTTAACAACAAAATATGCCAGATTGGTCGCGTTCCTTTAACCGCAACAGGCGTCGGAAGATATGAAATAAGGTGTTGGCTATACGGTGTTTTAACACGAAAATCGGCTAACGTCGTTCTCCGTATGATCCCAGCGGGTGACGTCACACCCGAGTTATCTCGGATTTTTATGTGAAGAAAATGTTTCATTAATTCGCGCATCTGATTCTGGGTGCTGCGTACTGTATTGGTACCAGAAAAACTTTGGAATTTTCAAGTTTGCGGGTTATCACGATCTGTTTGCAATGATCGGTGGTTTCAAAATTCTTGATGTGTGGTCTGTGGTTTTACCGTGTTCTACAGCAGTTTGTTTACATTTTGTTGTTTCTTCACATATCGTTTTGGCCTTCGTTAGGAGTATAATTTATATTGATTAGTAAATATACCCCGAATGCTATGCGATATGGTTCCTGGTTCCGTTTATACATCCTTCAGGATCAGTATATGGGTGTATCTTGCCCGGTTCATTCTTGTCGCCATAATCAATGTGATCTTTGCTGTAACGTTGCGGGGTGGGGTGCTGGAGGGTTAACATTAATTTATGGTCAAATTATTTGTCTGCCTTCTGTTCCGCCTGTTTATTGTAGGTTTGTGCTTATTTATAGGCCACGCCAGCCCCGCCATCATGTGACGAGTGCCATAAGTTTGTGAGGTTCTTTTCAAGGACCATGTCTGCTTTAGATGTACAAATTGCAATATTTGCGCAGTGTGGTCGTCCGATATGATGGTCAAGTTCCTTGGCAGGGTCTAACGCAGGGTCAGGCAGTCCGAAAGTAAATCGTGGAGCATTCATTTCGGCCCCTGGGGGTGCTTAATGTCTGCAACCAGAGGTTGCGGAGATGGCACCTTCGGCGTGGTTTGGACCTGCTATGCAAGGCTTCTTGCATAGTGTCCTTCCCACGCTGGTGTCGTCCCTGCTACCGAAAGTTGCAGGGCAGTCTCTTCCCGTGCTTGGTACGGACCCTGTCCTTGGACTGGCCACCGAGTCCCGTGCTGGTTGGTTTGCCGCCAACCGACAAAGTGACGGGTGTGGCTGGCCAGGCGTAGTATACACCTATCTCGCCTGGTCCAATGGTCAGGTATGGGGTGCCGTTGGCGCCCGTGCTTGGCCACGGTTCCTCAACCATTACGGGTCCGCACGTTTTCCATGTGGGCTTTCTCCATAGACTGGTGTCCACCCTGTGCCACCTGTGGCGCTTTCATGTGTCAATGACGGGCTGGTGCTGTCGATGGACGCATTGGCAAGGGTGCAAGCGCGAGTGACGAAATCCAGGAGGCAAATGGTCATTGACCATATGCGTCCGGCTACGGCAGTCAGGGAGCGTCTTCTTGGGACGCCCCTGACAGGGCCTAGCATCTTCGGTGGCCAAGCGCGGGCCATCTTAGAGGATACCGCCAGTATCGCGCAGAATCGGTTAGCGGTAAACATACAGCTAGAGCTAGTGCGGAAAGCGCACGCACTAGGGGCTGTGGGGAAACCGCTAACGGGACAGCCTTCAAAGAAGCAGAAGAAGCATAAGGGCAAGGCGAAAGCCAGGCCTGTTGCGACTTCTGCTTCAGCTGGGTTTTCGGAGCCGCCGCCGGCGAAGAAGCCCAGGAAGGTTGTAGAGGCGCCTACCCTCGCCAATGTTGCTCCTGACCGCCCTAGAGGCGGGAAGGGCAAGGGGAAGGGTAAGGGTAAGGCCTCAAAGGGTGGACAGAAGGGGCCGAAGCATACCTGAGGGTACGAAAGCTCCCTTCATATCCGCCTGGACTGCGCCTGTGCGACAGGAACAGCGGTGCCAGTTATACCCGTCGTGCCTAGAACGAAATGGTTCTCACTCTCTCTCGTTAAGAAAGAGGGGGGGGGGGGGGGACGGCCTGCGAGCCGGACAACCCCGTTAGACGTCGAGGCGTCTATGGTGGGTGGAAGGCTCATGCGTTTCGTCGAGGCCTGGCGAGGTGTGATGTCAGACAGTCTGGTCCTGGGATTGTTATCCCAGGGTTACATGCCGGAGTGGTGGGACTTTCCACCACAAAATCTGTCTTTGGCACCTGTCTGGACACCCGTACCAAGGGAGCCAGACAAGTTAGAAGCCGTTCAAAAGGAAGTGTCGGGTTTGCTTCTGAAGGGAGCAATAAAACCAGCAAACCGGAACACTC
Source organism: Chaetoderma sp. LZ-2023a (assembly GCA_034401795.1). Classification (NCBI taxonomy): domain Eukaryota; kingdom Metazoa; phylum Mollusca; class Caudofoveata; order Chaetodermatida; family Chaetodermatidae; genus Chaetoderma; species Chaetoderma sp. LZ-2023a. The sequence goes on along the minus strand of CM067369.1, from coordinate 79,228,598 downwards.
CAGGCTTCTATTCAAACATGTTCCTTGTCCCCAAGAGCACAGGGGGATGGAGACCCATACTCAATCTCAGGCCATTAAATTGGTTTATCCATACGCCTCGGTTCCAGATGGAAACGCCGAGGTCGGTAATGGCGGGATTGAGGAAAGGAATGTGGTGTGTGTCGATCGATCTGAAAGATGCATATTTCCACATTCCTATGAATCGGAGTTGGCACAGGTTTCTGAGATTTGCGTTTCAGAATCAAGTATGGGAGTTTACAGTTCTCCCGTTTGGCCTGTCGACAGCTCCGAGGGTTTTCACAAGAGTGGTCCTTGCGGTGACAGCGTTTCTCAGAAAAGAGAACGTGGCGCTACACACCTACATAGACGACTGGCTGCTCAAGACAGACTCGGCAGCCAAGTTGAACGTGGATACTGCTCTGACTCTGAAGTTGCTCTCAGATCTAGGCTGGATAGTCAACGAGGAGAAATCCGAGTTGACGCCCACTCAACATTTCGTTTATTTGGGGATGCGATTCGACCTCGAGGAGGGCAGGGTTTACCCATCAGAGCCCAGAGTGGTGTCTCTGTTAGCCATCCTCAAGAGTTTTCGAGTGGGAAACCACATTCAGGCGAGGCGGTTCCTTCAGATGCTGGGCATGATGGTCTCCATGGAGCAGGTTATCCCGTACACTGCTCTAATGCGAAGGCCTATCCAGTTGTATCTGATGTCTCTGTGGAAACAGAGAACAGAACCCCTGTCAAAACTGGTGCCAGTTTTGGAGCCGATAATGTCGCATCTTAAATGGTGGAAACAGCGTCAGAATCTCCTATTAGGGGTTTCGCTGCACCTACCCCACCCCCAGCTGTCTGTCTACACGGATGCATCGCTGGAGGGGTGGGGTGCCTGCCTGGGAGAACACCAGGTCTCGGGCACATGGACTCTCCCGGAGAGTCAGCTGCATATCAATCTGTTGGAAATGATGGCAGTGGAACTGGCGTTGGAAGAGTTCCTTCCGATGATCAGGGGCAAGGTGATATTGATACGTCGGACAATTCGACAGTAGTATCATATATAAATCGCCAAGGCGGGACCAGGTCGCCCACTCTGTGTATCAGGGTGTGGCACTTGATTCAATGGTGCAGGAATTACTCGGTTGTTTTGAAAGCAGCTCATATTCCTGGCCGATTGAACATTCTGGCGGTTGCTTTGTCTTGCAGAGAAGAGAATCCTGCCAACAGAATGGTCCCTCAACCCTCCGGTTCTGCGACGGATCTTCGAGCATTGGGGCAAACCCAACGTGGACTTGTTCGCCACAAAGGAAAATGCTCAAATCATGACATATGTCTCGCCGATTCCAGATCCAAATGCCGTCGATACAGACGCTCTGGCGATAAGCTGGAGAAGGATGCACGCTTACGCGTACCCACCCACCATTCTTCTACCGAAGGTATTGGTGAAGGTCAGGGAGGAACCGTGTCTGGTCCTGCTAATAGCGGCGTATTGGCCGAGCAGGGCGTGGTTCTTCCAGATCTGCTGGTGGAAAATCCTGTGCAGTTGCCCAAGATTCCGAACATAATCTCCCAGGCCAAGGGACGCTTCCTACACGAGCGTCCCGAAATGTTCAAATTGACTGCGTGGATGTTATCAAACAACGTTCCACGTCGGAAGGCTTTTCTCGACAGGCTGCTGATTTCATCGCGGCTGCGAGGAGGTCAACCTTCAAGGCATATAACAACAAGGTTAACAGATTTGCAGACTGGTGTGAAGAAAAGGGTATTGATACCTTTCAATCCACTATTCAGCAAATAGCAGACTTTCTCTGTGAGCTGTTCTTTTCAGGACTAGCTCCCGTCACAGTTGCTGGATACAAGTCAGCTTTGGCATCAGTTATCCCTTGTCTAGCCAACAGGGATAGTCCAGAGGTGCCCCAGTTAAATGTGATGTTGAAGGGAATGAGCAATCTCCGCCCGAGACAACCGGTAGTCATTCCAGCCTGGAGTCTATCTTTAGTGCTTAATGTACTGGCCAAGCACCCTTTCGAACCGTTGCGTTCGGCTAGTCTAAAGCATTTGACTCTAAAGGCGGTCTTTCTATTGGCAGCTTCCTCAGCTAGAAGGCGCAGTGAGATCCATGCGCTTTCGGCAGAGAGGAACCGATTTATTGTTTCTGGAGAAGGTCTGCGTCTTCTGCCAAGAGCAGAGTTTATGTCAAAGAACCAATCTTTGAGATATCCCGGCAAACCGATCATTATACCGAAGTTAACTAGGTTTGATCGTGATGCCAGTGTCTGGTGCCCGGTCCGTGCTTTGACTAAGTACAAGAAACGGGGTGACTCGTTACGGTCGAACGATAGACATCTGTGGAACTGCCATAAAAAGCCTTATGGCGCCGCATCCATGGATACTATCTCTCGTTGGGTGGTCGAATGCATTCAGACTACTCACGAGATGGCGACTGGGCACCAGGTGCAAGGTGTAAGGGCACACAATGTCAGAGGAATAGCCGCCTCGACCGCCCTTTACAATGGTGTTCCGTTAGAGGACATCATGGCCATTGCACAATGGCACTGTGAGTCCTCATTCACGGATTACTATATGAGGGATGTGTCAGACTCAGCCAATCCACTCGCTTTAGCTGTTTTGAAACGATAGTTAGTGACCACACTGCTCTTCACCCTTTTTTCACTTCGGTAAGAAAAGAACCTAAAGCAGGCATGGTCAGGCGAGAGGATGTCAACCAGATTGTGTCACTGATGGCCGAACCGGTGAATGGTTGGAGGCGGTACGTCTGAAGTCCAATTATCATAAGGTAATTCAAGAGTGAGAGTTTTTTGTATTATGTATATGTATCATGTTCATTCATCTTATATATGCATGCTCATTCCCAGGCTAATACATGGAATATGCAGGGAGTAGTTAACCCTCTTGGCATATTGGTGTTTTCAGGCGAGATACATGTTCGTTAGTTCTCTCCCTTTTCTTAGGAGGAAAAAGGGGGGGGGGCCCGTGACACGAATGTGATTCGGTTCCGTGAACTTGACGGTCCTTTTAGGTCTCCGTTAGTCAAGTTTGAAGTCTAAAATCTTTCTCCAAGGGGTAAAATTAGGATTTATGGCTTGCCCCTTCCCACCAGGTTACTGATCAAATCTGGTGTATATCAGAAGTAACAGAATGGTGAGTATTGATCGAAGGAGAATGTAGGAAATGTCAATTTCCCTTTCTCCGAGATCTAACAATACTCACCATTCTGTTACGGACCCAGCCTCCCAGCCCCATGGAGGCAAGCCATAGTTTTCTCTTGTTTGGTGGCTATGCAAACAATATGAGCTCTATGGTAAACGGGTACTCGGCAGTTGGGAGCCGAGTACCCGGTTCCCAGGAGTCGGTAAAGCTTTCTAAGTCTATAATCCTAGAGCCGCTGTCAAGGCCAGCTGTATATCAGAAGTAACAGAATGGTGAGTATTGTTAGATCTCGGAGAAAGGGAAATTGACATTTCCTACAGTCTCGGGCACATGGACTCTCCAAAGAGAGCCAGTTGCATATCAATCTGTTGGAAATGATGGCAGTGTAACTGGCATTGGAAAATTTCTTGCAAAAGTTAGAGGCAAGACGATATTGATACGGTCGGACAACTCGACAGTAGTATCATACATAAATCGCCAAGGCGGGACCAAGTTACCAACACCATGTATGAGTGTGACACTTGATTCAATGGTGCAGGAATTACTCGGTTGTTATGAAAGCAGCTCACATTCCTGGGCGATTGAACATTCTGGCGGATGCTTTGTCTTGCAGACAGAGGATTCTGCCAACAGAATGGTCTCCCAACCCTCCAGTTCTTCACAGGATCTTCAAGCATTGGGGCAAACCCAACGTGGACTTGTTCGCCACAAAGGAAAATGCTCAAATCATGACTTATGTCTCGCCGATTCCAGATCCAAATGCCGTCGATGCAAACGCTCTGGTGGTAAGCTGGATAGGGATGCACGCTTACGCGTACCCACCCACCATTTTTCTGCCAAAGATATTGGTGAAGATCAGAGAGGAACCGTGCCTGGTCCTGCTAATAGCGCCATTTTGGCCCAGCAGGTCGTGGTTCATGGATCTTCTAGATCTGCTGGTGGACAATCCAGTCCAGTTACGCGAGATTCCGAACATAATCTCCCAGGCCAAGGGACGCTTCCTACGCGAGCATCCCGAAATGTTCAAATTGACTGCGTGGATGTTATCAAACAACGTTCCACGTCGGAAGGTTTTGCTCGACAAGCTGCAAAATTCATCGCAGCTGCAAGGTCAACCTTCAAGTCATATAACAACAAGGTTAACAAATTTGCAGACTGGTGTGAAGGAAAGGGTATTGCTACCTTTCAATCCACTATTCAGGAAATATCAGACTTTCTCTGTGAGCGGTTCTTTTCAGGACTAGCTCTTGTCACAATTGCTGGATACAGGTCAGCTTTGGCATCAGTTATCCCTTGTCTAGCCAACAGGGATAGTCCAGAGGTGGCCCAGTTAAATGTGATGGTGAAGGGAATGAGCAATCTTTGACCGAGATAACCAGTAGTCATTCCAGCCTGGAGTCTATCTTTGATACTTAATGTACTGGCCAAGCACCCTTTCGGACTGTTGCATTCGGCTAGTCTAAAGCATTTGACTCTAAAGGCGGTCTTTCTATTGGCAGCTTCCTCAGCTGGAAGGCGCAGTGAGATCCATGCGCTTTCAGCAGAGAGACCGTGTTATTCTCTGGAGAGGGTCTATGTCTACTGCCAAGAGTAGAGTTTATGCCAAAGAATCAATCTTGGAAATATCCCGACAAACCGATCATTATACAGAAACTAACTAGGTTTGATCGTGCCCAATCCGTGCTTTGACTAAGTACAAAAGACGGACACTCGTTATGGTCGAATGATAGACATCTGTGGATCTGCCATAAGAAGCCACATGGTGCCGCATCCATGGATTCTATCTCTCGTTGGGTAGTCGAATGTATTCAGACTACCCATGAGATTGCGACTGGGCACCAGGTGCAAAGCGCAAGGTCACACGATGTTAGAGGAATATCCGCCTCGACCGCCCTTTACAATGGTGTTCCGTTAGAGGACACCATGGCTGTTGCACAATGGCACTGCGAGTCCTCTTTCACGGATTACTATATGAGGCATATGTCAGACTCCGCCAATCCACTCGCTTTAGCTGTTTTGAAACGATAGTTAAACGACCACACTGCTCTTCTCCATTTTTTGGCATTTGCAAACAAGAATTAGGAAGCGGACATGGTCAAGCGAGAGGGTGTCAACCAGATTGTGTCACTGATGGCCGGACAAGTGATTGGTTGAAGGCTCCACGTCTGGAATCCAAATATCATGAGGTAATTCAAGATTGAGTTTTTTGTATTATGTGTATATATCATGTTCATTCATCTTATATATTCATGCTCATTCCCAGGCTGATATATGCAAAGAGCAGTTAACCCTCTTAGCATTTGTGTTTTAAGGCGAGATGCATGTTTGTGAGTTCTCTCCCTTTTCTTAGGAGAAAAAAAAAAGGGGGGGGGGGGGAGGCAGTGATGCGAATGTGATTCGGTCCCTTTAATTTGATGGTCCTTTTAGGTCTCCATTTGTCAAGTTTAAGTCTAGCTCTTTCTCCAAGGGGTAAAAGTAGCAATTGATGGCTTCTCCTTTCCCACCAGGTCACTGTCTAAATCTGGTGTATATCAGAAGTAATAGAATGGTGAGTATTGATCGAAGGAGAATGACGGAAATTTCAATTTCCCTTTCTCCGAGATCTAACAATACTCATCATTCTATTACGGACCCTGACTCCCAGCCCCACGGAGGCAAGCCATGAGTATCACTTGTTTGGTGGCTATGCAAACAAAATGAGCTCCATGGCAAACGGGTACTCATCTGTTGGGAGCCGAGTACCCGGTTCCAGGAGCCGGTAAAGCTTACTAAGTCTAGAGTCCTAGGGCCAGCTATCCAAGATAGCTTGTATCAGATGTAATAGAATGGTGAGTATTGTTAGATCTCGGAGAAAGGGAAATTGAAATTTCCTTCATGTTATATGTCATCAATGGTTGTGATGATGTAACCAGGCCCCAAAGTCTAGAATGTAAGACGTCATCCATTATGACATCATAGACGAGAATCATTGAAAGGAAATCGGAGCTAAAATATGGGGACTACATAGAGGAATGCAAGGGCTGTTTTAGAAGAATAATAACTACGCTATGGGGGGGGGGGTGCGTGGACCCCTTATGGAAGCACTCCTATCTTGCACTGTTGATACCTTGAGGAGCCATACAATGTTGTGTATGGATACCATGCTGTTCTTTGAGACTTCTCCATTCTCCATTCTGTGGAGTTCTCATCTGACATCAGATGAGAACGCCATACATGGAGATGTCGCAAAGAACAGCATTGGATCCATAAACTACACTGTATGGATCCTCAAGGTATCAACAATGCAGGATAGGAGCTCTTCCATAAGGGGTCCACACACACCCCATAATGTAGTTATAATTCCTCACATGATAACTTTATTAAGCTCTTAATCAAGTCATTCCTTAATGACCACACACCCTATCCATCCAGCCAGCCACCCATTCACACATCTACTCATTCCATTCCATTTACCAATAAATCTGTCTAGCAATCCATCCACATACCACACCACCCTTTACACAATCATCCATACTTCTACCGACGGACAGGCGGGCAGATAGATAAATGGATGGACTGAGCAGATGGTTGAACTTGTAGGTGGGTAGATGGAACAATGGATGCCATGGATAGAGGGGTGTGTGTGTGTGTGTGAATGGATGGATAGGAGGGTAGCTGGTGATTGATTAGGAACTTACTAAAATTTAGTATGTGCATCCAAGTCTGTCTTTTGTTATGTGAATCTGAGTCAAGGGTTGTCATTTCGTATGGGAGTCTGGGTGTGTCTTTTAGTCTATTATGTGGTCCGGATCCGGGTCCATCTTTTAATATCACCCCAAACAAAATTGGTCCAAATGCAACATAAATATGGTCACCAGATAGACATTGTTAAATCTGTGTCTGCGTGCGTGTGTTTATGTGCACACATGAGCATGAGGTGTGCATGTCCCTGATCTGGGTAAGAAATACAATATAGCCACCGGTCAATCATCCTGAAAATTGTTTTCCATGTGTCAGGCTGTGTAGGTTGATAGAACATAATTAGACAACTCCTGACAACTGTTGAACCAGCGTTAATGATGCGCACAGGATGTGCTAAGGCGACTGTAGCCACCTACACACCATGTGACACTTTTGATGATGTGGTAACGTGGTTAACCCTTTAACCCTCATATCAGCCAAAAACGTCCTCTGCAGTGGTCTTGAGAAATGTCCATTTGCAGACCAAGAGAATACTATTTTTGAGAATTTACAACTGGAATTCCCGTGGTAAATTGTCAAAAATAGTATTCTCTTGGTCTGCAAATGGACATTTTTTATGAGAAAACTGAAATTTTCTTGAATAAATTCAAGGGTTAACTTGTACACCAATGGTCACTGCTTTGAATCCTGCTGCTGCCTGATGAGACTCAGAGGGTTGAGACTGGTCGCGGAGTGGCTGAGTGATGCCGTGTGAATAATTCATTAAAAACAACTGAAATCATATTTATTAACAATATGGTTTATGGTTTAATTACAGAACTTTCTGCATTAATTCATTAATTTGTGCATAATATACGATTTAACCATCTGAAAATGATAAACATTTTAACATAAAGAAATCTTGTAAGCATGCTACAGTTGCACTGATTTATAGTATGGAAATATCACTGAAGCTCTGATCATTGCAGAGGCTGTTTTTACTATGCAGCTTACCCCTTAACCCTTTAGTGACAAAATTTATTCCTGAAATTTTAAATATTTGCTTTTTGAATGTCCATTTGCAGGCCAAGAGAAGATTAATTTTGAACATTTACAACTGGAATGACTGGCCCGGTTATCGGGCCAGTCATTCCAGTTGTAAATTTTCAAAAATTAGTCTTCTCTTGGTCTGCAAATGAACATTCCTGTAGACCACTAAGGAGGCCGGGTTTGGCCGGTATCGTCACTAAAGGATTAAAGGGGTAAAAGAGAAACCAGAAATGTGGTTGCCAATGCAACCATGAAGCTTGACTTTAAAATGATCTATGAAGCTTGAATTCAAACATAAAATAAGTATGAACGGCTTATCAATACACTTATCACCAATGGGCCCAAGGACTTGTGACGCTCACCTGGACGAATAGCATTTGCACCATTTGCATTTAAATAGACATGATGGTTAATTTCCGGAAAATCCAAGATGACCGACCGCCAAAGAAATTGACCAATTGAAATTCTCATTTGATTTCCTGAAGCTTATAGTTGTATGGGATCATTCCACCCAAGTTTGGTTGAAATCTAGTCTGCTGGAAAATGTCTGGAGACCCAAGATCCCTGCCGAAAAAATTTACCAATCAAGATTCTCATTAGATGTCTTGAAGTTGATCATGATAGGAGCATTCTACCAAAGTTTCATTGAAATCGGGCCATTGATTAAGGAAGAGTAGCATTTTAAAGGATTTCTGGCAAATCCAAGATGGCCACCAGAAAAATTGACCAATTATAATTCTGTATACAAGTTCTGAAGCCTAGTCCCATAGAGGCCTTACAGCCCAATTACCAGTAAGTTGAAATCCGCAAAGCCGTAGAGGAGTAGAGTTTTGACAATTTCTGGTAAATTTTAAATAAACTTCTAAGGTTTTTCATCAAAAACATTGACACATTAAAATTCTGTATATAAGTTCCGAAGCCTATCCACATAGGGTTTTCCTACCACATTAAGTTGAAATCTGACCAGCGGTTAATGAAGAGTAGTGTTTTGACTATTTCCGGTAAATTTTTCATAAAATCTAAGATTTTCACGTCAAAAATTGATCAATCAAAATTCTGAACAGACGTTCTGAGCCTAGCACCATAGGATCTGTCTAGGCAAATTTGGTTTAACTATGTCGAGCAACTAAGGAGTAGCATTTTGACAATTTCTGATAAAATTTGACATAAAATATAAGATTTTCACCCAAAATATTTACCAATTAAAATTCATTCTGAAAAGAAGTTCTGGAGGGTACCAGCATAGGGTTCTTCTATCCAAACTTGCTTGAAATCAGTCAAAGCGCTAAGGAGAAGCAATGATAGACGGACAGCGGACGGCAAACATGGCATAAGCTCACTTGAATCTCTGGGGTGGGTGAAGCATATGTCCAAGTTTGGCTCCAGTATGATTAACCAAAGATTAGATATAAACTGCTAAGTTGAGCTAAACGGAAACTGTTAATGTTGAAAAAACTAGATTTTTTACATTGTCACAGTGATCTTGACCCCACGGTCATTGTGTTATGCCATGTTATTATAATGAAGCATGTGTCCAAGTTTGGCTCCAGTATGATTAAACAAAGATCAGCTTTAAACTGCTAAGTTGAGCTAAACAGAAAATGATAATGTTGAAAAAACCTGATGTTTTTACCACGATCGCAGTTACCTTGACCTTTGACCTTTTGACTTCAACGTTATTGTGGAATGTCTTGCCCTTATATGGAAGCATGTGTCCAAGTTAGGTTCAAATATGATTAACCAAACCCGAGATGTAAACATAAAAGTTGATCCAAGGGCAAATTGTTCGACATCGCCGACACCGTACAATGTGCAGGGTATTGCAATAGCTCATTTTACTTCGTAAAGTCGAGCTAAAATTGTTTTTAGCTCACCTGGCCTGAAAGGTCAAGTGTGAGCTTATGGTATGGCGACCGTCTATCATCTGTCATCCCTCAACTTTTGCTTCAAAACACTACTAAATAACAACTTAGCGGATTCCAACCTAATTTGGCTGGAAGGACACTATCGGAGTAGGCTTCAGAACTTGTATACATAATTTTTATTGATACATTTTTGTTGTTGAAAATATTAGATTTATCAAAAATTTACCGGAAATTGTCAGTGTACATATGTTCTTATTTTTGTGATAATGTCATCTGTATGGTGAAACATGGTCATGAAACTGACCTTTTATGTTTTAGATGATGATTGGAGCGAAAATTTAAACATTATTATGTGTGGGTAGGCTTTCTGTAGACTAAGTTTCATGCTACCGGAGTCACATTTGCTTATTATGAATAATTTGGGGATTGGTAGTCAGGAGGCAATTATCATCTACTTCTATTTTAATTTGCCAACTCTGTTTTCGCGCTGGTTGACCTTTATTTACGTTATAATACATAAAATACAACTTGTTGCCACGGTTGTAGACGATTTTCATTATTTAATCACAGTTTTGGTTTTCGGGCCTAAAATGTTCACTGATTCAGCAAGCACGCCGCATATTACTATTGTATTGTTTATGATAGGAGTGTAACACACTACAAATGCAGAAAAACAAGCTATGTCTTTTTCATTTACCTTGCTAACATTAACATATGTTTGAAAAAAAGCTTTTGTGTTCGAAAACAAGCTTTATCACATAGTTAACCCTGTCTATAGAGGACACCTGCATTTAGGGCCAACAGACGGTGGATTTTGACCCTAAAACTATTTTTCATAGTAAATGAATTATATAAACAGACTCAGGGCTATCTACATAGTGACCATTTTAACACCACTGCCCACTATAGACAGGTTTGGCTTTACATAATAAGGCCAATTACACAACATTAGTCAGTTGAAACAAACACCATCTATTCCAATTTAAGTCCAGTTCTTTGTGAACCTTCCAAGCCATAAACAATGTTGAAATTATATTTTAGGGACCAAGGTTATCCACTATATAGTCAAATATAGATTGGCCATATAGCTTACCTATTACAGTCAAACTTACCTATAATGGGAGCCTGATCTTCGGGACAAAATGTGGTATTTCACTAAGACTGGCTGTTGCGATATTAAGGAATCAACATCTGTCTTTGAAACACATTTACAACAGCAAAGCCGTTGTGGTACGTGACCAGCTGTCTTTGGTGGCGGGTTGTTGATGGACCACACAGTTTCTGTTATAGACAGATGTGACTGCATATCATGAACAGGCTATACTATTCTGCAATAAATGTTTATATCTATATTGATTGTTTCTAATGGCTTCTCGTGAACCAAGTTCTGACATACGTCTTCACACCCACACCTGCTTGTACATGGCAGCTGGTTCGTGCTTAAGCCACCCGAATGCCATACTCTTACAGCCAGTCTTACACTTACATTTTCTAATATCTAGCAATGCATCGGGAGCTGGAGCATTAACATAGTTGACGGGCTTGAGTCTGTTATCCACCGACTCAGTGGCTTGAGTCTGTTATCCACCGACTCAGTAGTAGGGCATGTGGGATAGAAATTCTGGAAAAAAGCTTTTGTGATGAGTTCAAAACTAGAGCCATATTGTACACTCTGAAAATATGCAGAATTAATGTTCCCAAAGTTGGAAGCAATTGTTGGCCTTCCTTGCCGTTTTGTGCAAATAATTTCCATCTTAGCTCTCTAACACCACATTTACTGATGTCAGCTGCTCTATTTGATCTGATCAAGGATCCAATCTGGTACTTCAAAACTAAGCTCATCATCCGCTTGGATAAATGCTTTTACCAGTGATCCAGTGTTATCTGCTTCCTTGAAAACATACCATCCAATGAATGACTCGGCACTCTTGTCTCCCAGTGTCATGTAGCTATCTTGAATTGAGATACTCTCACCAGTCTTCTGAAGGAGAGTAGTTGACCTTGGAGGCATGGGATAGTGCCCTGTTAGTAGAATGAATACGTCTGTATTTACTGAAAACACATCAAGGATGGATCGTGGACTTTTGTGCATTACAGCAAAAGTATTTAGAAGGACAAGTTGATATCCGTCTTCAAGACTGCTGTCATCTCTGGCATACTGACGATCTCAGCTAATCAGCAATAACTAATGAGCTTTGCTGATAGATATTAAGTGAGTTCTGCCTTAGTACTGATGAAAGAAATGTCTTAATGTTCTTGATTTCAGTATTATCATTGACATGATAATGGACTGGTGTTGTCCTAGCAGTTCGTTTGTTTCGAGTTGTTTCTTTGAGAGCCTGTGCTATAACTGCTCAAAACAACCCTCATCTCATCATCAGATGTACCAATTCCAACCACAATATCAATAAATCACTGTGCATAGTGCATAGCATTTGACTGTAGACATGTTTGGGGGTTTAGGTACCATGTTACCTATACAGATTGCGTCAATGAATAGTACTAAAGGAACACTACTGTTCGATTCAGATTTGGCTACGTCATCTGGCAGAGGAATATTCAGAACTGATGATACCACCTGTGCTTTGCCAGAGAAGATTGTCATTGACCCATTTGGGTGAAAGTTGAAAGGTGGAGGTCCATTAAATTCAACATCGCAGTGAAACAGACTTGTAAGAACAATGTGAAGACAGCAACAAGCGTCATTTCGCGAGCTTCAATGCATCTCTATATGTGATGACCATCCAACATCGGTTGATCCATATACACAAGAAACCATGTCAATGCCATTTCCTTCGATGTACTTGCCAAGGCACATCAGTGCTGGCATAGTGCTATGCAGAGTCCCTAGTTGAATGCACCAGTTATTTTTTATCATCTTTCAGCCTTAATATGCCGTAATATAAATCACCATCTACGGTTCTAATTGGTCAGTACTCTTCCCCAACAGTAATCCAGTCTAAATTTGTACCTGCTTTAGAGTACAGGTCATGCCTTGGGAGCTCGCTCATACATGAGCTACAAGGCCAACATTCAATATTGGTATGTTGTCACTTATCAATGGATAAATGAATTCCGTAGGTGCCATGTGTATCACACTACTTGTATTAGCCGGACCATCTTGAGAGGTATCTTGAAGGTCATTTGCCCCAGGGATGGCTGCCTGGGCATGATGTATTTCTCGTACTAAATCAATGTCTATTACAGCACCATCACATATCCATGCTACTCATGCTACTACACAACTAGTAATAAGTAACTATATGATATTGTACTATTCATAATTAGTAAATATTCCTTTCATGGTGTTACGGTTGGTAGGGTATGTGAGATAGAGTGGGGGGGTCATCTGATTTATCACGGTCATAATAATTCACGCCTACTGATGTCTTCAGGGTTTTGTCCTGAACAGTCAAGTCATGTTTCTGATCACTACTAAGCAGGAGACCACCATCTTGTTCTTTCTGTGCAGTTAACAGGTCAGCACCATGAAATGAATCCGAATCACTGCCCAAGTAAATGTTATCAATTGCATATAGTGGCTTAATTTTGCGCTTTATGAATGCACATGGCTTGATTATGAATTGTCTTTAATGTCTTCCGCGGGCATTCTTGTTGTTGTCCCCTCGAGCCCGGCATATGTCACTACAATGTGTAAATTATTAAATGCTTCTATCTTAGACATGGCCTATTTGCATGACATGATATTATGATGACATGCTGTTAGTGCTAGGTCAACAGTTAATGGCGTTCGCTGGGTCTTCTGAAATTTACTATCTGTCTGTGTCTGATACGTGAAGTGGTGCCTTGATCTAAAAGAAGAAATGATATGTTGTTCAAGATTTTCTTGAAGATGTGTCAATGTGTAGCTCTCGTGATACATTTAGGTTAGTTTGTTGACCACTGCTCACTAATTTCATCAACTCCTGTACCTTCATTGACGTACTGAAGTCACTGTATGTTCCACAAAGCTGCCTTCTCCTCATGTCTGAGATCTATGTATGAATAATCTGTGATGCCTTGTATAAGATCTCCATCTCATCCCTCACCCCGGCACTGAGCCATTACTCTTTCTTTGGTTAAAGCTGAGAATATCTCTGGTTTGGACACATGCTTTGCAAAGTCTATATCTCGTCTTGCCTCAAGTAAGATGTTTTATGCGCGGATTATAATTAGTTTCTGGCTTGCTAGTCACCCCATCTTCTTCCAGAAAAGATTTATAAGCTGCATAGATGGACTTGATGCCTATACTTTGAAATTCCAATTCACCGCTATCTGTAATTACAGAGTGTACTATATTAGCTATTACGCCACAAATAACTCTACCAATACTTTCTCCATTGGAAATGCTATCTCTGACAGATGTAGATATCTCACAAGTGCGTGTGCCCTTCCTTAAACAGTTGATATGATATTTCCTATTTTGTGCAAATGCATCTTTGTCAATATAAATGCTTGCAAGCAAATTTCTTCACACATAGTGTGTCTCTTAATGGTTAGAAACTTCTTTCTCTTGCCACTAGACGTAACCCTATGCACGGCTCCTTTGCTATTACTTTGACAAAATACACACAGGTTCTGATCAAATGTTGTTTATGAGTTTGGGGATGAGCCTCTTCATCGCCTATCAGACATCGCTTCTTAGATCCAGCTGAAAAACAATTCCTCCTTTTTTGAGGATGACTTAAGTGAGACTGGTGGGAGCCGCAGGTTTACAGAGTTTAGCCCAGTCTGTAGAAAATAGTTTAATAGAGGCCATTGACATCGAACTTGTCAGTGAAAAGTGGCCACACACACCCCACACCCCTACCTGTCCCTTCACAGATAATACACTCATACTCCATCATCACTTTAGTTAGAAAAAGTCAGTTGGTATTTGGACAGTTCTATTCTAAAAATGCAGCATGATCCAATCAATAGTTGATTAATATATTTTAAAAACAATACATGTATTTTAAGTTGTGTTAAAGGTAAATGCGCATGAATATGATCTATGCCATATAATTCCTATATTTATGAATGTTGTATTAATATTATATGAGCCCTCTGTGCGTATTTTAGAGGAATCTATTTTAGAAATTATTCACATATTATAAATTGTTTACATAATTTGACCCTTTCGACCTGACAAACCAGATGCAGTATTTATGATCTAACAAATATATTTATTATGATTTAGCTAAAAACTAATTTGACTGGAAGTTGTGACTGCCTTAGGCACTACCAGCTTTGAGCTAAATTAGGTTTAACTATTCTTGAAGCAGTTTGCCGGTATTTTTAGCTTGAATTCTAGCCATTGAAATACTAGGGTTAAAAGGGTTAGATATATATTTATAACAACATTACCTTCGGAATCATGAAATACGCACAGTGGGATTACATTGCATACATTTTGCTAAGATTAATAAACCCGTCACAAGAATAATAAATATATTATGGCGTTGATGATTTTTATGTATGTAATTTTGATCAATTTTGCCACCATTATAGTAGTCTCATATGGCCAAATGCCGCCTGACTATGGGGGTCAATATTTCTAGAATTAATTCTTAACCCCACTTGTGTCAACAGTGCCTCAAAGTGCTCAAAATACTACTTATATCAATTAATCGTTTTAATAGTCAACATTTTTCAAGTAATTTTAATTTTAGAAGACTATTTTTATAAATTTACCACTGGAATTTTGGCCGGCTTAACCATCAAAAGGGTAACATTAATGAAAGGTTTTTGGTTAGCCAGTGACCATTTGAAGGCCATGAGAAGGGTAATTTTGAAAATTTACCACTGAAATGAATAGCTCAGGTAACCGAGCCAGGCGTTTCAGTGGTAAATTTTCAAAAATACTCTTCTCTTGGCCTACAAATAGACATACCTCAAGACCACTACATAGCCGATTTAGTTGGTTTAAACTAGAACATTTGGAGTTTGAAGGGTTAAGTTGACACAAGACGGGTTAAAGTATGGCTAACCCAAAGCGGATAGGGAACTAATAGGCTCCATGGCTAACGGTTGCTTTGGTAGGGCACCGCTTCATAAAAAACATTCAGTTATAAATAATAAGTGAAACGGAATCCTGGCCCGATGCAATAAAACTTGAAAGTTGAGATTGGAGCGCTAATAGCGAAACAACAGTTAAATATAGAAACATAACCTGACGCTTGATCCATGCATGGACGGTTAATTGGATAAGTATTTTTATTCTGCTTTGCATAATTATGGCAGCAAACTTATCCCAGTTTCGATAAAGGTAGCTTATTTTAACCCTTTAATGGTCACATTTTCTCAAGAAATTCAAAATATTTGCATAATGAATGTCTATTTGCAGGCCAAGAGAAAACTATTTTTGAAAATTTACTACTGGAATTACTGGCTTGGTTATCGAGCCAGTCATTCCAGTGGTAAAATTAAAAAAATCGTCTCTTGTCCTGCAAATAGACATTCCTTAAGACCACAATAGAGGCTAGTTTTGGCTGTATTCACCATTAAAGAGTTAAACTGATAACTATGAAAGGATGTTGTAGTAACTAGGAACTATGGTGTTTGTCATTCAATCAGATACAGCTTCACAATGCAGGTAATGATATTAGAGAGACAAGTTTAATTTAGATTAGTTAAAAAACAAGAGGCCCAAGGGGCCTGCGTCGCTCACCTGGAGCACCGTCAATTTTTGTCAAAATTGTTGGTGGGTAGTTTAGCAGTCTTTTAAATGAGTTTGTGGACATTTTTGCAAGTGCAAGATGGCCGCCAAACACACTACATTTTGATTGGCCCACGGCGCCCATGTTTTTTTGATGGATCAACTTCCCTTTAACAAATTTTAATGGCCCAATTTTGGCCTGATCCCTTCAGCGGTTCTGGAGGAGTCATTTTCGTGAAATCTAGGTCATCCAAGATGGTCGCCGAACCATTTGGTCGATCAAGTCCTCTTGAACAAACTTGGCTTACCTATTGGCCTAGATGAAAATTCCCCATGTGGTTTCGGAGATTTTTAAAGACATTTCCTGAAATCGGCTGAAATCCAAAATGTCCGCTGGGCAAATTGGCCGATCAGGTTCAGTTGAACAAACTTGGATCCTTATGCCATAAGGATGCTTCCTGTCAAAAATAATTGAAATCGGCCCGGTAGTTCTCGAGAAGACATTTTTATTTCCCATTGCTTTAGCATGGGAGCTTTTGACGAGAAAATTATCCAAGATGGCTGCCAAGCCGTTTATCCGACAGTTTCAAAAATTGCAAATTTGAGCTCAGAATACACAAAAACATATATAGAACCAATTTTGGCGTCAAAATCCATCAAATAAAAAAATCCAATATGTCCGCCAAACATGCTACACTTTGATTGGCCCACGGCAGCCAGGTTTTTTGACGGAGAAACTTTCCTTGAGCACACATTAATGGCGTTTAGTCCATAACCATATCTCCCAAATTTCGTCCTGATCCATTCAGCGGTTCTGGAGAAGCCGTTTTCGGGAAAACTATGTCATCCAAGATGGAAGCCGAACCATTCGGTCAATCAAGTCATCTTGAACAAACTTGGCTTACGTCTTTGCCTAAATGAGGTTTCATAAGTTTTGAATCGATTCCCCAAGCCGTTTTGGAGAACAAATTTTTTAGACATTTCCTAAAATTGGCCGAAATCCAAGATGGCTGTCAGTCAAATTAGCCAATCGGCTTCATTTGAACAAACATGGATCCCTAAGCCCTAAGGATGCTTTCTGCCAAATATAATTGAAATCGGCCTAGAAGTTCTCCAGAAGAAGGCATTTTAAATATCCCATTGCTTTAGTATGGGCACCTTTGCCAGGAAAATAATCCAAGATGGTCGCCAAACCATTTATCCGACAGTTTCGAAAATGGAAAATTTGAGATCAGAATACCCCAAAACACATATAAACACCAATTTTGGCCTCAAAATCCATCAGATAAAAAAATCCAATATGGCCGCCAAACACGCTATATTTTGATTGGCCCACGGTGGCCACATTTTTTTTACGGTTCAACTTCCCTTGAACAGCCTTTATTGGCCCTTAATCCCTAATCATATCTGCCAAATTTCGACCCGATCCGTTCAGCGGTTCAGGGGAAGTTGTTTTCGCTAAAACTAGGTCAATCAAGATGGCTGCTGAACCATTTGACCAATCAAGTTCCCTTGAACAAACTTGGTTCAGCTCTTGCCCTAGATCATATTTCATGAGTTTTGTTCCAATCCCCATAACGGTTTTGCAGAAATTTTTTAACGATGTTTCCAAAAATCTGACGAAATCCAAGATGTGTGCCGGTCAAATTGGTCGATCGGCTTCATTTGAACAAACTTGAATCCCTATGCCCTAAGGATTCTTCATGCCAAATATAATTGAAATCGGCCTATTGGTTTTTGAGAAGAAGTTGTTTAAAGGAAAAGTTGATGGACAGACGGATGGTCGCCACGGCATAAGCTCACTTGGCCTTTCAGGCCAGGTGAGCTATTAAAGAAATACCAGATGGACAGACAGCCGGGCACCGGATCATTGCTATATATCTCAGCTGAGTGACAAGTGTTTATTTTGAAAGTGTGTTGACAAAAGCTGTTGTTTAAGTTTAGCAACGTCTTTCAACTGCAAATTTTGAGAATGAAGTTCAAGGAACACCTATTTTTTTTAGAGGGGACCTTTGGTTGTGTCAGTAAAAATTACAAAAACATCCATCATATATGTCGTTCCTGTGTGGGTGGGTGGGGGGTTGTCTTTTATTGAAATGGATTTTCTATATAATCAGCAGGATTTCCGCGATAGCACTTAGTAAATATTATCAGATTTTTAGTGAATATACATTAGAGTATATAATGTGTTAATTTGTCTGTAGTTTATGATATAGCATAAGGTCTGATATATAGTTATCACCTCCATCAGCATCATCATTATATAATGTCAACTTCTCCAGCTCCTTTTCAATATCATTATCTATGGAGCAAGCTTCTACCATTAGACTGTTATTGTGGACAGAATCATTCTTAGCTTTTCTTGCACTGCCATTTCGACCACTAGATTTCTTCACAGATTTCACCTCGGACATTGAACCTGAATACTGAGACGTAAGTTTCTCATTTCGGATCATCACGCAGCCATCTCTCAACATACACATGCAAATCCGTGCTATATTCCTGGCATCATCTCGTCCACAATGCAGTGTTCCTTCCACCTCATGACCAATATTCTCCAGCATTCGTGTGATGTTCATACGACGTGTTTCGTAAAAGTTACTGTACGCTTTGCGCACATTAATCCATGTTTTGGCCCATTTTGGAAATGGAATCTGACTCAGCGTGCATTGCTTGAACATAAATCTGCCCATGTCCCAAGGTCTGAAACGTACAATAAGAAATCTGTATGATAAGATCAGGTATTAGTAAGCAGGGACATGTAATCCAGCCAGCCATGTCTATATAGACACACAATTAACATAATTGCTGTGAGCCATCAGATCTTTAGCACAGAAACACTCCAGGATGGATCAGTATCTAGAACTCAACTTGGGTACATGCTTGCTTATACCAAGAAGATACAGGAAGGTGACATGGAAGTCACCAGGTAAAGGTCATTCTGACCTTGCTATTTTACTTCTACTTTTCAAATTTAAGTTTTTCCATTTAGCAAATCATATACATTTATATTTAAAAATTATTTAATATTACCTGAATTAATCTTGGACACATGGTACCCTATAAAATACGGAAGTTGCGTGCTGCTAGTGATGTCACTAGATGCAAGGTCAAGGTCATTACAGCCTTGATATTGGACCACTGCCATGTTTGTATCTCCAATATTAAGGTTTTTTTGTTTGCCTATATTTTAGGATTGCTTAATCGTGCTGGAACCAAACTTGGGCACATGATTTCACATACCATACCGAGGCATCATGACAATAGTCAGCTCATTAGGTCAACGGCATTCTAATATTGCTATTTGACCTCTGCTTTTTCAACCTTAAGTTTTTCCATTCAGCAAATCAATTATTTTTCAGGATTGGTTAATCCTATTGAAACTAAATTTGAATACATGGTTAGCTATAATGCTAGGAAGTTGTATGATAACACGCAGGTCACAAGGTCAAAGGTGAATAACACTGTGACAAACAGGAGACAGGCGAGACATCTAATTCCATTGAATTCTTGTTTGACTTGAACAACCTTCAATGACCCTTAGTCCCTAATCATTTCTCCCAAATTTCAGCCCAATCAATTAATTTTTATTACGAAAGTTGACAAAAAAAATGTGCTCAAAGACTGTACTCGATTATAGGATGCATCCCTTTCCTAGAACATGTAATATGACAAAAAAAACTGTGTCCTTTAGTCAGATTTTAATGGTAAGCGGTTCTGGAGAAGTAATTTTAGAGTAAACTAGGTCATCCAAGATGTCCGCCTAACAATTTGGCCAATCAAGTTCCCTTGAACAGACTTGGTTCAGCTCTTGACCTAGATCACATTTCATGAGTTTTGAATTGATCGCTCAAATGGTTTCGGTGAAGATTTTTAGATGTTTCTAAAAATAGGCCAAGATCCAAGATGGCCACCAGCCAAATTGGCCGAGTGGCTTCGTTTGAACAAACTTGAATCTCTATGCCCTAAGGATTGTACATGCCAAATATACTTGAAAGCAGTCCAGTGGTTCTCAAGAAGACATTTTAAATTTCCTATTGCTTTAGTATGGGAGCTTTTGTTGGGAAAATGATTCAAGATGGTCGCCAAACCGTTTATCTGACAGTTTCGAAAGTGGCAAATTTGAAATCAGCATACCCAAAAACACACATAAAACCGATTTCGGCTTCAAAATCAATCAAATAAATAAATCCAAAATGGCCGCCAACACGCTACATTTTGATTGGACCAGGGTGGCCATGTTTTTGACGTAACAACTTCTCTTGAACAAACATTAATGGCCCTTAGTCCCTAACTAAATTTCCCAAATTTCAGCCTGATCCCATCAGTGGTTCTGAAGGTAATTTTCATTCAAAACTCTGTCATCCAAGATGGCCACCGAAGCATTTCGCAAAACCAAAACCCTCAAACACGCGTGGTTCAGCTGTTGCGCTAGATGATGTTTCATGCTTTTTAAATAAATCTGTTTCTGAGAAGATTTTCAAGACATTTCAAAATATCAGCCAAAATACAAGATGACTACCATGCCAAATTAGCCAATCGGCTGCATTTGAATAGTCCTCTATGCATGCCATAAGGATGCTTCCTGCCACATATAATTGATATCGGCGGTCACCACAATATAATCACTTTCTTGGCCTTTCAGGCCAGGCGAGTTAATAATGGCTAGCTCAAGCAGGTTTGATTAAATATAAGAATTATCAATGAAATTAGAATGCCAAAGCTTCTAGCTTCACGAAGGTACTTGACACATCTGGATCCATCCAGAGGTTAAGAAAATATCAGTTGCACACATTTTCAAAACTAGTGTTTACATGCAAAGAATGTGTCTAAGTTACTCTGGCAGAGAGAGAGAGAGAGAGGGAGGGAGGGAGGGAGGGAGGATGGGCGGGAGGGAGGGAGGGGGAGAGAGGGCAATGCACTGAGGCAATGAGGGCAAAATGACAAAACTTTGACAACTACATGCCTATCGAGAAAGATTGCGCTATACTGGCCACATTTCGGAAGACATGCAGCTGATTCCAATGAGTGTGAAAGTTAGACACTCATATCAGAAATAGAATGAAGAATTCAGACCTTCGAACATAACTTAGTATTAAAGAAAGCTCCTTTGCATCATATACAGAGAGAACAAGACATCAGTGTTACACTGATGGAATATTGGCGAAAATCTTGGCATTTTTCATATCCAAATGCTAATCTAGCTTTGTATCAAGATCACAATGACCTTGACCTCAAAAGTCTGACAGTCTGTGCTGCTCCTCCTGGTTGAGGTAACTATATTACGATGCTTATCTCAAATAATTTGGCCAATTCTGAAAAAAGGCCAGGCGAGCTAAGCAGAACCAAACTGTTAAAGTCTGCATCTTATACAAATATTACAATGACCTTGACCTCAATATCATTGTAGTTCATATAGCTAAACATGTGACCAAGTTAAATTCAAGTAGAAAACCAATCCTGAGATATAAGGCAATATGTTGAGTTAAACCAAAAATTGTGCTGCATCTGGTTAGTATATGCAACCATAGGTCCAAGCTTAGTCACAATAGACTGAACCAATCCTATAGATATAAAACAAGATGTTCAACAAAACTAAAGACATAAACGAAACCATAGAGTATTATACCAAGGTCTTGGTGGCCTTGACCTCAATATCACTGTGTTCCATCCAGCTGATATATGTAATCATGTGTCCAAGTTTTGTCCAAATAGGCTGAAGCCATGGCGAGATATAAACGGCTATGTTGAGCTAAACGCAAAACCTAACCGTAAAAAGTACAGTTTTATACAAAGTTCAGTGACCTTGAACTTTGACATCAATATCATTGTGCTCCATTACCTTGATACAAGTAAACCTGTGTCCAAGTTTAGTCCCAATAGGGTGAAGCCATGCCGAGATATAAGAGGATATGTTGAGCTAAACGCAAAACTTAACCGTAAGTAGAATTGTATACCAAGGTCACAGTGACCTTAAACTTTGACCGCATGACCTCAATATCATTTTGCTCCATCCTCTTGATATAAGGAAGAATGTGTCCAAGTTTAGTTCTAATAGGGTGAAATCCTGCCGAGATATAATGTTAACCGTGATTGGACGCTGATAAACAGACAGACAGACAAATGGAACCCATCAATAATTTTCGCCAATAATGACGTTCCATTTCATATTACTATTATCAACCGAGTAAAAAAGTATAGCATTGCACAAGCTTTAGCGAGTAGAATGTGATAATTTTTGATGAGATTGATAATAATGATATGAAATGGGACCGAGTTTGAGATTTGTTATCCCTAAAACCTGTTTGAATGCACTTTTTTGCGCCACTCATTTTTGTCACTGTGACGCATCACTTGCTAAGAGTTCTGACCAATGCGCCACATAAAATAAAGACAAAGAAAACATCTGAAATCCCTTTTAATCCAACTTTTAAAATTTTTGCATCTATCATGCAAATTTACAAACGTATTTATGAAATTTAGATATAGGGTCAGTTATACCTGTATCAGAGAATAAGTAGTTATGAGCAGGCTCAAATTTTATAAAATTGATGTAATGTGTCATTATTGCGGAATGGCTGGTAAGATGCACACATACCACAAGTTTGGTGTGCATATGTGAAAAACTTGTAATATGATGGTAAAAAGTAGGTCACACTGACCTACTTTTAACATACAACACATTATTAGCCCACAATGGTTTTGTTAATTTATACAAACTCTTGAAACTAAAGCTGAGACAGAAAATTAGCCTGTGACCTATTTTATTTAGAAATTAGGTCAGATTTACTGAGTTTCTTATATGGGTGATAGCTTATGGCAGATACCAGATGTTCATATGAACATTTTGACCAGATTAGATCTGGCAGACAGACAGAGAGACAGGCGGCCAGCCTGACAGAGGTGATCGCTATAGCCAAGCTGATTGACATGTTAGTTAAATAGCACATGGCTTATGAGTGACCCCCAGATACAATATTAACTTGAAAACGCAAACTACAGAACAACAACAGTTCCGCAAACGGTGCATAATACCCCGACATGATGACAAACCAATGAATGAGAGCTATCAGAAAATAGTTATTTCTTCCTCAGACCCATCAGACCAGTCATCCTTATGAAGTGTCAAAGTGATCTGTTAATCGGTCAAGGAGGTATTGTCCGGATACCAATTTTCAAGATGGCTGCTGCTGACTGGCGGTCATATTGGATTTCAGATTATCGTAAATCTTGATAAGTTTCTTCACCAGACATATTCCAACGACCCTAGGAAGTGATCCGATAAATGGTAACGGAGATATCATCCAGAAACCAACTTTCAAGATGGCAGCCTTCACTCATCGTCAATTTCGACAGGTTTTTTTCTCCAGACCTAGTCCAACCACCCTATGAAGTTTCAAAGCGATCCGATAAACGGGAACAGAGTTGTCATCCGGAAACCAATTTTCAACATGGTGGCTGGTGGCCATCTTGAATTTCATATCATTGTCAATTTCGATAGGTTTCTTCTCCACACCTAATCCAACCACCCTATGAAGTTTCAAAGCGACCCGATAAACGGAAACGAGTTATTATCTGGAAACCAATTTTCAAGATGGCCACCGGTGGCTGGTGGCCATCTTGGAGTTCGTATCATTGTCAATCTCGATAGGTTTCTTCCCCAGAGGTGGTCGAACCACTCTATGAAGTTTCATAGCGATCTCATACACGATAACGAAGTTATCATCTGGAAACCAATTTTCAAGATGGCCACCGGTGGCTGGTGGCCATCTTGGATTTCGGATCACTGTCAATTTTGATTGGTTTCTTCCTCAGACCTAGTTCAACAACTCCATGAAGTTTCAAAGTGATCTGATAAATGGTAAGAGTTATCATTCGGAAACCAATTTTCAAGATGGCCACCAGTGGCTGGCGGCCAGCTTGGATTTTGGATCATCGTCGATTTCGATAGGTTTCTTCCCCAGACCAAGTCCAACCACTCCATGAAATTTCAAAGCGATCCGATAAAGGTTAACGGAGTTATCATCTGGAAACCAATTTTCAAGATGGCCGCTGGTGGGTGGCAGCCATCTTGGATTTCGGATCATCATCGATTTCAATAGGTTTCTTCTCAAGACCTAGTCTAACCACCCTATGAAGTTTCAATGCGATCCGACAAATGGTAATGGAGTTAGCATCCGGAAACCACTCTGGCGCCTGCCCGCCCTCCCGCCCGGGCGGACGGCGCCATTACATAATACCCAAGAAAAAAAAATAAAAAAATATCCAAGGCGACAACCAGTATAAAAGCCATAAGTGTATAGTCTCAACACTGATCCATAAATTGTACAAGCATTACAAGCCTGGGTAAGGTGCGTGCGTGTGTGCGCACGCGTGTGTGTGCGTGCTCGCGCGCACACGTGCGTGCGTGTGCGTGCTTGCGAGCGTGGGTGGGTTGGCACGTGCATGTGTACAAGCAAAACATTAATGGATAAAATGAAACATGGATGACTAACACCTGCACAGATGAATGAAAGAATGGACAGATGCAATGATGCATGCATGGACGGATGGCAATGAAAACACTATTAGGCAATTATCATTTATATTAACCCCTTCACCGATGAATTCCCAATATCAGTTTCAAAGCAACCATGCAGGAAAACTGTTGAATATTTAAAAATTAATTTGACTCAAAGTCGTTGCTGCCGAAGTCAAATTAATTTCTAAATATTCAACAGATTACAGTTTTATATCATAAGAAAGTACTTTTTCAGGGATTTCTCAGTGAAAGGGTTAGATGCCTACATTCACACCAGAATGCCTAAAAATAAAATTGTCAAATTTGTATGCTTTTAGAGGTTTAAATTATGTACCTCAATATAATGAAGTGAAATACATCTTAATATATGAGGAGTTCATTCCATATAAATTATCATTTTTTGTGTAGTTCAGTTAGGGAAACAAGTACCTAATTCAACTTTGCAACAACAAACAAGAGCTCCGCAAACGGCGCATAATACCCCGCCCTGATGACAAACCAATGAATGAGAGCTTTTTTCCTCAGACCTATACCTGTCATCATATGAAGTTTCAAAGTGATCACCTAAACGGCCATGGAGTTATTGTTCGCAAAAAAAATTTTCAAGATGTCTACCGGTGGCTGTCGGCCATATTGGATTTCGGATGATCTTCTATTTCAATAGGTTTCCTCCTCAGATGAAATGGAGGAAATGGAGTTATCAATTGGAAACCTATTTTCAAGATGGCTGTTTGTGGCAATATTAGATTTAGGATCATCATTGATTTCAAGAAGTTTATTCCTCAGACCTAGTCCAGTCATCCTATGAAGCTTCAAATAAATTTGATAAATAGTAACAGAAACCAAGTTTCAAGATGGCCGCTTGTGGCTGGTGGCCATCTTGGATTTGATATCATCGTCAATTTCGATATGTTTCTTTCTCAGACCTAGTCCAACAATCCTATGAAGTTTCAAAGAAATCTGATAAACGGTAAAAGAGTTATCATTCGGAAACCAATTTTCAAGATGGCCGACAGTGGCTGGTGGCCATCTTGGATTTCAGATCACGGTCAATTTCGATCTGTTTCTTCCCCAGCCCTAGTCCAACCATCCTATGAAGTTTCAAAGCGATCTGATAAATGGTAATGGAGTTATCATCAGGAAACCACTCTGCCGCCCACCCGTCCGTCCGCTGGGACCGTGCCATTACATAATACCACGCACATTTTTTTTGGCAGGGTATAAAAATTATAATAATTTATATGGAGTGAAATAATCATATGTTGAGATTATGGTTGGGTGATATTGGTTTTTAGAAGTGGCTAATGATATCGATCGTCTATGCGCTTCCAGTAAATCTGGATGTCTGATTGGTTAAGATTCACTTTCACGTATTGAAATTTTCTAGATTTTAAAAGAAATTTACCTTATTCCATCACCACCACAACCACCCAAGGACAGTTAAAACTTGTCCAAGTTTTGACATCGGTCTGATAATAGAGGTTTCCCATGAAGGCATGAATATAACACATTTCACCCTAAAAGCTGAAACATGTACTGTAGACCAGATTTTTCATATTACATCTTAATAAATAAATAGTCCACTTTAAACTGATTATTTTGAAAGTAATTTGATGGAAAGTTGTCGTCACAGATACTGAAATCTATCTATCAAATTATTTTCAAAATAATCAGCTGGTTTTATTTTTGGGGTTACATTTAACGCATTCGGCATAACAGTGCCTGTGGGTGCCGATCATTGGACGACTAATGCTCCCAAGCGCTTTGTATTATAGGGACACGCGTGTTGTTAATAGTATTGAACAGATGTTAAGATTGAAAGGTCACATTTGTGGCTTCCTAAATTCCGATATATCTACATTGTAGGCCTATTCATTCTCAATTTGGTTTGAATAAGAACGATTTTATCAGCAAATCATGAAGCGAGTTTATTATTAGCGGCTGTTGTTGAACTTGTAGTTACATCATCAAATTGGAAAGTGAACAGGCTTTTCCCAATTTATTTATCTGGACCTGTCAAATTGTTGCCGAGAGACCAGAGAAATTGATAAATTAATGATTACTGCGATGAAAATTGGTAATTTATAAGAATGTACTTCTCACAAAAAAGTGGAATAACTCATATAACAGGGGGTGATTAAAATCTATCAGATAAATCTTTTCTTGCGCTAATATTTAATAATTTGTTCATTAGAAAATTACAATTTCAAACAAATATTTTGCTTCATAATATTTTTGCGTCATAATATTTTCGACAGCCTGGTTAGTTACTGCAGTTTTGTAATGATCGCCCGAACATGTAGAGTAACAGATGAAATGAGAAAAAATACTCAACCCACGCGACCTGTAATCCCTTCTTATAGTGGCGGGTTGCTAGATAAAAGAGCTAAGGTCCTTGAGTCGAGGGTTAATGGGAGAGAGTATATTGTCAGCATGGAATAGAAATGATAGCATGAATAGCACATGCATTGCATTGATAGGCATACGTCCCACAGCACATTATAGAGTAAGATTAAGTAAATGATTAAAAACAGGTCGATTTGACTCCAGTTACCATAGCACTGTATTGAAATAAATACGACAGACTGGTCAGATCTATTTTATTTTATTTTATTCATAAATACAAGTCAGACAACTGACAATATTACCGATATTCGGAAATCAGACGATGATGATAATGATAATGTCGCAATATTCTCGATATTATCGGGAAATCACCCAGCTCTAGTTGAGATCCACTTTGTCTCATTACATTGAGGTATACAATTTAAACCCCTAAAAATATACAATTAAAATTATTATTAAATTTATTTTCAAGCATTCTGGTGTGAATCACAGTATTGAATCAACATGTTTTCTCGGTAAAACATGCACAGATAGAGTGAAACAGATGTTGTGTGTGCCTGCATGTGTGCATGTGTATGAGCGAGACATTTGCAGTCTAACATGAACAATTGATGCACGAACAGCTAGACTTGTGCGATAATGTGATTAAATCGAAAATCAAAATTTGTTCTTAAATTTTGAATTTATATCATTAAAAATTATATAATCGAATAATCGTGAATAATTACTACTGCATAAAATATTTGAAATCATACCTTTTAAAACTACTGGTTCAGGCAAATACACTATTTCAGATTTGTCTCTAAGCTTTAAAACTCGTTTCACTATCTAAATACAAGACCATCTGAGCATTTAACAAGCATTTAACAACCAATGAAATGATGTGCTAGTGATCGTCAAATACCGCATTTCAGCTTTGTCAATCGATGATTTAGCCATTTTGTTTGTCTTCCCGAAAAATGGAAACGGAAGAGGGAAATCCAACGGACGTCACGTGATGTTAATATCAGCGCTTGTATTTCCTCATTTACTTTCGGTTTCAGTTTAGCTTGGTTAACGACTGATATGCCTGCTGCAAAATTATGTAATCGACTGTATTTAAGTCACATTACTAGAAAATCCTCAAAAACATTTCAATAATTTTCCATTCCTAGAAATAACAATTGATTCGTGAATTGGTCCACATATGATACTTATTGCGCAGGTAAGCCGATGTCACGAAAACTGATAACTCTTGACAAATTGAAATTCTGCACACACGATTCCTACAAACGTTTAGCGATTTCTTTTGCTCCTGGGATTTAACAAAATAATGAAGAGACAACTAAAAAGAGGCTGTCAGAGTAGATTTAACTTTGTTAGCGTTGTAGCATTGAGGGCAGCAGCAGTCGTAATATGCGTAGTGATAAGAACTCGGTGTAAATCAAGAGTCAATCCTCCAGCAGCGAAGCATCTGAAGAAAGTTATCCGGAGGCTAATTGATCTATGCGTAAGTAGGCCAGATAGAGGTTTCAGATTGATAGCTCAAACAAATAAAAACTAGATTGAGCGGTTCACAGTTTTTAACTTTAATTAACCACCATTACCACCACTTGGGATGGGGCCAAATGTAAATGTGCTCACCCACTCCACATTGATATGGGTAACTCACATACTAAATCTGTTTGAATTCCGTTCAATGGTATCGGAAGAGTTGCATTACAATAAATTTTGTGACGTTTTGACCCACACCCCACCCACCCCTGGGACGGGGCCAAATACAAATGGGCTCATGTACTCCACATTGATATGGGTAACTTAAACACCAAATTTGGTTGAATTCTGCACAACAGTTTCGGAGGAGATGCATTACAATCAATTACTGCAGGTAAAAATTTGAGCCTCTGACCCCGCCCCATGGGGGTGTAGCCAAATGTAAATGGCCTCTTGGACTCCGCAATCATATGGGTAACTCACATATCAAATTTGGTTGAGTTCCTTCTAATTGTCTCAGGAGCTGCGTTGCAAATGATTTGACCTTTTGACCCCTGTCCCGGCCCCTGGGAGCGCAGCTAAATCTAAATATCGTCTTGGAAAGCGTAATCCTGAGTAACCCACATACTGGTACCAAATTTGGTTGAATTCCGTCCAATGATTTCGGAGGAGGTTCATTACGTGTACAATTAATTGTGACCTTTTGACACCACCACCACCCCCCACCCGAGCCAAATGTAAATGGGCTCTTGTACTCCAGATTGATATGGTAACGCACATACCAAATTTAGTTGTATTCTGTCGCACAATTTCGAATGAGATGCATTTCAACGAATTTACGCAGGTTAAAAATTCACCTTTTGACTCCAGCTCCTGTGGGCAGAGCCAAATGTAAATAGCCTCATGCACTCCGCAATCATATTGGTAAGTCACATATCAAATTTGGCTGAGTTCTGCGTAACCATTTCAAAGGTGTTGCGTTACAAGTGATTTGACCTTTTGACATCTGCCCTGCCCCCGGAGTGGGGGGGGGGTGAGAGGTGGGAGTGGGGGGTGTACGGAGCCAAATCTAAATATTGTCTTGCAAAGCAGAATCACATGGGTCACATAACAAATTTGGTTTAATTCCACCCAACGTTTTGCGAGAAGATAGCGTGACGGACGGAGGGACAGAAGACCGGAGGCAATTACAATATCCCGACATTTTTTTAAAACGTGGGGATAATAACTACCCTATCCTCCGAAGCCTCTATTTTCAAATTACAAAGGCAAAATATGCCCACAGTGCCAGCATCGCCTACCTGGAACATAGATGCATTTGTCCGACAAACAGACAAACTAATGGAGCCAATTATATATTGTCGAAAATTATAATGTTCACCAATAATAAAACCAATTGTGGCTTCAAAATCCATCATATATTTCAATATGTCCGCCAAAATGCTGAATTCTGATCTTTTTTTATAGTACTTACTAACCTTCCTTGGACAAACTTGAATGACCATTAGTTCCTAATTATACTTCCAAAATTTCATCCTGATCCATTACGCCATTCGGGAGAAGTCATATCCAGGAAAATTACGTCATTCATGATGGCTGCCGAAAGATTTGACCAAATTCATGAGTTTCAATCGCCCCAGTAGTTTTAGAAATTTTTAATGAAATTTCTAAGAATCAACCAAAATTCAAGATGGCCACCGGCTACATTGGTCAATCTGCTTAGTTTGAACAAACTTGGATCCCGATGGCCCCAGGATGCTTTTTACCAAATTTGGTCTGGTGGTTCTCGAGAACTTTTATATTTCTCATTGATTTAGTATAGATTTTCGCGGAGGGAAAATGCAAGATGGCTGGCAAACAGTTAAATTCCAATATCAGGAATATGGCCACCAACATGCCAAAATCTTCCTGGTTGATGGTGGCCAGGTTTTAATGCACTGCCTTAGTCCCTATCATATTTCCCAGATTTCAGCCCGATCCTTTCAGCAATTCAGGAGAATTTTCACTGACTGGCAGCCATCCTGGATTTCAGATCATCGTCTATTTCGATAGGTGTCTTCCTAAGACCTAGTCCAAACACCCTCTAAAATTTCAATACGATCCGACAAACGGTAAGAGAGTTATCCAGTCAGCAGCACCCACCAAACCACACACGCATCTCTCTGACATCGCAAAATTTGATTCCCCTCTAGATGCTATATTCTGGCTACATCACTGTTCCCGTCTATGGAGTCGCCAAACGCTCTGACATGTCTGAGAGCCATTTCTAAATGGTATGGACACAGGTCCTAGAAAAGGGAAAAATCAGCTATTTTAAGCTACTGGTTTTGGAAAGATTATGGAAATTTGAAGCATTAGGAGTCTTACACATCAAATGTAAACAATAACTGAAATATCAAATACAATGATGGCCTCTAAAGATTTGCTTTAAATGTACACTGATTGTACATATCATAAATGGGGTTGGAAATTCCTAAACGAAGTTCGGAAAGTCCGAAAAAGTATTAAATTATTATTCTTGAAAGCGTTATGAAATATGAAAGAATAAAATTCAACTGGGCAGTATATGTGCACCCTACCAACTCCAATACCTGGATTTGGTGTAGGCCTAGATATTGAGCGATGAGAATTCCATAACATTTTATTGTATACATGTACCCACTTGTCATATCCTGCTGAATGGCAAAAGATAGGTTGCTGCTTCTCTGCTGACATTCAATTGATGCCAATAATGTTAATTATATGTACTTGGTCTACGTTTGCTGATTTGATGTCTAACATGTCTAATGTATATCGTTTATTATTTCAGGTAATCACTGATTTACCAACACGTAATCCTATATTCACAACTCCAGTTACACAAATTTCCTTAACATCAATCCACATCGATGATGATGATGATGATCAACAGAATGTGGCCTGTGGGTGCACAACAGTGATAATGAGCTTTCCAATACCAGTGCATATGACTTCCTGTTGTAAAGCTATCCAAGTTGATCTAGGTGGTAAGCAGCTCTAGTGTGATTTCAATTCCTTATTATTTGGTCTAAAATACCTCTTCCGTAACATCAACGGCGCTGATATGACAAATACGACTGATGATAATAACCCTCATGATAGATACTGGATAAGCAGAGATACATATTATTCATCTAATGACAGCTTTAAAGAGAATTTAGAAGAGGACAGCGAAGTGGTCAGTGAGTCAAACTATATGGGTAGAAACTTTCCAGACAGACAGTTTCTTGTTTAATCATGTCTATTGCAATCATTTTCATTTTGTCCGATTAACAACTGGTTCGGTTTGCTACATTTCCACACATGTGATAGACGCGATCCTGATTGTGAAAGGAGTACATGTATATCATGGCGTAATTTGTTATCAACAGATTTCTACATTTGTAAAGACGATCACCATCAACTGCTTTTCATGTGCATGAACCTTCATATCAAATATACATTTCTTTAACTATCAGAAATTCTACTGTCATGGTGTACTTAGATCTGTATTGCTAAAACTGGGCTCAAAGGAGTAACATGCTCACCTGGACATACACAATTTGGTGACTTCTTGTACTCCGATATATTGCATGGATAAACAGACAAACAAGACGGCACCAACCGCAATACTCACACCGCCTTCGGTAGCATAAATAACAAGATTTAAGTTTTTAATGAATTCGCTACAGCTACAGAGAGTTATGGCACAGAAACTGATTTTTGAAGATGGCTTCATATTAGCCATTTGGAACAATTTTTATAGGTAACTCACATATTAGATCCATTTTACTTGCAGATTTCAATAGTTTTACGATCAATGTTGCAGAAACTGATATACAACCTGACTGCCTAGTAGGCTATTACATGTAGCTATTTTACATGTATTGTAAATCCAAGCTAATTACTCAAGCCACCAACTGCCAGTGTGACTATTGCTGGTGGAGCTGCCTGTTCGTTCGTCTGTTTTTCCAAGGCATATCGCCTGAATCCTTTGATATAGAATAACCAAATTTGGCACATGAATTCATATTGTAAGTGGCTAGAAAGAATTTTAGTTTGAGGTCAAACAGTCAAACATAAAGGTCACGAATGTCAGTTAGTGCAAACCGGAATACACATTTTCCTCGATCATGTCGATATATCTGCAATGCAAGAAGATAGAATCGCCATAACTGTAACAAACATTCATATATTGTGGCTGGATAGAAGCAAAACTTAGCTTTAGGTCAAAAGTTCAAATGTCAAGTCACATGGTTATTTAGAGCATATTGGAAAACACATTTTCGTCGATAATTCTGCAATGCAAGAGGATAGAATCACAAAATCCCTAACATACATTATGTTCATATTGTGGCTGGTTAGAAGCAAAATTTAGTCTGAGATCAAAGGTTCAAATATTGAGGTCATATGGTCAGTTAGTGCATTGTCAAAACCGAGTGCAACTTTGGCATGAGTCAGCATCTCCATTGAGTGCGTTCTAGTTTTATTTTACATAACATTGAACCACAATCAAAAGTCACTAATGACAGATGGTCTCTTACAATTGGTAAATTTCCATAATCAATGCTATTTTGGTTCAGAAGATGACGATTCATCAAAACAAGTAGGTGTTACATGTAGATGTCTTGAGGAAACAACAACTTCTAATGCAAAGGACAGAAGTGGTCTTTATATTGCTGATGCAAAAGACAGATGTGGTCTATACAGTTAGCTTTGACTGGAATTCATACTAGACATATTATTGTTGGGATAGATGATAATACAAACTTGTGAAAACCTGATACTTTATCTGGCTGATGTACCTTTATTTACATTTAAAATATATAAACAGTAATGATAATTGACAATAAGTTGTAGTCACTGAAGATAGATTGTCTCTTACTCCACTTACATTGGAATGATGAAATAACCTTTTCATTCATAAGACTAGATTGCTCGGTCAATGATGGCGTAATCACAAATTTCCACGTTCACAGCTTTGACCACACACACACGTGACACCTCTGGGGTGGAACTAAATGTAAATGTGATCTTGCACCCGCACCCATATGTAGAAAATTTGTTTGAATTCCATCTAATGGTTTCGTAGGAATTGCGTTGCAATCGATTTGACTGTTTGACCTCTCCTGTACACTCTCCCACCACCTCTCACCCCCCCCCCCCCCATCCCACTGGGGACGGAGGCAAAAGTACATGTAAATGTGCTCTTGCACCCCCAAACATGGGTAACACGCATACGTACCAAATATGTGAGTTCCATCTATTGGTTTCCTAGGAGTTGTGTTGCAATCGATTTGACCCTTGACCTCTCCTGTACACACCCCCCCCCCCCCCCCCGAGTCAAAAGTACATGTCAATGTACTTTTGCATGCCACACTCATATGTGTAAGATACATACCAAAGTTCGTTGAATACATGGTATCTTGCATGCCACAATCATATGGGCAGCTCACATACCAAATTGCATCCAACAGTTTCAGAGAAATTGCATTACAATCAATTTCTTGACCTTTTGACCCACTCACCCTCCCACGACAGGGGGGGGGGGGGGAGAGCCAAATATAAATGTTGTCTTGCATGCCACAGTCATGTGGGTAACTGCTGCAATCATATGGGCAATGCACATACCAAATTTTGCTTAATTTCATCAAATAGTTTCAGAGAAGTTGCCTTACAATCAATTTCTTGTGATTTTGATCCACACGCCCCACACCCATGGGGCCGGAGCCTAATGTAAATGGCTTCTTGCACTCCACAATCACATGGATAATTCACAAACAAAATTTGGTTGAATTTTGTATTTAAACACCTTCGGACGAGACACATTTCAATCAATTTCTGCATATTAAAATATTACCCTTTGACTAAAATGTAAACAGACTCTTGCATTCCAATTTGCATACCAAATTTGGCTGAATTCCATCAAACAGTTTTGGAGATCTGACGTTACAATAGATTTTTCTTCGAAAAACATGGGGATAATGGTGAGTACCATAGGTCACCTATGATATATGATGATAACGTATTGACATATATATGCATATTTGACTAACTTTATAATGTGACCCAGTATCCTAGCCCTACATGTAGTATTAAACTCGCTAACGCCAGTACATGTATTACTATTACATGTATGCCTCGAACCTAGAGTATTAGCACAATATATATTACAATCCGCATCGCATGGTAACTCACATAATAAACTTGGTTGACATCCACAAGATGTTACGAATAAAATGGAACTATTAACCCTTTCAAAGCCGGCCTTTTCAGTGGTCTTAAGGAATGTCCATTTGCAGTCAAAAAAAGAGTATTTTTGAAAATTTGCCACTGGAATGACTGACTCGATAACCGAGCCAGTCATTCCAGTGGTAAATTTTCAAAAACAGCCTTCTCAAATTGATTTTCCTTGATCAAAATTAGCCATTAAAAGGCTAAAGCCAGGCCACTTGCCATACTACACACTCTCTCAGTCTACAAGTTGGTGTTCTTTAAAACAGGTGTCTTGAGTGACCGGTTTGATGGCCTCTGTGACAGATGATGCCATGAAAATTTTAAACTGTGATATTTCCCTCTGAAAAATCTGTTGCGAATTGCAGTAGTTACACACACTCTATGTCGTAATTCTCTGCGATTATCTGTAGCACAATTGTGGTATATCCATCTGGCAAACTGACAGTATGACATCCATATTTCCTAAAAATACATAAACAACAAAAGCAATTAGAGATTGCAGACCCTCCTCATTTTTGTCACAGTTTTCATATCATCCTCAAAGTTGTGGAATCATACAGTACAGTCACACCCTTTCTTGTGTTAAAATTTTATCCACATTAGAGAATTTCATCTGATCCATATATTGAAGAAGTATATTCAAAGGAATACTTATCGGCCAATTTGGATCCCATGGCATGACAGACAGACGGACCCCATGGCATAACCTCCCTTGGCCAGTCTGGTCAGGTTAGCTAACAATGGGAAATTTAAATTTTAACTAACCTCATCACTTGATAGCTACTATTCAAGTGATCTAATATGCCACTGATAAACTATACAGATAATTCTAAGCTTTTTATCATGTGATTAAACAGATATATTCAGGCTTTAGTAGCTAAATGTTGGTACATTTCTACACTCTGATGGCTGTCAGGATTATCCCCACATTTTAAACAAGAGGCCCAAGGGCCTGTGGCGCTCACCTGGACCATTAGCATTTGAACCATTTGCATTTAAATAGATATGATGGATAATTTTCGGAAAATCCAAGATGGCCACCCAAAACATTTACCAATCAAAGTTTTGAATAGAAATTCTAGTCTACCTTGATAGCGGCACTCTAGCTAAATTTGTTCGAAATATGTCAAGCAACTAAGGAGAAGCAGTGTTTTGACAATTTCTGGTAAATTTTTCATAAAATCTAAGACTTTCACCCAAAAAATTGATCAATAAAAATTCTGAATAAATTTTCTAGAGCTTACCACCATAGAACACATTAGAGAAATTTTTTTTGAAATATGTCAAGCAGCTAAAGAGGGGTAGTAATTTGACAATTTCCGGTACATTTCTCATAAAATCTCAGATTTTTATGCAAAAAAATGAATCAAAATTCTGAATGGATGTTCTAGAGCCTATGGCCATAGGATACTTTCAGCCTAATTTGGTTAAAACCGGTCAAGATGGTAAGGAGAAGCAATTTGACAATTTCCAGTACATTTTTCACAAAATCTCAGATGTTCACCCAAAAAATTGACGAATCAAAGTTCTGAATGGAAATTCTGGAGCCGATGACCATAGGGTCCTTTGAGCCAAATTTGGTTGAAATCGCTCCGAATGGTAAGGAGAAGAAGCATTTTGACAATTTCCGGTACATTTTTCATAAAATCTGATTTTCAGCCCGAAAATTGATGAATCAAAATTCGAAATGAAAGTTCTGGAGCCTATGACCATTGTGTCCTTTCAGCCAAATTTGCTTGAAATCACTCGGAATGGTAAAATCCAAAGTTTTTACCCAAAAAATTGAGCAATCAAAATTCCGAATGGAAGTTCTGGAGCCTATGACCATAGGGTACTTTCAGCCAAATTTGGTTGAAATCGCCCAAGCGGTTAATGAGTAGCATTTTAAAGCAAAAGTTGACAGACGACGGATGGACGGACAACGGACGGTCGCCACGGCATAAGCTCACTTGGCCTTTCAGGCCAGGTGGGTTAAAAACGGGATATTGTAATCGCCTCCATCCAACTGTCAGTCTGTCACGCTATCTCCTCCCAAACCACTGGGTGGAACTCAACTAAATTTGGTATGTGGGTTACCCATATACCCTCAACTGTCTGATACTGTGATTATCATTAATCCATGTATACTTCTAACCCTTAGCCGCTAGATTCTGAGATTATCTTTAGATGTACAGGGATAAATACACATGTAGTGCGCACTACACGCTCATGCAGGAAATTCCTTTTTGAAATTTAAATTCTGTGTTGTCTTAATTTTTGGAGGTAACATTACTTGAATGAGTAGATGATGAGAGTAGAAAGGTCACAGGAGACAGAACAAAGAACTTTTGCAACAACAATGTCACAGTGGTAGTGGT
Source organism: Chaetoderma sp. LZ-2023a (assembly GCA_034401795.1). NCBI lineage: Eukaryota > Metazoa > Mollusca > Caudofoveata > Chaetodermatida > Chaetodermatidae > Chaetoderma > Chaetoderma sp. LZ-2023a. The sequence continues at coordinate 79,191,290 of CM067369.1, read as the reverse complement.
AAATTGGGGTAGCAGATGCATAGCAATCACACCCGTAGCTGCGAGAGTGTGGGGTCGAGACCTCGAAGGGGACCAGTGATTCTTGGCTTCCAGTCATAATAATCTCAAAATATTTAAAGGACACCATGACAGAGTATGCTTTATTTTATAAAGTATAAATTTATTTTATCAGGGATTTGACCTCTAAAGGGTTAATGGCTAACTCTTCTAAAACAGTCTCTGTCGATGTGAGAAATGTACATTTGCAGACCAAGACAATTTTTGAAAATTTACCACTGGAATCACTGGCTCGATAATCTAGCCAGCCATTCCAATGTTATATTTTCAAAAATTGTCCTCTCTTGGCGTGCCAATGTAAATTTGCGGTGAGACATTAATTGAAAGCTTCTGACCAAATATTAGCATTAACGGGTTAAATTATACCAGTTTTCATAGAAAATAGAACTGAATACAGTTTTTTATAAACATACACTGGCAGAATTTGCCATAAGTCTAAGACGAACATTGTGGAGCATAAGGCCTATACGCAATCACCATGCATATATCTGCCGAGTAAGCGCTAATAAATAAACAAAAGGGCTAGCTATGAATGCCTTACCTCAATACCTAGACAGCGTATCCATTTACAGCAGCGAGCGTACTTGGAATGAAGGCTATGTATACAGCATAGGCTACTCAATACATGTCCAGTAAGTAGCCTAAGATCAGAAGTCTTCTAACAAAATGTGTAACTAGACCACTTTACCGATGATTTCTACTCATATCAACGTGTTATTACCGCGGATATATTAGACCACTTTACCGATGATTTCTACTCATATCAACGTGTTATTACCGCGGATATATTAACGGTGTACAGTCTAACATGTTGATTTCCCTATAACTGTCGCAATTTTGTCTCTCCCTTTGTATAAATCTATTTGTTCAGTAGACTTTATAGTTTACGTTTCCGCCATGTTCCGCTGTTTATTTTCTTTGATATTCGCGTTAAAGTCATGTGATATGTGATGACGTATTATTCATTTCGCAATGCATTGTGGGTCTGGAAAACCCAGCGACCTCAGGTTCTCAGTCAAATTTTACTATCTGGAGTGAAATTAAAATGAGAAAATAATACGATCCATTACGGATAAGCACCAGATGGAGTACTGCCATAGATGGTTTCAATACATAGAAATATACGAAATATGACATTATATGGATAGAGATTTATGTATTATTCTTATATCTGATGTGCCTGAACCAGTAGCTTTAATTACATTTTAATGTGATCGGTTACGAGAATTGACAGTTTGCTTAGTTGATTCTATGTCCATTTGCATGCCAAGAAAAGACTATTTTTGAAAATGTATCACTGGAATGACTGGCTTGAGAATCAAAGTGAAACACAGTTTCATGAAACACATGCACGGAAAAATAGGACGACGGAAGCGAAATCGTAATCATGCCACTTTGCTTTAAGAGGGGATATAATAATTATTTCAAATCCTTGATATATAATATTGTTGAAGAATTCTCTTATGGAGTTTAATTTGTACAATTAAACAATCACATTTTACTATAGTGCCTAAGTTGGCAACAGTGAATCCACGAGTTAGCTTTAACCCTTTAATGGTCATACCGGACAAAACTGGCCTTTGTTATGGTCTTTTTTAATCTTCATTTACAGGTCAAGAGAATAGAATTTTCGAAAATTTACCACTGGAATAACTGGCTTGATAACCGAGTCAATCATTTGAGTGATAAATATAAAAAAATGGTATTCTTTTGGCCTGTAAATGGACATTCAATAGGCAGGTATTTTTATTTTCTTGACCAAATTTGACAATTAAAGGGTTAAATTGAACATTTCCTGTCTGTTCAAATGTCTGCTTACCCATCAGTAGCAATGGCATATGTACTTTTTCTGCCTAGCTCATTTTCCTTCATCCAAGCATTGTACTTTGCCAAAACATCTGGGAAAAAATCGGCCACATCGACCATATGCTGCAATATATCAAGCAAATAAAGTGTCGGTATAGTACTCAATAATTAATTAAAGATATCACGTCACAAAAAAAAAATTACTACTTTTTAAAAGCATAGTGGTATACCCGTAAAACCCATGAGGTAAGGCGCTGCCCTATTGTTTGCGCTACATCGTTGTAGCCATTGTCAGCACATCGGCTGTCGACTAGTATAAGGAAGTAAATCTAGGATTTCTCCTTTTCACGAGCGAGTTGATACTTACCATTCCGACTAATCTGGATATAGAAATTATATCCTGCTTGATCAATAAAATACAGAATAAAAAAATAAGCTTCATCTAATACATTGCGCCTGCCTGACATGTGAATAAGAGAAATTATTAACAGACTTCTGCTAAATAACTGTGTAAAAAAACATCCCTTTGGTGCGGAGAGGCCGGGTAAGCATGAACTCGCTTCCTTCCAAATATAATTGACATCGGCTTGTGGTTCTAGAGAAGTCGCTTAAAGAAAAAGTTGACGGACGGACAATGGATGACAGATGGGCGACGGACAGTCACCACAGTATAAGCTCACTTGGCCTTTCAGGGTGAGCTAATAAATATAAGGATCCGATTTAAATACAATTAATGATCAAATCTTGCACAATAACTAAACTTTTAGATATCATTTTGAAGATATCTATCGCTTGGAAATGCAGACTATATATCTTTGAATGAAATAGTATACATCTTGCATAATAGTATATATATGACATATTTAAGGTGGGAGGTCACGATGATGGCATCATAAGTGTGACCAATGGCAGGGAGTCTTGGTAACCGAGTAATCAATTACCATAGGTAGAAAATGATTACCAATACTTTTATACTATTTCATTCCATGGTAGAATCACCATTTAAAATCTACTTAAATAGATGGTTAAATACATGAACAGGCTCTGTAAAATAAAACGACATAATACTTACTGTCAACAAAAAATGGGCCTGTGTCGCTCACCTGGAGCACCATCAATTTTTGTCAAGTTTGTGGACATTTTTGCAAGTGCAATATGGCCGCCAAACACACTACATTTTGATTGCGCCATGGCGGCCATGTTTTTTTAATGGATCAACTTCCCTTGAACAAATTTTAATGGCCCAAGTTTCGGCCTGATCCCTTCAGCAGTGGAGGAGTCATTTTCGTGGAAACCAGCTCATCCCAGATGGTCGCCGAAGCATTTGGTCAATCAAGTCCAAAATGGCCGCTGGGCAAATTGGCCGATTGGGTTCATTTGAACAAACGTGGATCCTTATGATGGCTGCCAAACCGTTTATCCGACAGTTTCGAAAATTGCAAATTTGGGCTCAGAATACCCAAAAACATATATAGAACCAATTTTGGCCTCAAAATCCATCAAATAAAAAATTCCATTATGTCCGCCAAACACGCTACATTTTGATTGACGCACGGCGGCCATGTTTTCCAACGGAGCAACTTCCCTTGAACAAACCTTAACGGTCCTTAGTCCCTAACCAGATCTCCCAAATTTTGGCCTGATGCATTCAGCGGTTCTGGATAAGTCGTTTTCGGGAAAACTAGGTCATCAAAGATGGCTGTCGAACCATTCGGTCAATCAAGTCGTCTTGAACAAACTTGGCCTAGATGAGGTTTCATAAGTTTTGACATTTGAACAAACGTGGATCCTTCTGCCCTAAGGATGCTTCCTGCCAAATATAATTGAAATCGGGCCTGCCAGTTCTCGAGAAGACATTTTAAATTTCCCATTGCTTTAGTATGGGAGCTTTTGACGGGAAAATGATCCAAGATGGCTGCCAAACCGTTTATCTGACAGTTTCGAAAATTGCAAATTTGAGATCAGAATACCCAAAAACCTATATAAAACGAATTTCGGCCTCAAAATCCATCAAATAAAAAAAAATCCAACATGGCTGCCAAACACTATCTTTTGATTGGTCCACCGCAGCCATGTTTTTTGATGAATCAACTTCTCTTGAACAAACATTAATCGCCCTTAGTTACTAATTATATATCACAAATTTTGGCTTGAACGCTTCAGTGGTTCTGGGGAAGAAGTCGTTTTTGTGAAAACTAGGTCATCCAGGATGGCCGCTGAACCATTTGGTCAATCAATTTCCCTTGAACAAACTTGATTCAGCGCTTACCCTAGATCATATTTAGTGAGTTTTGAATCGATCCCTCAAATGGTTTGGGAGGAAAAGATTTTTAAAACCATTTCTAAAAATTGGCCAAAATCCAAGATGGTCACTGGCCAAATTGTCCGATCGGGTTCGTTTGAACGAACTTGGATCTCTATGCCCTAAGGATGCGTCATGCCAAATATAATTAAAATCGGCCCAGTAGTTCTCGAGAAGATATTTTTAATTTCCCATTGCTTTAGTATGGGAGATTTTTGCGGGAAAATGATCCAAGATGGCAGCCAAACCGCTTATCCGACAGGTTTGAAAATTGCAAATTTGAGATCAGAATACCCAAAAACCTATATAAAACCAATTTCGGCCTCAAAATCGATCAAATAAAAAAATCCAATGTGGCTGCCAAACATGCTATATTTTGATTGGCCCACCGCGGCCATGTTTTTTGACGGAGCAACTTCTTTTGAACAAATTTTACTGGCCCCTAGTCCCTAATCATATCTGCCAAATTTTGCCTTCAGCGGTTCTGGAGAAGTTATTTTCGCTAAAACTAGGTCAACAAAGATGGCTGCCGGACTATTTAACCATTCAAGTTCCCTTGAACAAATTTGGATGAGCTCTTGCTCTAGATCATATTTCATGAGGTTTCCTTCAATCCCTCAAGCGGTTTCGGAGAAGATTTTTAGATGTTTCTAAAAATCTGCCAAAATCCAAGATGGCCGCCGGCCTAATTGGCCGATCGGCTTCATTTGAACAAACTTGGATCCCTATGCCCTAAGGATGCATCCTGCCAAATATAATTGAAATCGGCCCAGTGGTTCTTGAGGTCGTTTAAAGGAAAAGTTGATGGACGGACGGACGGACGACGGATGGTCGCGACGACATAAGCTCACTTGGTCTTTCAGGCCAGGTGAGCTAAAAATGGTGCAAAAAAAAATTTGATTGATAAAATCAATAGTATAGCAGTGAATATCTTGGCAGGAGTTTACAAACATTCACATTAATGAAATGTTCTCTATAACAGGAGGTGAATTTAGGGTCTAACATGGCCAAAAAGAGTCTGTTAATGCCTGATATGTCCCTGATGGCTGCTATTTACAGTCTCACTACAATAACAACACGAATGTGTCGGTAAAGCATGCCTGGGTTCTAATATGTTGTGGATGGCCTATGGCCATAGCGGGGTTAATAATCTGCTCTCAGACAGTGTCATGGCCGATGGAGGGTTAGTAAGGACTCCTCCACACACACACAGACCACAACACTCACTGGGGATGGAAGACGTGGTATCATTATAAGGAAGCTTGTGTCCAAATTTGAATGCTTAACAAAGCATGGGATACAAGAGGCCCAATGGGCCTGTATCGCTCACCTGGAACATTGGCATTTCAACTAATCTTACTTAAGTTTTACATCCATCGGTATCACTTCCAATGACTTTCAGTCAAATGGTTTAGTTTTCGAGATATTGACAACAATCTATGGACTGTTTTTTTGATTTAGTGATTTTGAACAATGTTTAAGTAAAAATGGATGATATCAGTGCTAACTACAGCTGGTGTCCTAACTGTCTCACTGCTGCAAGCCAGTGCAGCTAATAATTTCAATTTTCAAAAGCTCTTCACTTGTTGAATATTTCGAAAACAATTCAACTGAAGATTGTTGGCGGCTTAGCCACCAACAATTTCAGTCCAATTGTTTTCAATATATTTATCAGGTTCAGAGATATAACCTTTGGAATATGTCGTCTGCAAAAACTCAGTCAGACGGTTATTAGAGGTTTAAATACAATTGAAGAAAATGGTCTCTAAAGGCAGGTAGGTGGTCTTTATAGCAGGTTATTCCTCACCACCACACAACCCATTTAACACATGCGCATCTGGCTGAATCACCAAGTTAGCAGCTGAGGTACATGTAGGGTGAGCTGGAGTCGATTTAAAAAATAATTTGAATGAAATCATTGCTGCCTTAGGCAGCAACAACTTTCACTGCTGCCAAACGCAGCAACAACTTTCAATCAAAGATTTCAAAATATTTTTAAGAGCATAGATGTCAGAGCACATAATACATATCTTAAATATTTCGGCAGTACTGGAAAGGTTAATCCGTTAATTGGAATTTAATATCTAGTTTGGCAATAAAATCTGACATAGTGATAAATCAATGGACGGTGGAAACAAACCTATATTTGCCCCATGAAAGTGAGACTGCAAATATTTAAGGAGTGGTAACTCTGGTATTTGACGTCCTATCAATTTTCATTTTCACAACACAGATATTAGATGCCGACATTAACATTGTGACAGTTTGGTGTCAATCCATCAAGAAATAACAAAATGAGCCGCCATTGTTGGTGAGACAGACAGACAGATGGATGGACGGACATACAGAAGACGGATGGGGTCATCGCTATACGATAGCTGACTGACAAGTGAGCGGAGTTAAGAAAACCAATTTGGGCTTCAAAATCAATCAAATAAAAAAATTGAATATGGCAGCCAAACACGCTAAAATTTGATTGGTCCACGGCGGCCATGTTTTTTACCAATCAACTTCACATGAACAAACTTTAATGGCCCTTAATCATATCCTTTATCATGGTCCATAATCATATCCCCAAAATTTCAGCCCAATCCGTTCAGCGGTTCTGCAGAATAAGTCGTTTTCACGAAAACTAGGTCATCCAAGATGGCTGCCGAACCATTTGGCCAATCAAGTTCCTTCGAACAAACTTGGTTCAGCTCTTGCCCTATATGATATTTCGTGAGTTTTGAATCGATCCACCAAGCGGTTTCGGAGAAGATTTTTAAAGTCATTTCCTAAAATCAGCCAAAATCCAAGATGGCCACCGGCTTTGTTTGAACAAACTTGGATCCCTATGCCCTAAGCATACTTCCTGCCAAATATAATTGAAATCGGCCCAGTGGTTCTTGAGAAGTCGTTTAAAGAAAAAAGTTGACGGATGGACAGACGGACGGCCGACAGACGCCGGACGGTCGCCATGGCATAAGCTCACTTGGCCATTCTGGCAAGGTGAGCTAATAAATTGATAAGAAGCGAATCTTATTACCACATTTAACTGGAAATAAGGGTTGTGTAAGATGTTGCTGTCAATTATATAACAGCAACAGCACTGTCTATGACAGCAATGGTCTTCAGCAATGGTGTTTACAAACTGTACAGCAGCCTTTCTAATAATGGCTTTGTAACAATTAATCTTTAGACATTGGTGTGACAAGGGTTGAATAGTCAGGTTGAAAACTGTTGCTGCACTTGACAGTAACAGATATCGTCAGCAAAACTATTTTCAAAATGGTCGTCACCATGCTACATGCTATCCAACAAAACTTGTGAATAACGCAATACTGAACTAAATTTATTGCTAGAATTAATTGGCTTTAACCCTTTAACCCTCAAATTTATTCAAGACAATTTAAATTTTCTCACAGAAAATGTCCACTTGCAGACCAAGAGAAGACTATTTTTGAAAATTTATCACTGGAATGACTGGCTCGGTTATCGAGCCAGTCATTCCAGTGGTAAATTTTCAAAAACCGTCTTCTTTTAGTCAGCAAATGAACATTTCTCAAGATCACTACAGAAGCCCTTTTTTGCTGATATGAGTGTTAAAGGGTTAATGATGAATTAATAAAATAAATCTTTTAGAATCAGTATGTAAATATGGTACACTTCATCAGCTCACTACCTCACAGGGTATTAATTTCATTTCAATCTTGGGAATTAGAGTTGTGGTTTTAAATTACAAGATTAAATGTTTTCCTCTGCTGGCTAAATATCTAAGATATGTATTGTGTGTGCTGACATCTATAACTTTGAATATTTTGATATTTATTTGACAGAGAGTTGTTGCATTCTAAGGCAGCAATGACTTTCAGTCAAATTATTATTTTGAACTAGTGAACAACTGCTGCTAAGTGAGTTTGGTCACTCTGTCAAATGATTACAAGGGTTTTTAGAACGCAGTTAAACATGCTATAAAGACCACCTGTACCAAATGCCAATTTTACTACATGCCGCCAAGCTGTTTATCTGATAGATTCAGAAATGGCATGGTTGAAATCAGCATACTCATAACCCTGTACTAAACAAATTTTGGCTTCAAAATCCATCAAATAAAAAAATCCAATATGGCCACCAAACATGCTGTATTTTGATTGGCCCACTGCGGCCACGTTTTTTGACAGATCAACTTCCCTTGAACAAAGTTTAATGGCCCTTAGTCCCTAATCATATCTGCCAAATTTCGACCTGATTCCTTCAGTCATTCTAGAGAAGTAATTTTTGCTAAAACTAGGTCAACCAAAATGGACGCTGAACCATTTGGCCAAGCAAGTTCCCTTGAACAAACTTAGTTCAGCTCTTGCCATAGATCATATTTCATGGGATTTGCTTCAATCCACCAAGCGGTCTCGGAGGTTTTTAAAGCCGTTTCTAAAAATCGGCCAAAATTCAAGATGGGCAATCGGCTTCGTTTGAACAAATTTGAATCTCTACACCCTAAGGATGCTTCCTGCCATATATAATTGAAATCGGCCCAGTAGTCCTCGAGACAGACATTTTAAATTTCCCATTGCCTTAGTATGGGAGCTTTTGGCGGGAAAATGATCGAAGATGGCCGCCAAACCGTTTATCCGACAGCTTTGAAAACTGCAAATTTGTGATCAGAATACCCAAAAACATATATAAAACCAATTTCAGCCTCAAAATCCCTCAAATAAAAAAAAATCCAATATGGCTGCCAAACATGCTGTATTTTGATTGGCCGACTGCACCATGTTTTTTGACGGATTAACTTCCCTTGAACAAACTTTAATGGCCTTTAAGTCCCTAATCATATCTGCCAAATTTCGGCCTGATCCCTTCAGCGGTTCTGGAGAAGTCATTTTCGCTAAAACTAGGTCAACCAAAATGGCCACTGAACCATTTGGCCAATCAAGTTCCCTTGAACAAACTTGGTTCAGCTCTTGCCCTACATCATATTTCATGGGATTTGCTTCAATCCACCAAGCGGTTTTGGAGAAGAAGATTTTTAAAGACATTTCCTAAAATCGGCCGAAATCCAAATTGGTCACCGGCCAAATTGGCTGATCGGCTTCGTTTGAACAAACTTGGATCCCTATGCCCTAAGGATACTTCCTGCCAAAGATAACTTATATCGGCCTTGTGGTTCTTGAAAAGAAGTCGTTTAAAGGAAAAAGTTGACGGACGGACAGACAGACGGATGGGTGCCGGAATGACGACGGACGGTCGCCATGGCATAAGCTCACTTGGCCATTCTGGTCATGTGAGCTAATAAACTGCTAACTTGAGCTAAATGCAAAATGTTAAAGTTTTACCGATGACAATGACAGTGACCCTTTACCTTTATACCAGGAAGGGCATTGTACAGTGCCCTCTCATTATAAGGATGCATGTGTCCAAGTTTAGGTCCAGTATCATTAACCAACCATGAAATAAAAATGACGAAGTTTCTCTAAAAGCAAAATGTTAATGTTAACAATGTTTTTACCAAGATTACAATGACCATAGCCTTGGGTCTTTTGACACTAAGGTCATTGGGATGCCCTCTCATTACAAGGCAGTAGGTGTCAGAGTTTGGGGCCAGTATGCTTATCCAAACATGAATTATGAATTGCTAAGTTGAGCTAAACGGAAAATGTTAATGTTGAAGAAACAAAATTTTTTATCAATGACACAGTTACCTTGACCGTTGACCTATTCACCCCAACTTTATTGTGTGATACCCTCTTATTATACGAAAGCATCTATTCAAGGTTGTATCCATTATAATCAGTTCAAGCCATAAAAAACAAGCTTGATTAACAGGTTCAGTAAAGAACAATGAAAACTATGAATCTAACACAGTATATATGGTACCTGTGTAATCCCCGTCAGCCCTATACAAAATTTGGACAGCTTTGCATTCAAAACAGGCCGGCAATATGAATGAAACTCTCCAACCTGTAATGGTAATATAAAGAAAGATAGACAGAAACATTTCTGGCCAATGTAATCCTCCCATGACTACATGCATGCAAGCACACACACACACACACACGCACGCACGCACGCACGCACGCACGCACGCACGCACGCACACACGCACGCACGCACAGACAAAACACACCATATCCGCAAAGGTCAAGTTATCATTTCAAACACGTCGGCAATTAGGTCACACTGATCTTGACAGAGCTGGATCAGATGGTCAAGCTTGATCTTAATTGTGAACCAAATCAAGCTCTCGCCAAAGTTACCCAATGTGTAGACATTAGCAGCTAAAAATATCACAGTATAGCCAAAAGAAGCCACCGATGAGATCCTATGTTCTATGTTGATGATCTACTTGTTACAAAGCTATTGAGCAAGATAAAGACATCGAGGCTACTCAGATATCAAAACAGTCCGAATGAAAACAAGAGGCCCAAGGGCCTGTAAGGCTCACCAGGACCATTAGCATTTGAACCATTTGCATTTAAATAGACATGATGGATAATTTCTGGAAAATCCAAGATGACCGCCAAAGAAATTGAGCAATCAAAGTTCTCATTTAATTTCTTGAAACATATCGTCATAGGATCGTTCCACCAAAGTCTGGTTGAAATCTATCTGTTGATTAAGTAGTAGTAGCGATTTAAATGCTGCTGGAAAATGTTTGGAAAATTCAAGATGCCTTCACAATTTCTGGTAAATTTTTCATTAAAGCTAAGATTTTCACCCAAAACATTGACCAATCAAAATGCTGAATACAGATTCTGGAGGGTACTAGCATAGGATCCTTCCAGCCAAATTTTTTTGAAATCGGTCAAACCGTTAAGAAGAAGCAATATGACGGATGGACAGATGGATGGATGACGGCCGGCCGCCATGGCATAAGCTCACTTGGCCTGAAGGGCTAGGTGAGCTAAAAATCCAAGATAGTGGCCAAAAAATTGACCAACCAAAATTCTGAATAGAAGTTCTAGAGCCTACCACTATAGAATCCTTCCTGCCAAATCCAGATTTTCACCCCAAAACTTGACCAAGTAAATTTCTGAATAGAAATTCTGGAGCCTACCATGATAGAGTCATTCTACACAGATTTTGTTTAAATCTATCAAGCAGCTAAGGAGAAGCGTTTTGACAATTTCTAGTAAGTTTTTCATAAAATCTGCGACTTTCAGCCCAAAAATTGACCAATCAAAATTTTGAAAAGAAGTTCTGGCGCTTACCCAGATATGGTCTGTCCAGCCATTTCAGGTTGAAATCTGTCAAGCGGTTAATGATGAGTACTGTTTTGACAATTTCCAGTAATCTTTTCATAAATTCATAAAAATAAAGATTTTTACACAAAAGATTGACCAATCAAAATTCTGTATATAAATTCTAAAGCCTATATACATAGGTTTCTTCCAGCCGAATTAGGTTGAAATCTGACAATAAGTTAAATGAGTAGCGTATTGATAATTTCCCGTAAATTTTTAATAACATCTAACATTTGCACCCAAACATTGACCAATCAAAATGGTGTATACAAGATCTGAAGCTTACACCCATAGGGTCTTTCCAGTCAAATTATTTTGAAATCTGCCAAGCGGTTAATGAGTAGCGTTGTAAAGCAAAAGTTGATGGACAGACGACAGACATACAGACGATGGACAGTCACCATGCCATAAGCTCACTTGGACTTTCAGGCCAGGTGAGCTAATAAATTCAAACACTGGTATGGTTTCAAATTTAACTTTCCATTCCGTTCTGTCCTTATGCATACTACATAGCCTCTAGTTGAGGGCGAGACATTTTTTGGCCATTTTAAAGTTAAATTCTTATTAATATCCAGACGTTGTGTACATATTAAATTTTGAATAATTTCGGATAAGTTCGGGTTAGTGATTAGGAAAGCTGATACCAGTCTTTTATCATCGGACATCTTGACATATTTTTCTGTGTAGAGAAAAAAATATCAATATTTACTGGCAGAAACATCATTGAATTACGGTACATCCTTATATATATGAACTGACTCCTGTCAAGGAAAAATGTTATCAAACGGGTAACCCAGGGCTTCGTTTGTGAGGCGAGCTATCACTCTCGCAAGCATAGCTCGCCTAACTTTTCATCGCAGGGGAGCAATTAATAACTCACCTCAAATCCTAAAACTGAAATCAAAATTTGAATATTTTGATCTAAACATAATGTTATTAATAGATTTTCACATTTTCATTCTGCAAGAGGAGAGATCACTCGCCTAGCATTGATCATCATTATAGCTCACCACATATTTCTAGAAATGAAGCCCTGGTAACAATTAAGAGGATCGGATCAAATGCATAATACTCAATCACCATATGATCATATATAGAGTAATTTCTGAGTTCCTGAGTCCACTATATTAAGCCCGTAAATCGTAGGCGACTCTACCAAGTACTCGTTCTAAATATTGATTAAGTTGAGAGTTTATGCCGCCCCTCTCGTAGAAACTCGAGCCTACCATTCTATTTATGTCAGTTGCGAAAGTACCTACCTCATAACTTGTATAAATCATTCCATCCTATATAGAACTGCGAAATGCATGATAAATATCCTTAACCTACGACTATGTATCCTATTATTGCCAGTACCAAAGTGCTTATGTATGAGAATTTTTTATTCCTACAGCCACAAACCTAACATGAGAACCACACGAGCCCAAATAGTTGTTTTTGCGCTACTGAGTAACCAGAAGTGTGACAACCTAAACTCATCCATAGCGAAACAACAACAACAACAACAACACCAATAGTTTCGAGATGCCATTTTATGTCAAATTTCTGATTAATTTTGATGTAATAAACACTGTTTATCAAAGCTTACACAATATTTAGGCGGTCCCATTTAATAATTTCACTACCACGATGCAGCATATGAGGTATACAAGAATTTGTGTTCAAATTTAGTGTTATTGTATATTATTATTTAGTCATTTTCTTGAAGCATACCTAATAGAAGTTGTAGAGATTTGGATTTAAACAATTTACAGCCCTTATCCTATTAGAATCCGGGATTGCACATAATAATAATAATAATCTTTATATACGAGGGTACATGTACATCATCAATAAAAACTGATCTTCCTGAAGCCCTCCCAAAGTAGTGTATGTACAGAGGAAAGAGCGGACAGACACCTACACACAGACGTACACACATGCACCCACGCAGGCATCACATGCATGCACGTATGCACACACTTGCTATATTACAGTTTATACATATTTACATATATAACACTATGGACAGAACTCTCTGTTCACCCTTTCATCGATGACTACCGATTATTTCAATTTACCAACCATACAGAAAATTAAACTGAATAGTTTGAGACTAATCTGACCACAAGCTTCTGCTGCCTTATGCAGCAATGGCTCTCAGTCAGATACTCAACAGAATATTTTGTTTATCTCCAAGAATTTGGTTTATTGGGGATTTTATCGTTGAAAAGGTTTTTACGATTGCGCAGAGCATAAAAATCAATATTTACAGTCGGAAATATCATCAAAATCACGATACTTCCTTGTATAAACTGACTCATATCAACAACAAAAAATGTTATCAAATGGGTAATCATTAAAGTTCTCATCTATTCTTAAAAGATACATATCCCAGCTAAATTTATGACAATTTGTTACTTTATGGACAGTATCTAACTAGAATTGTAGCCGCCATTTTAGATAGATATTTGCTGGAACCATTATTTCAGACTCTATTGTCTTCACCGGTGCGCAATTGTTCGTATAAAACCATTCTCATAATGCTAATGCTAGTCATTCTTATGGTGGTATAAAAGTGCATAGCATAGTTCAATAGTAGTTGTATACTCCCTATGGTGCAACTGAAGTGCAACAAATATATTTATAACAAGTTTACTGAAAACCGTTGCTGCCTATAGCAGCAACAACTTTCTGTCAAATTGTTTTCCATATAATCAGCTGACAATACAATTGTCACTAGATAAAGATTTGATAACAATTTGGCTGAAAATCATTGATGCAACAACTTTCCATCTAATTGTTCTCAAAATAATCAGCAGTGTAGTCAACATTGCAAGACTTGCTGAAGATATTTCGCGCAACTTTATTGAAAATCATTTATGACTATGGCAGCAACAGCGCTGTCAAATATTTTTCAGACTAATCAGCGGACTTCCTGCTTTGTTTGCAAGCAAGTGCATACACAATTACACATTTACAAGGTTACTCTTTATTGAAATTAGTTTTAGTATGAGATTTCATCCAAACTGAGGTCTGTGAATCTCGCTGTTAGACGTTCTATCATTTATGAATAAGTTTGATTGGTCCTGTCGGCTTGTGTAGTGCTATTGGTGGCCAATGATTCCAGATGAGTGAAATGATTCCAGAAGAGCGAACCCATTGATCAAATCATATATGTTTAAAGAAACTGTTCAAGGTCTTAATGACAGGTGGTCTCATAGAGCAGTTAGTTTCTTAGGCAGAATGATCTGGTTGGCTTCCTACGCTAATGCTGATGATGTATACAGTCCACTAGGGAAGTGGTTTCACCACTTGTTTTGACAATTGAAAGATGTTTTGTGGAGAGGTAGTCCCTATCCATAGAGTATCGTAGATTGTCATTTGAAAAAGGCTTAGTGCAGCAAAAACCTAAACCTGGACCCAGAAAAAATAGTATATGTTCAATCGATGTGAAGGTATAGAAAAATCTCACAAATCCATATAATTTTGATGCAGAGTAGTTCGAAGCATCGCATAGAATAAATCTGTGAAGTTGAATTTAAATCACATAAACCCTTGTTGATGTAAATGTTGTTTTAAAAAGCTTAACGGGAGCAGACGCCAACAGCAAGATTTCCCCCCTTTCCCAAAATCTTGCCTCACTTCCTGAAGGCGAGATAATGAACATATGTATTAACCATTTAATTGTTAAATGTGGTCAAGAAAATAAAAATATTTGCTTATTGAAGAAATTCATTTGTAGACCAAGAGAATATTTTTGAAAATTCACCACTGGCTCTGTTACTGAATTAGGCATTCCAGTCACTACAAATGGCCATTTCTCAAAACCAAGTGGCTACAGAGACAGTTTTGACCACTAAAGGATTAAGATAAACTAGAGTTCAACTCTATTAATTAAATATAATCTACAAGTTACCAGATCAGTTGGGAGTTGGCTGGTGCTATATTATCTACTGTCTGGACTGGCAGAATATTCCAATGTTACGGTACTCATGTATTAAGTCAATCACCAGCATCAGCTAGAAAGATATTGGAGTGGAAGAAAAGGCCTTATGATCATACCTCAAGCACAATCACAAAGTATTACTTACAATTTCATTCTTCGCTACATCGACCAGGATAGCCGGGAATTCTATAATTTCATGGTCATAGTTATCACAATTTGCCTCACACGTGGCTTCAAAATCGATGACGATGATGAAGTCATACGGTGTCACTTGTGGACCGTGCCGAGATACCTTACTTTCTTTCAGCTTACGTCGTTTATAATGATTCTTTAAACGTTTTTTCAACACTTCTTTCACACCCCTGTTAGAAATACATAAGTAACTCATCCAATAAATACTATTTCATTACATTAACCGCTTAATGGACCTTTCCAGTTTATCCGTCAATCATATGATGTTATAATACTACTGTGACATGAAGGATGACATCATAATCAATATTCGTTATGAATGCTTAATTGATAACAGACTAAGCATTGTTGTACGAATGTGTCTACTATTTAGTAAAGATGCTGTTGAATATTTTGAAACTAATTTGACTGGGCGTTGTTGCTGCCATAGGCAGCAACAACACCCAGTCAAATTAGTTTCAAAATATTCAACAGCTTACCACCTGCATAGTTTTCTGGAAGTTGATAGTCAGGCAGTTTAGGGATTGATCGATTCCAACACGGCAACGTGAGTGGAGCTTAGCTAAAGATGGGCAGGGCATAGCTAAAACGGGATTCCTCCTTGTCTTGGCTATTACATGGTTAGCATGTAATAACTGTATCTTATTGAAATTGTCAACACATAGTAGATATGATCATGATAAACAAGAAGCCCAAGGGGCCTGTATCGCTCACCTGGGCATAGGCATTTCAAGTAGAAAGGCCATCGGCTTTAAGTAAAACCATAAGTAGTTGACCAGAATTGTAGCAAGAATACAGCGGCCATGTTTCTGTATGTACCAACTTCTGGTGAATAAATTTTAATAGCCCTTAGTCTTTAAATTATATCTCACAAATTTCAGCCTGATCCATTTAGATGGTCTGTAGAAGTTATTTTAAACTAGGTCACCAACATTCAAGATGGTCACTAAAACATTAGGCCAATCAAGCTCCCTTAAACAAACTTGGTTCAGCTGTTGCCCTAGATGGGCTTTCATGAGTTTTGAATCGATCTACCAAGCAGATTCGGATAAAACCCTTTTTAAAGACCTTTTAAAAAATTGGCCAAAATCCAGGATGGCCACCGGCCAAATTTACTGACCAACTTCGTTTGAATGAACATGTAGCTCTATTCCCTAAGGATGCATTCTGCCAAATATTCAAATCGACTTAGTGGTTCTTGAGAAGACATGTTAAATTTCCTATTGCTTTAGTATGGGAGCTTTTGGCAGAGAAAAGATCCAAGATGACCACCAAACACATTATCCGACAGTTTCGAAAAATGGCAAATTTGAAATAAGAATAACGAAAAACCTATATAAAACGAAATTCGACTTCAAAATCCATCAAATAAAAAAATCCAATATGGCCACCACACACGTTACATTTTTATTGGCCCATGGTGGCCATGTTTTTTTATGTATCAACCCCTCTTGAACAAACTTTATATGGCCCTTAGTCCCTAATCATAACTGCCAAATTTCATCCCAATGTGTTAGGTAGAAGGCATTTTCGCAAAAACTAGGTCATCTACGATGGCTGCTGAAGCATTTAGCCAATCAAATTACATTGAAGAAATTTGGTTCAGCCTTTTCCCTAGATGATATTTCATGAGTTTTGTACACAAGCGGTTTTGGAGATTTTGAAAGACGTTTCTAAAACTCAGCCAAAATTCAAGATGGCTACTGCCCAAATTGGGCAATCGGCTTCGTTTGAACAAACTTGAATCTCTATGACATAAGGATTCGTCCTGCCAAATGTAATTGAAATCGACCAGTGCTTCTTGAGAAGCCATGCAAAGGTAAAGTTGACAGACAACGGACGAATGACGGATAGTCGCCATGGCATAAGCTCACTTGGCGTTTAAGGCCAGGCGAGCTTAAAATTGAGTCTGACATGCCTGATATCTGTTAATTGATTAGGCCATTTTTCTTAAATTTAAAACAAAAAAACCTCAAGACAATAAATTGCAACCTATGCCATACTTTTCTTATGAACACAACTACACATTGGAGTGGACCAATTCAACAAGAGGCACAAGGGCCTGTGACGTTTACCCGCATTAGCATTAGAAAAATTTGCATTTAAATATACAAGATCATTTAAATTTAGAAGAAGACACCAATTACAAAATTAGAACGAAGTTTCAAAGCAATCCAACAAAGAGTAGCGAAGTTATCATCCAGAAACAAATTTTCAAGATTGCTGCCAGTGGCTGGAAGTTTCAAAGATATCACCTGGAAACCACTCTGATGTCCACAGAACATACAAGATGGCCACCCAAATTTGATCAAACATTTGATATTTTGAAACCTGCCTCCATAGGATGAACTTTAACTGAAAACATACAGACATAAATGCACAGTGCAAGGCATTGCATGCTTTTCTGACCATCATCGAAATATAGCTTGCCGCGAAGTTGACATCTGTATGGCACTAAGCAATGTTTTAGTGGTAAACTATGGTTAAAGTTCTCGTGTTCCATTAAATATACCCTTTTGCACGAGATATGAGACGCCTGCTGATTTCTGTTGAATTTACCCAGCATGCTATGCTACCCAGCATGCAATTTCCTGACTCCATAATCGTTGTAACTATTGGACGCCATATTCGTTTAGTCTATTGTCTGTATAGGCCAGGATTTCTCAAACAAAATCAACCTGCCTGCACATGCAAATAGTCATTTCTCCTCCAGCTCTGGAAGCGTAAGCACGCACATAGGACGTACTATTCACGCCAGTACATGTACATTCGACGGCCTGCATTTCAATACTGTTCAGCGCAACTGCGTCAATTTCCAGAAGAAAATTAGAGAAAGCTTTTATATATATTTTGACAATAATTTGCGTGAAAGTTATTGTTATCAATGACAGCAACAAGATTCAGTAAAATTATTGTCAAAATAAGTATTAGGTAATGCGATTACTACCTGGTACAGATTTGATAATTTGAATACAAATTGTTGATAAAGCAGCTTTCAGTCACTATATTCTAAAATAATCATCATGATTTTTAGTCAACTCTTGCTACGGATTTGAATAGCAATTTGATTGTAAGTTGTTGGTTTCTAAGGCACCAACAACATTGTCAAATTATTATCCACACATGTACAATCAATGTATTACTACTTAGGTAAACGAGCGTAGGCCTATATACGCATTCTTGCCAAGAATGAATGCTTAGCAAACGGCGAGTATGTTTCGTTGACAGATTTGTGCATTTGTTTGAAATGCATTGGTCGAACAGAAATGTACACACTGTAGCTAGGCAAAATATTTCCTTCGCGCTACCCATTCTACTTAGATAGTAATACTGAGCGGTGTGTGATTCTATGGACAACAATTTGATAACATTGTTGGTGCCATAGTCAGCAACAACTTCCAGTCGAATTGCTCTTCAAATCTGTGTGTTGACTGAAATTTATGATGATTATTTTAAAATACATCGACTGAAAGCTGTTGCAGCAACACTTCTCAATGAAATTTGTATCAAATATATAGCAGGTAGTAATTGCATTACATACAAATTATTTTGGCAACAATTTGACTGAATGTTGGTGTTGTCATTGATAGCAACAACTTTCACGCAAATTACTGTCAATGTATATAAACACTTTCTCCTATTTTCTCATGGACATTGACACACTTTCTCTGAACAGTATTCAAACACACACTGTCGATTGCCGTGAATACGCCCTACGTGCATGCTTACGCTTCCAGAGCCGGAGGACAAATAACTATTTGCACGTGCAAGCAGGATGGTTTTGTTTGAGAAATCCTGGCTTGTGCAGACAATAGACTAAACGAATATAGTGTCCACTAGTTACAATGATTATGGAGTCAGGGCATTGTATGAGGGTAGAATTGCATGCTGGGTAAATTGAACAGGCAGCTCATATCTCATGCAAAAGTATCTATATTTAATGGAACACAAGAGCTTTAATGAGTAGTCTTTTAACTGATTTTTCAGACATTTTTGGGAAAATCCAAGATGGGTGCGGGACAAATTTACCAATTAAGTTTTGATATCTTCCAGTATATAATTAGTCCACTTAAGTTTCGTTGAAATCAGGCCGTTTATATTGGAAGAGTAGCGTTTTAAATGATTTTCGGAACATTTTATCAATCAAAATTCTGAATAGAAGTTCTGGAACCTATCACCATAGGATCCTTTCAGCGTAAATTCGTTGAAATTGGTCAAAGCATAAAGGAGGACATGCGATTTGATGGACGGATGGCCAACGGACCCCATGGCATCAGCTCACTTGGCCAATGGTGGATCGCTCAAAGAGAGTGTGAAATAAATCTTTTTTATGGGTAAAACTCAGGGTGGAACTCATTAGTTGAACATAAAAGTGCCGCGAAGTATGTAGTAAAAATGACGATGAAAGGACTATATGTAGAGAATATTAAAGATTCGCAAAATCCCAGTACACAAAATTCTGCTTCAGAAGTTAGTGCTACGGCAAACAAGAGGCCCAAGGGCCTGTGACCATTAGTATCTGAACTATTTTCAGTTAAATAGACATGATGGATAATTTTTGGAAAATCCAAGATGGTCATAAAACAAAATTGACCAATCAAATTCTCATTTGTTTTCTGAAGATTATCATCATAGTAGTAGTAGTAGTAGTAGTAGTAGTAGTAGTAGTAGTAGTAGTAGTAGTAGTAGTAGTAGTAGTAATAGTAGTAGTAGTAGTAGTACTACAAAGTTATTTAAAGGCTTCTGGATTTTTTAAATCCAAGATGGCCATCGAAAAGATCAACCAATTAAATTCCTTTATTCAACTGTAGAAGCATATGACCATAGGATCCTTCCAGCCAGGTTTCATTGACATCTGGCCATTGGTTAAGGAGTAGCGTTTTAAAGAAAATCTTTTGGAAAATCCAAGATGGTGGCTGAAAAAATTGACCCATCAAAATTCTCATTACAACTCTTGAGGCGTATCACTATAGGATAATTTCACCCAAATTTGTTTGAAATCGGGCCATTGATTAAGGAAGGGTAGTATTTTTTAAAGATTTTTGGAAAATCCAAGACGATCACTGGAAAATTTGACCAATCAAAATTCTGTAAACAAGTTTTGAAGCCTACCCCCTAGGGTCATTCCAGCTGGGTTTGGCTAAAATCGGCCAAGAGGTTAATTAGTAGGCTTTTAACAGATTTACTAAATTTTCTGAAAATCCAAGATGGCCACCGGAAAAATGGACCCAATCAAAGTTCTGTCTCCAATTTCTGAAGTCTCCGACACTAGAGTCCTTCCAGCCAAGTCTGGTTGAAATCGCCAAAGCAGTTAATTAGGAGTAGCATCTCAAATGATTTCCTGCCACTTTTCCGAAAATTCAAGATGGCCATCAAACAAATTGACCAATCAAAATTCTGTACATAAGTTCTGAAACCTATCCCCATACGGTCATTCCAGTCAAATTAGGTTGAAATCCGCCAAGCAGTTAATGAGGAGTAGTGTTTTGAACATTTCCGGTAGATATTTCATAAAATCTAAGATTTTCACCCCTAAAATTAAGCAATCAAAATTCTGTATAGAAGTTCTGAAGCCTAGACCCATAGGGTTCTTCCAGACAAATTAGGTCTTGTTCCTTCCGTTGATTTTCATGAAAACTTTACTATAGGTATATCATGCATGCCGGATCCAATGGTGATGGATTCGGAGTGATCCGACCTAAAGGTTAAGCTTAGTCCTTAGTTATCAAAGTAACCAGTTTTCGTTTTTGCCAGAAATCAACTCCACTTACCCAGAAACTTTCAATGGTCATGTAAGAGGAGGCCTTATAAATATTATACCTTAATGGCCAGACATCGCAGATTTACAGTTACTTCAGCAAGTGTCTTAGTTATTATTATTATTATTTTTTTTTTTTATTATTATTATTATTATTATTATTATTTAGCTTTGTTTACCTTGTATCCATGCCTAATTTAGACAACCTAGCCATGATTTCTGCCTTAGTTAGTCGGTTGATTTCACCATTAATACAAGCCAGTCGTTTGTAAACCTCATCACTAAATGGTCCATCATCTTTCACAACACTTGCTGTATGAATTGGCTGAAATAAAAATAAGAATGTTAAAGTTTGCAAGGTCTTGTCAACATAGACATGGATAACGTGTATTGTGAAAACACACTGCTTATTGTTTGCAAATACCGGTACATATTTACTGAGGACGCACATTCCAATATTCTTAAACATGAAAAATTCACTGAGATGATTACGGTATGAATAAAGCTACAACTACAGACAGAATCACGTTAATGTTGTTTGACCGACAGTCTGACACTGAAAAGCAAAATACTCGTAAGAACAAGTTTCCTGTGGTTTTCTCCAATAGGGAGGCCATAAGTAAAACCAAACTGCTCACTGCAGATGCAGTGCAATGACTACAAGTCTAGCTAAGACTTATGGATAGGCATATGGTCCACATTAAATATTCAAAACCATGAAAAATAGAATGATAACGAATCTCCAAAATTCAACCTAATAATTGATGCAGCATCGATATGGTATGCAAAGTTCCATTAAATCCAAAGCCATTGTTGAACAATAAGAACCATAACAAACAAAAGGCCCAAGGGCCTGTGATGCCCACTTGGCCAGTTAGCATTTAAACCATTTAAGCATTTAAATAGACACGATGGATAATTGTCTAAAAATTAAAAATGACCACACCAAAGAAATTGACACCACAAAATTCTTGTTGATATGTTGAAGCCTACAGTCAAAGGATCATAAAAAAAATCTAAGATCGCTGCCAAAAATCAACCAAACAAAATTCTGAATATAGATTCTACAGCCTACTACTATAGAATCTTTCCAGACAAATGTGGATAAAATCCACTGACCCTGAGCAGTTAATGAGCAGATGTGTTTTGACAGTTTCCAGTAAATCTTTCATAAAATCTATGATTTTCACCCCAAAACTTGTCCAAGCAAAATTCTGAACGAAATTCTGGAGCCTACCATGATAAGGTTATTCTAGCCAAATTTGATTGAAATCTGTCAAGCAGCTAAGGAGAAGCGTTTTGACAATTTCCAGTAAAACTTTCATAACAAGAGGCCCAAGGGCCTGTGCCGCTCACCTGGACCATTAACATTTGAACCATTTGCATTTAATTAGACATGATGGATGATTTTCGAAAAAATCCAAGATGGACACCCAAAAAAATGATCAATCAAGATTCTCATTTAATATGTTTAATACCTACCATCATAGGCTCATTCCATCCAAGTTTTGTTGAAATCGGACTATTGATTAAGGAGTACCCGATTTTAAATGTTTCTGGAAAATTTTCAGAAAATCAAAGATGGCTGCCAAAACATTGACCTATCAAAATACTGAATAGAATTTCTAGAGGCTACCACAATAGGATCCTTCCAGCCAAATTGGTTGTAATTGGCCAAGCGATTAATGAGCAGTAGCATTTTATACAAATTCCTATTTTTCAGAAAATCCAAGATGGTCACCCAATAAAATCAAGCTATCAAAATTCTGTATAGAAGTTCTGAAGCGTACTGGCCTAGGGTCCTTCCAGCTGAGATGGATTGAAATCTCCCAAGTGGTTAATGAGAAATACTTAGCCTTTTAAGTGATTTCCCCAAATTTGCAGAAAATCCAAGATTCTGTATACAAGTTCCGAAACCTACCAACCTAGTATCCTTCCAGCCAAGTCGGGTTGAAATTGCTCAAGCAATGAGGTGTAGTGTTTTAAATGATCTCCAGCCATTTTTCGGAAAACTCAAGATGGCTGCCGAAAAATGTACCAATCAAAATTTTGTATAAAACTTTTAAAGCATATCATGTTATGGGTTTTCCAATCGAGTTTACTTGAAATCGGCCAAGTGGTTAATGAGATGAGAAGGGCCTAGGCTTTTAACTGATTTTCAGATATTTTCTGAAAATTCAAGATATATTCCGGAAATATTTACCAATCATTATTCTGTATACAGGTTCCAAAACATACCAACATAGTATCCTTGAAATTGCCCAAGCAGTTAATGAGGAGTTGCGCTTTAAACGATTTCCCGCCACTTTTTCAGAAAATTCAAAATGGTCGTCGGAAAAACTGACCAATCAAAATTCTATATACAATATAAAAATAATATTATATAAAGCCATACAATATTTCCAACAAATTAGTTTGATATCTGCCAAGCGGTTAATGAGGAGTTGCATTTTGACAATTTCCGGTAAATTTTTCATAAAATCCGAGATATTCATCCAAAAAATTCACCAATCAAAATTCTGAATATAAGTTTTGGAGGGTACCAGCATAGGATCCTTCCAATCAAACGTGGTTCAAATCGGTCAAATCGTTAAGATGAAGTGATTTGATGGATGGACGACGGATGGCTGCCATGGCACAAGCTCACTTGACCCTTCGGCATGTGTCACTTAAGTAAGCTTATGCCCAAGTTTGGGTCCGGTATGATTAACCAAAGATTAGATCTAAAATGCTCCTTTTAACTCTAAGATAATTTTTTGATGCTGTGCTATTATAAGGAAGCATATGTCCAAGTTCTGGTCAAGTATGATTTACCAAATATGAGATATAAACAGAAAAGTTGAGCTAAACGGAAAAGACTAATGTTGAAAAACTCAAGGTATTTTACAAAGGTCACAGTGATCTTTGACCTTTTGACCCCAAAATGATTATGTGATGCTATGTCATTATAAAGAAGCACGTGCCAAGTTTGGGTTCAGTTTGATTAACCAAATACAAGATATAAACATAAAGGTTGAGCTAAACGGAAAATGTGAATGTGAAAAAACAAGGTTTTTACTAAGGTCACAGTGACCTTGAACTTTAACCTTTTGACTCAATGCCAGTATGTGATGCCGTATCACTATAAGGATCCAAATTTGGGTCCTGTATGATTAACCAAATATGAGATATAAACAGAAGAGTTGAGCTAAATGCAAATTGGACGCCGATGCCGACACTACTAGCCCGTGGCCAGTGGATGACGTACAGAGTATCAAGTGCTATAGCTCGTTTTACTTCGTACAGTTGAGCTAATAAAACTACAAGTTTACGTTTTCTTCCAATTCGCTAGACTTGTTCACATCTTCATCCAAATCTCCACCTGCATCTCCGCTTGCTCCACTGTCTCTGCTGGTTGCCATCAATCTGAATCAAATCAAAACAACATATCAGATATTTCATCAAATTTATGGGTTCATCAGTGTTAGAGAAGTGATTGCTAACCGCTACATGGAAGTGTAAGTTATAGCTAAAACTAAACAGGAGCCATCAGAAGACAACATATGCCCCGGATCCAAACATTTCAGATAAACATACATCAAGAGTGGACATACATGTAACGTTAATTGTAAAGGAGAATATTTGAGAACAAGAGGCCTGTATCACTCACCTGGACCATAGGCATCTCAACTAGAATGGTCATTAACAATAAGTAGAACTATAATGAGTTGAGCAGACTTGTAACAAGAAAACACATGCCATGTTTCTTTATGTATCAACTTCTCTTGAACAAACTTTAATGGCCCCTAGTCATCAATATCATATCTCCAAAAATTTGGCCCAATCCGTTCAGTGGCCCTGGAGACGAAGTCGCTTTCATGAAAACCAGGCCATCCAAGATGGCCGCCCAACCATTTGGCAAATCAAATTCTCTTGAACAAACTTGGTTCAGCTGAATAAATGATATTTTATGAGTTTTGAATCAATCGCTCAGACTTTTAGACATTTCTAAAAATTGGTTAAAATCCCAGATGGCCAGCGGCCAAATTGGCAGATTGGCTTCGTTTGAACAAACTTGAATCTCTACAACCTAAGGACGTTTAAAATTTCCCATTGCTTTAGTATGGGGGATCTTTTGATGGGAAAATGATCCAAGATGGCCACCAAACCGTTTACCCGACAGTTTCGAAAATTGCAAATTTGAGAGCAGAATACCCAAAAACATATATAAAACCAATTTCAGCCTCAAAATCCATTAAATAAAAAAGTCCAATATGGCTACCAAACACCCTATATTTTGACTGGGCCCCCCCACCCCCTGCAGCCATGTTTTTTGATGGATCAACTTCCTTTGAACAAGCTTTAATGGCCCTCAGTCCCTTATCATATCTGCCAAATTTCGGCCCGATTCCTTCAGCGGTTCTGGAGAAGTCGTTTTCGCTACAGGTCAACCAAGATGGCCGCCAAACCATGGGACCAATCAAGTTCCCTTGAACAAACTGGTTCAGCTCTTGCCCTAAAGCATATTTCATGGGGTTTGCTTCAATCCACCAAGCAGTTTCCGAGATTTTTAAAGAAATTTCTAAAAATCTGCCAAAATCCAAGATGGCTGCAGGCTTCGTTTGAACAAACTTGAATCTCTACACCCAAAGGATGCTTCCTTCCAAATATAATTGAAATCTGCCCATTAGTTCGCGAGAAGAAGACATTTTAAATTTCCCATTGCTTTAGTTTGGGAGCTTTGGCGGGAAAATGATCCATGATGGTTGTCAAACCGTTTATCCGACAGTTTCAAAAATTGCAAATTTGAGATCAGAATACCCAACAACATACATAAAACCAATTTCAGTCTCAAAATCCATCAAAAAAAAAAAATCCGCCAAACATGCTATATTTTGATTGGCCAACTCCGGCCATGTTTTTTGACAGATCAACTTCCCTTGAACAAACTTTAAAGGACCTTAGTCCCTAATCATATATGCCAAATTTCGGCCCGATCCCTTCAGCGGTTCTGGAGAAGTCGTTTTTGCTAAAACTAGGTCAACCAAAATGACCGCCGAACCATTTGACCAATCAAGTTTCCTTTAACAAACTTGGTTCAGCTCTTATCCTAGATCATATTTCATGGGGTTTGCTTCAATCCACCAAGCAGTTTCGGAGAAGATTGTTAAAGACGTTTCTAAAAATTGGCCAAAATTCAAGATGGCTGCCGCCCAAATTGGCCAATCGGCCTCGTTTGAACAAACTTTGATCCCTATGCTCTAAGGATGTTTCCTGCCAAATATAATTGAAATCGGCCCAGCAGTTATTGAGACCTCGTTTAAAGGAAAAATTGACGGACGATGGATGGATGACGGACGCCATGGCATAAGCTCACTTGGCATTTCAGGCCAGGTGAGCTAAAAACTAATCAATGAAAAATGAAATCCTGACATTGCATCTCGCCTTATAGAAAGATAGATTTGTAAGTGCAGGTTCAATTCCGTTCAACTATTATGCCCCGACAAGAGAATTTTTGTGAATTTTAAGCATTTCAAGGGTGATCACTCAGAAAAATAAGGATGGATTTATTCAAAATGGAAATCATAGCACTGCTTCATCAAGTAATATATCCAGTGACAAAGGAATTGAGAGTATAGGTTCAAAATTCACGATCTAGCATGAACAAGACAATTTTGATGAATTTTAAGTATTTCAGGGGAGATAACGACCACAGACCCCACCCCACCCAGGGTTGTCTGTAGTTTTATTAACCACAAAAACATACTTATCGTTCAATCACTACTTGCTAAATAAATCTACTTACATTTAGTGCCAGAAAAAGATTTCTATCTTGTTTTTAATGCCTTCTGACAGACAGTCTGACATACATACATTTTATACAGACGCATGGATGTACAGGCTTACGGATAGCACATGCACATCTTCAAGTGATAATGAGAACCATAGCTTTCAAGTTTCAAGAACCCAAGTTTCAAAAGAATCACAGCTAAATTGTAGGTGTTGTGTTGACAAGTAATGATTGGTACTGCAATTTATGTATCGGCTTAAAGGTATTTAAAGGGGGATAACTCTGTAATGAATAATTTTCTGGCCGCGAAAAAGCACTTGCACATCTTCAGATAGTAATGACTTAGGATTTACCACGTTTCAAAAATATTGTAACTAAACTGTAGGAGTTGCGTTGACAAGGATGGACCGACAGGAGAACATATATTTTGGACAGACAGCTGGACGTACAAGTATACAGATAGCACATGCACATCTTGAAGTGGTAATGATACTACTTACAACGTTTCAAAAGAATCGCAGCTAAACTGTAGGATGAGTTGGGTTAACAAAAAATGATTGGCAATGCAGTTTGTTAGATTTAAGATATTTAAAGGGTGATAACTCTGCAATGAATAATTTTTTGGCCGCAAAAAAAGCACATGCACATCTGCACATGATACTGATAATGTAGACACAATTTTAAGTTAATTCTTTTAGACATCTAGGAGTTGCTGAAGAATTGATTGTCAGATATGGATGGACATCTAGGAGTTGCTCAAGAATTGATTGTCAGATATGGATGGACCGGACAGACGGATGTACATACATTTTGGACAGACGGATGGACATACAGGTATACAGATAGCACATGCACACCATCACATGATATTGATAAACTTACCAGGCTTCAAAAGAATCTGAGCTAAACTGTAGGAGTTGCATTGACAAGAAATGATTGGCAATGCAGTTTATATATCAGCTTTAATATATTTAAAGGGTGATAACTCTGTAATGAATATTCTTTTGGCCGTGAAAAAAGCACATGTACATCTTCACATGGTAATGACTAGATTTATCACATTTCAAAAGAATTGTACTAAACTGTAAGAGGTAAAACGGTCGCAAATCTGTATTCACAAAAAGAGTAATTTATGACAATGAAGTAAATTAGCCTAAATATTAACGTAACTTAACACATCTAAGTGCAAGGGGCCTGTATCGCTCACCTGGAATTATTGGCCACGCACAAACGAACAAAATGAGATGAAATTTACCAATAACATTTCTGTAGTTTTATTAAAATTGGCCCAGTGGTTAATAAGTAAGTCTCAGAAATTTGCAGAAAATACAGGAGGTCCTTCAAAAAGCTAAATTTTTATTGACTCATTGTGGACATGTTTTTTGGACATATCAACTTTCCATGGAAAAATTTTAATGGCATTTCGGCCCTAGTCATATCTGCCAGATTTCGGCCGTAATATCTGACAAATTTCAGCCCGATACATTCAGTGGATCGGGAGAATAGTTTTCCTGAAAACTAGGTCATCCAAGATGGCCACCAAACAACTTGGCAAATCAGGTTCCCTCGAACAAACTTGGTTCAGCTCTTGCCCTAGATCATATTTAATTGAGGTTTGCATCGTTCCCCAAGCGGTTTCAGACATGATTTTTAAAGATGTTTCTAAAAGTCAGCCAAAATCCAAGATGGCCATGGGCCAAATTGGCGGATTGTCTTCCCTTGAACAAACTTGTATCCCTATTCCCTAAGGATGCTTCCTGTCAAATATACTTGAAATTGGCCCAGTGGTTCTCGAGAAGACATTTTAAATTTCCCATTGCTTTAGTATGGAAATTTTTAACAGGAAAAAGATCCAAGTTGGCCGACAAACCACTAATCCGACAGTTTTGAAAATGGCAAATTTGAAATCAGAATACCTAAAACCTATATAAAACAAATTTCGGCTTTAAAATCCATCAAATAAAAATATCCAATATGGCTGCCATACATGCTACATTTTGATTGATCCATGGTTCTTTTTACTTATCCACTTCCCTTGAACAAACTTTAATGGACCATAATCAGATCTGCCAAATTTCGGCCCGATCACTTCAGCAGTTCTGGAGAAGTCGTTTTCGCTAAAACAAGGTCAACCCAGATGGCCGCCAAGCCATTTGACCAATCAAGTTCCCTTGAACAAACTTGGTTCAGCTCATGCCCTAGATCATATCTCATGAGATTTGCATCAATCCCTCAATCGGTTTCGGAGAAGATTTTTAAAGACGTTTCCAAAAATCGGCCTAAATTCAAGATGGCCGCCGGCCAAATTGGCTGATCGATTTCGTTTGTACAAAATTGAATCCCTATGCCCTAAGGATGCTTCCTACCAAATATAAGTGAAATCGGCCTAGCGGTTCTTGAGAGGTCGTTTAAAGGAAAAGTTGACGGACGACAGCCACGTAAGCTAATAATTATGTCTCTCCGTTAATTTTGTCATAATGAACCGTCATACCGGTGACACCAACAGCCGGGATGAGATGGTGTGGTTCAACTTCCGCGACGATGGTCGCCTGGCCCCTCTGGAACGTGAAAGTCCCATGACTCATAAAGTCGGTCTTTGTATGAAACGGAGAGGCGCGATTCCCGCTCCATTAACCCGAGACAAGCTAACCAGTACCCTCACCCACACACACCCTGCACTTGCGGTGCTGCGGGACACGAGGGAGTCGCGGGCTAGCGCGTAGCCACGGAGGCTACATTAATGACCGTTCCCCAAAAATTTTCCACAGACCCATTTTCTTGGCCCCCAAAGAAAACCCCAACAGACCCCCCTTTAGTGGGTTGGTCTGTAGTTTTATTAACCACTATAAAAACATACTTACCGTTCAATCACTACTTGCTAAATCAAATATCTGCATTTAGCTACCAGAATAAAATTTTTATGCTCGCTTACATACTCCCTTATGCCTATATCATCACCATGCATACCCGTAACCAGGCTACTGGTGAGGGAACCCCCAGCATAAGCCTCAGTATAGACTGCCACCAGTCTGTACTCACTCCTTGGTGACGCCTGTCACTAAGCGTGCCTGCGCATGCACAATAGATCCCAAATGGGAAAAAGATTCACTTTTCTAAATTTAAGTGCCATATATCCTGACTAGATTCTCAAATCATTCCCATGCGGGGTGGCTGAGGCCGGGTCATCCTGATTGAACGGTAAGTATGTTTTTATAGTGGTTAATAAAACTACAGACCAACCCACTAAAGGGGGGTCTGTTGGGGTTGTTATTACACCACAAAAACATCTTGACCGTTCAATCACTACTTGCTAAACCCGTAGATTGAAGGAAATTTCAATTTCCCTTTCTCCGAGATCTAACAATACTCACCATTCTATTACTTCTGATACTCACCATTCTATTACTTCTGATATACAGCTGGCCCTGACAGCTGGCTCTAGGACTATAGACTTAGAAAGCTTTACCGACTCCTTGGAACCGGGTACTCGGCTCCCAACTGCCGAGTACCCGTCTACCATGAAGATCATATTGTTTGCATAGCCACCAAACAAGAGAAACCCATGGCTTGCCTCCGTGGGGCTGGGAGGCTGGGTCCGTAATAGAATGGTGAGTATTGTTAGATCTCGGAGAAAGGGAAATTGAAATTTCCTTCATTCTCCTTCGATCAATACTCACCATTCTATTACTTCTGATATACACCAGATTTGGTCAGTAACCTGGTGGGAAGGGGCAAGCCATAACTGCTACTTTTGCCCCTTGGAGAAAGAGCTAGACTTAAACTTGACTAATGGAGACCTAAAAGGACCATCAAGTTAACGGAACCGAATCACATTCGCATCACTGCCCCCCCCACCCCCCCCACTCTTTTTTCTCCTAAGAAAAGGGAGAACTCACGAACATGCATCTCGCCTGAAAACACAAATATGCCAAGAGGGTTAACTGCTCTTTGTAAATATATATATATATGTATTAGCCTGGGAATGAGCATGAGTATATAAGATGAATGAACATGATATATAGACATAATACAAAAAACTCTCAATCTTGAATTACCTCATGATTTATGGATTTCAGACGTGGCGCCTCCAACCATTCACTTGTCCGGCCATAAGTGACACAATCTGGTTGTCATCCTCTCACTCGACCATGTCTGCTTCTAAATTCTTTCTTACAAATGCCAAAAAAGGGAGAAGAGCAGTGTGGTCGCATAACTATCGTTTCAAAACAGCTAAAGCGAGTGGATTGGCGGAGTCTGACACATCCCTCATATAGTAATCCGTGAAAGAGGACTCACAGTGCCATTGTGCAACAGCCATGATGTCCTCTAACGGAACACCATTGTAAAGGGCGGTCGAGGCGGCTATTCCTCTAACATCATGTGCCCTTGCGCATTGCACCTGGTGCCCAGTCGCAATCTCATGGGTAGTCTGAATGCATTCGACTACCCAACGAGAGATAGAATCCATGGATGCGGCGCCATATGGCTTCTTATGGCAGATCCACAGATGTCTATCATTCGACCGTAACGAGTCTGTCTGTTTTCTGTACTTAGTCAAAGCACGGACTGGGCACCAGACACTGGCATCACGATCAAACCGTGTTAGTTTCGGTATAATGATCGGTTTGCCGGGATATCTCAAAGATTGATTTTTTGACATAAACTCTGCTCTTGGCAGAAGACGCAGACCCTCTCCGGAGACAATAAATCGGTCCCTCTCTGCTGAAAGTGCATGGATCTCACTGCGCCTTCTAGCTGAGGAAGCTGCCAATAGAAAGACCGCCTTTAGAGTCAAATGCTTTAGACTAGCCGAACGCAACGGTTCGAAAGGGTGCTTGGCCAGTACATTAAGCACTAAAGATAGACTCCAGGCTGGAATGACTACCGGTTGTCTCGGTCGGAGATTGCTCATTCCCTTCACCATCACATTTAACTGGGCCACCTCTGGACTATCCCTGTTGGCTAGACAAGGGATAACTGATGCCAAAGCTGACTTGTATCCAGCAATTGTGACGGGAGCTAGTCCTGAAAAGAACAGCTCACAGAGAAAGTCTGCTATTTGCTGAATAGTGGATTGAAAGGTATCAATACCCTTTTCTTCACACCAGTCTGCAAATCTGTTAACCTTGTTGTTATATGACTTGAAGGTTGACCTCCTTCTCGCAGCTGCGATGAAATCAGCAGCTTGTCGAGAAAAGCCTTCCGACGTGGAACGTTGTTTGATAACATCCACGCAGTCAATTTGAACATTTCGGGACGCTCGTGTAGGAAGCATCCCTTGGCCTGGGAGATTATGCTCGGAATCTTGGGTAACTGCACTGGGTTTTCCACCAGCAGATCTAGAAGATCCGTGAACCACGCCCTGCTGGGCCAATACGGCGCTATTAGCAGGACCAGGCACGGTTACTCCCTGATCTTCACCAATATCTTCGGCAGAAGAATGGTGGGAGGGTACACGTAAGCGTGCATCCCTCTCCAGCTTATCGCCAGAGCATCTGTATCGACGGCATTTGGATCTGGAATCGGCGAGACATAAGTCATGATTTGAGCATTTTTCCTTGTGGCGAACAAGTCCACGTTGGGTTTGCCCCAATGCTCGAAGATCCTTCGTAGAACTGGAGGGTTGAGAGACCATTCTGTTGGCAGAATTCTCTGTCTGCGAGACAAAGCATCCGCCAGAATGTTCAATCGCCCAGGAATGTGAGCTGCTTTCAAAACAACCGAGTAATTCCTGCACCATTGAATCAAGTGCCACACTTTGATACACAGTGTGGGTGACTTGGTCCCGCCTTGGCGATTTATGTATGATACTACCGTCGAATTGTCCGACCGTATCAATATCGCCTTGCCCCTGACCATTGGAAGAAATTCTAAGAAATTCTTCCAACACCAGTTCCACTGCCACCATTTCCAACAGATTGATATGCAGCTGGCTCTCCTGGAGAGTCCATGTGCACGAGACCTGGTGTTCTCCCAGGCAGGCCCCCCCACCCCTCCAGCGATGCATCCGTGTACACGGACAGCTGGTGGTGGGGTAGGTGCAGCGAAACCCCTACTAGGAGATTCTGACGCTTTTTCCACCATACAAGATGCGACAATATCGGCTCCAAAACGGGCACCAGTTTTGACAGGGGTTGTTCTCTGTTTCCACAGAGACATCAGATACAACTGGATAGGTCTTCGCATTAGAGCAGCGTACGGGATCACCTGCTCCATGGAGACCATCATGCCCAGCATCTGAAGAATCCGCCTCGGCTGAATGTGGTTTCCCACTCGAAAACTCTTGAGGATGGCTAACAGAGACACCACGCTGGGCGCTGACGGGTAAACCCTGCCATCCTCGAGATCGAATCGCATCCCCAAATAAACGAAATGTTGCGTGGGTGTCAACTCGGATTTCTCCTTGTTGACTATCCAGCCTAGATCTGAAAGTAGCTTCAGAGTCAGAGCAGTATCCACGTTCAACCTGGCTGCTGAGTCTGCTTTGATCAGCCAGTCGTCTATGTAGGTGTGTAGCGCCACGTTCTCTTTTCTGAGAAACGCTGTCACCGCAAGGATCACTCTTGTGAAAACCCTTGGAGCTGTCGACAGGCCAAACGGGAGAACAATAAACTCCCATACTTGATTCTGAAACGCAAATCTCAGAAACCTGTGACAACTCCTGTTCATTGGAATGTGGAAATATGCATCTTTCAGATCGATCGACACACACCACATTCCTTTCCTCAATGCCGCCATTACCGACCTCGGCGTTTCCATCTGGAACCGAAGCGTATGGATAAACCAATTTAATGGCCTGAGATTGAGTACGGGTCTCCATCCCTCTGTGCTCTTGGGGACAAGGAACATATTTGAATAGAAGCCTCGAGTATTCTGGTTCGCTGGTTTTATTGCTCCCTTCAGAAGCAAACCCGACACTTCGTTTTGAACGGCTTCTAACTTGTCTGGTTCCCTTGGTACGGGTGTCCAGACAGGTGCCAAAGACAGATTCTGCGGCGGAAAGACCCACCACTCCGGCATGTAACCCTGGGATAACCATCCCAGGACCAGACTGTCTGACGTCACACCTCGCCAGGCCTCGACGAAATGCATGAGCCTTCCACCCACCATAGACGCCTCGACGTCTAACGGGGTTGTCCGGCTCGCGGTCCGCTCCCCCCCCCCCTTTCTTAATGAGAGAGAGAGAGAACTATTTCGGTCTTGGCTCGGCAGGTCTAACTGGCACCGCTGTTCCTGTCGCACAGGTGCGGTCCAGGCAGATACGAAGGGAGCTCTCGTACCCTCAGGTACGATCCGCTCCCTTCTTTCCGCCCTTTGAGGACTTACCCTTTCCCTTCCCCTTTCCGCCTCTAGGGCGATCAGGAGCAACATTGGGGAGGGTAGGAGCCTCTACAACCTTCTTGGCTTTCTTCGCCGGAGGCGGCTGAGAAAAGCCAGACGAGGCAGAAGCAGCACCAAGCTTAGCTTTCGCCTTGCCTTTATGCTTCTTCTGCTTCTTAGAAGGTTGCATGGTCAGCGGCTTTGCTACAGCCCCCAGTGCATGCGCTTGACGCACCAGCTCTAGCTGTAGGTTCACCGCCAACAGATTCTGCGCAATGCTAGCCGTGTCTTCTACGATGGCTCGCGCTTGGCCACCGAAGATGCTAGGGCCTGTCAGGGGCGTCCCAAGAAGACGCTCCCTGATGGCCGTAGCTGGACGCATATGGTCAAGAACCATCTGCCTCCTAGACTTTGTAACACGCACCTGCACCATTGCCAATGCTTCCATAGACAGCACCAGGCTGTCATTGACGCACGAAAGCGCCACAGGTGGCACAGGGTGGCCTGCCCCCGCTTCAGCCCACACCGACTGAAGAAGGCGATAAGAGTGGTTGACAGCACTCACAGCTGCCCTCACACCCTCATCACAAAGGGACAGGACTTCATCGGGGTGTCCCTGGGATTTGTCCACCAGTGCCGGGGCGGGGCCACCCGCTCCAGCACTCTGGACACCCAGAACCCATCGGTCATCCTCGGTGACCGACGGTACAACACCATACCTGTCGTATTCCCCCCATGGAACACGACACCTCACCCGCACCTCCCTGGAGGCCGCAGGAAGCTGGCCCTTGGTCATGAGATGCTTGCTATAAATAGCCTCCAGCAACTCAATAAACCGTGGATCGAGTCCAATGGACTGGATCCGGGCTGCGGGCAAGATCCCCGTCCTGATCGATGCCACCGATGGACGGGGCGCATCCTCCTCGGCCGTGGTTGAAACCACAGATGGGTCTACCCTGGCTAGCCTAGCCAGAGCCTCAGACCAGTCCGTCTCCAAGGAGGACACACCCGTGAACACGTCACCTGTTGACATGCTCACGGACCTAACAGCAACGGCTTCCCGGCTAGGAGCCGTCGCTGACATGCCAGGAACTCTGGTACCATACGGTTCCACCGCCACCCAATAGAACACACCAGTCCATGGAGTAGGCCCGCACGGAAAACCGTGCGGACCCGTAGCAGTCACGGAACCGTGGCCAAACACGGGCGCCAACGGCACCCCATGTCTGACCGCCGGACCAGCTGAGATAGGTGAGTACCACGCCTGGCCCGGCACACCCGTCACTGTGTCGGTTGGCGGCAAACCAATCATCACGGGACCGGTGCCCGGTACCAGATTGGCCTCAACCACGGGCGGAGCCGCTGCCCTGGCTTGCGCCAAGCCAGACAGATGGAGGCCGGTTCCGTCCAGGACGGAATCTACCTCCATATTTTCCACCCGCGGCATCACAGGCCGCAGCAACCTCTCCGCCTCGGCCTCCTTATCTTCAGACCCCGAAGAGTCATCACTAGACGAGGAACATGCCTGACGGACTGGCCACCGCTACTGGACCACCTGGAGGTGCCCGCAGAGAGACAGAACCCATCAAACCGGAGCCCGACGGGACTGCCAGGGGGCCATACGAGACGGCTCCCTCGGTGGCCAGTCCAGAACCCTGTCCAAGGACAGGGTCAGAACCAAGCATGGGGAGAGACTGCCCTACAGCTTTCGGCAGCAGGGACGACACCAGCAGGGGCAGAATGCTACACAGGAAGCCCTGCATAGCCGGACCAAACCACGCCGGTGGTGCCATCTCCGCTGCAGACGTGGAGCGCGCCCAAGGGCCGAAACGGACGCTGCACGATTTGCTTTCGGTCCGCCTGACCCCGCGTCATACCCAGCCAAGTCCTTCTAGGCAAGGAACTTTAACATCATGTCAACCGACCACACTGCACATACATTACACCTATCATCAAGGTTACATTTGGTACACCGAAAACAGACATGGTCCTTAAACAGGACCCGGACGAACTTGTGGCACTCGTCACATGATGGCGGGGCTGGCTTGGCCTATAAATAAGCACAAACCTACAATAAGCAAGCGGAACGAGACACGGATGGAAGGCAAACAATTAATTTTCAAATAATTTGACCATAAATTAACTGTAACCCTCTCGCACCCCACCCCGCAACGTTACAGCAACGATCGCATTGATTATGATGACAAGAACGAAGCGGGAAATAATACACCCATACACTGATGCTCAAGGATGTATCACGGAACCAGGAATCATATCGCATAGGATTCGGGGTATATTTACTAATAAATATAAATTATACTCCTAACAAAGGCCAAAACGATATGTGAAGAAACAACAAAATGTATAACAAACTGCTGTAGCACACGGTAAAACCGCAGACCACACATCTTAATCAAGAATTTTGAAACCACCGATCATTGAAAACAGATCGTGATAACATGCAAAACTTGAAAATTCCAAAGTTTTCTGGTACCATTTTAAGACGCAGCACCCAGAATCAGATGCGCGAATTAAAGAAAAAATTTTCTTCACATAAACATCCGAGACACCCGGGTGTGACGTCACCCGCTCGGATCTTAAGGAGAACGACGTCAGCCGATATTCGTGTTCGAAACACCGTAGCTAACACCTATTTTCTTGGGGTTGGGGTTTAATGAGATATGGATAAACCAATTTAATGGCCTGAGATTGAGTATGGGTCTCCATCCCTCTGTGCTCTTGGGGACAAGGAACATATTTGAATAGAAGCCTCGAGTATTCTGGTTCGCTGGTTTTATTGCTCCCTTCAGAAGCAAACCCGACACTTCGTTTTGAACGGCTTCTAACTTGTCTGGTTCCCTTGGTACGGGTGTCCAGACAGGTGCCAAAGACAGATTCTGCGGCGGAAAGTCCCACCACTCCGGCATGTAACCCTGGGATAACCATCCCAGGACCAGACTGTCTGACGTCACACCTCGCCAGGCCTCGACGCACCTGCACCATTGCCTTTTATCAGATAATCCGGCATATTTCGTTGTTAACACACGTCCCAGATTCTTTGGGGTTAGAAATTGGAACATGCGACGCAGACAAAATTTTAGAGACCTAAGTCTTTTAACTATGGAATAATAAGGAAATATACGACCTGGTTATCATCGGCGGCATCCATATTAATCCAAATAACCTTTGAGAACGCACAAGCTATCACAATTAATTAGAGACAAAAAGACTTAGGCTAAAACTCTTAAGATCTTTCCAACTGCAAAAAGCATGTATCTCTTGTTGCTATGCAAACAAGAATGAGCTTCAGGGTAGACGGGTACTCGGCAGTTGGGAGCCGAGTACCCGGTTCCAAGGAGTCGGTAAAGCTTTCTAAGTCTATAGTCCTAGAGCCAGCTGTCAGGGCCAGCTGTATATCAGAAGTAATAGAATGGTGAGTATCAGAAGTAATAGAATGGTGCGTATTGATTGAAGGAGAATTGGTCAGTGCCCCACTGTGAACTTAGGTGGGTGGAGATTTGAGAATCCATAAGCAAGGATAAAAATCAAAAACAGAACGTAACCAAATGTTAATAACATAACAAAATGGTACATCTTAATTAATCACTCAGTGATTAACAAACAATGATTTATTTAAACTTAAAGAAAGAAATAATAATAAACCAATGAAAAAACTCACCATCTCACGCAGACAAACAGTCTTAACGGAAATGGAGTAGTGAGATTTGTAAATGGTCTTCAGCCTTTTAGCTAGAAACATGATATATCTAAAAGGAGTGTTGCTGCGCTCTGATATTACAAATAAAAAGGAGATAAAAGAAGGATCGGATTTCCATCCTACGACTTGCATTACCTCAAATAAAGAAGAGCCAGCAAAAGCGAAAGAGGGAGCCTTCCCTCTAAGTTCATGAGCTTAAATGTGAGAAAGATTAATATGATCAGAGGCAGCCATCTCAAAACAACGGTCTCAGAATTCCATCTGGCCATAGAAAGCTAGAGACTGGCCTAACTACCTCCTCTGCATACAGTACGCAGAAATGGGATAGAATGGATCTCTAAAAATCAGTACAACGGTTGAAACTTTTTAAAAACTCTGTCAATATACTGAAGTCAGTCAGACGGTGAAAAGGAAATTACAATTTTTAAAATAACTGGCTTAGCTGGGATACAGTTAGATTGAATTTTTGATAAAAAATCCCTTCTAGGATATAAGACTAGACCGTCCCCAGAATCAACACCTAGGAACAGATGCCAAAAACAGGATCTGTCAAGAGACTAAGGTCTGCACACCAAACTTCTAAAGTTTTAAGACAGACCTTGAAAACTCTATGAGTTGACTCCCTCCTGGCAGAATGAAGGAAATGTCAATTTCCCTTTCTCCGAGATCTAACAATACTCACCATTCTGTTACTTCTGATATACAGCTGGCCCTGACAGCGGCTCTAGGACTATAGACTTAGAAAGCTTTACCGACTCCTGGGAACCGGGTACTCGGCTCCCAACTGCCGAGTACCCGTCTACCATAGAGCTCATATTGTTTGCATAGCCACCAAACAAGAGAAAACTATGGCTTGCCTCCGTGGGGCTGGGAGGCTGGGTCCGTAACAGAATGGTGAGTATTGTTAGATCTCAGAGAAAGGGAAATTGACATTTCCTGCATTCTCCTTTGATCAATACTCACCATTCTGTTACTTCTGATATACACCAGATTTGATCAGTAACCTGGTGGGAAGGGGCAAGCCATAAATGCTAATTTTGCCCCTTGGAGAAAGATTTTAGACTTCAAACTTGACTAACGGAGACCTAAAAGGACCGTCAAGTTCACGGAACCGAATCACATTCGCGTCACAGGCCCCCCCCCTTTTTCCTCCTAAGAAAAGGGAGAACTCACGAACATGTATCTCGCCTGAAAACACCAATATGCCAAGAGGGTTAACTACTCCCTGCATATTCCATGTATTAGCCTGGGAATGAGCATGAATATATAAAATGAATGAACATGATACATATACATAATACAAAAAACTCTCACTTATTGAATTACCTTATGATAACAGGACTTCAGACGTACCGCCTCCAACCATTCACCGGTTCGGCCATCAGTGACACAATCTGGTTGACATCCTCTCGCCTGACCATGCCTGCTTTAGGGTCTTTTCTTACCTAAGTGAAAAAAGGGGAAAAGCAGTGTGGTCACTAACTATCGTTTGAAAACAGCTAAAGCGAGTGGATTGGCTGAGTCTGACACATCCCTCATATAGTAATCCGTAAATGAGGACTCACAGTGCCATTGTGCAACGGCCATGATGTCCTCTAACGGAACACCATTGTAAAGGGCGGTCGAGGCGGCTATTCCTCTGACATCGTGTGCCCTTACGCCCTGCACCTGGTGCCCAGTCGCCATCTCGTGAGTAGTCTGAATGCATTCGACCACCCAACGAGAGATAGTATCCATGGATGCGGCGC
This sequence comes from Chaetoderma sp. LZ-2023a, assembly GCA_034401795.1. NCBI lineage: Eukaryota > Metazoa > Mollusca > Caudofoveata > Chaetodermatida > Chaetodermatidae > Chaetoderma > Chaetoderma sp. LZ-2023a. The sequence goes on along the minus strand of CM067369.1, from coordinate 79,151,468 downwards.
CATAAGGCTTTTTATGGCAGATCCACAGATGTCTATCGTTCGACCGTAACAAGTCAGTCCGTTTCTTGTACTTAGTCAAAGCACGGACCCGGCACCAGACACTGGCATCACGATCAAACCTAGTTAACTTCGGTATAATGATCGGTTTGCCGGGATATCTCAAAGATTGGTTCTTTGACATAAATTCTTCTCTTGGCAGAAGACGCAGACCTTCTCCAGAAACAATAAATCGGTTCCTCTCTGCCGAAAGCGCATGGATGTCACTGCGCCTTCTAGCTGAGGAAGCTGCCAATAGAAAGACCGCCTTTAGAGTCAAATGCTTTAGACTAGCCGAACGCAACGGTTCGAAAGGGTGCTTGGCCAGTACATTAAGCACTAAAGATAGACTCCAGGCTGGAATGACTACCGGTTGTCTCGGGCGGAGATTGCTCATTCCCTTCAACATCACATTTAACTGGGCCACCTCTGGACTATCCCTGTTGGCTAGACAAGGGATAACTGATGCCAAAGCTGACTTGTATCCAGCAACTGTGACGGGAGCTAGTCCTGAAAAGAACAGCTCACAGAGAAAGTCTGCTATTTGCTGAATAGTGGATTGAAAGGTATCAATACCCTTTTCTTCACACCAGTCTAGTGACGGCTCTTCGGAGTCTGAAGACGAGGAGGACAGGTTGCTGCGGCCCGTGAAGCCGCAGGTGGAGAATATGGAGGTTGATTCCGTCCTGGACGGAACCGGCCTCCATTTGTCTGGTTTGGCGCAAGCCAGGTCAGCGGCTCCGCCTGCGGCTGAGGCCAATCCGTTACCGTGCACCGGTTCCGGCCGGCTTGGTTTGTCACCAGCCGTCAAGGGAACGGGTGTGCCGGGCCAGGCGTGGTACTCACCTATCTCGCCTGGTCCGGCAGCCGGACGTGGGGTGCCGTTGGCGCCCGTGTCCGGCTACGGTTCCGCGACTGTTACGGGTCCGTACGGTTTTCCGTGCGGACCTACCCCATGGACCGGAGTGTTTCATGGGGTGGCGGCGGAACCGTGTGGTAGCGGAGTGCCTGGCGTGTCAGCCGCGGCTCCTTGCCGGGAGGCCGTGGCTGGCAGACCCGTGAGCACGTCAACGGGTGACGTGTTTGCGGGGGTGTCTTCGTCGGAGGTAGATTGGTCAGATGCTCTGGCATGGCTAGCCAGGGTTGACCCGTTTGTGGTTTCGGCCACGGCCGATGAAGATGCGCCCCGTCCGTCGGTTGCGTCGATTAGGACGGGGATTTTGCCCGCGGCCCGGATCCAGTCAGTGGGACTGGATCCACGGTTCATAGATTTGTTGGATGCTATTTATAGCAAACAACTAATGACCAAGGGTCAGCTCCCTGCGGCCTCCAGGGAGGTGCGGGCAAGATGTCGTATTCCGCGGGGGGAATACGACAGGTATGGTGTAGTCACGTCGGTCACGGAGGATGACCGATGGGTATTAGGAGTCCAGAGTGCCGGGTCGGGTGGCCCCGGTCCGGCACTAGTGGATAAATCTCAAGTACACCAGGAAGAAGTCCTGTCCCTATGCGATGAGGGTGTGAGGGCAGCGATGAGCGCTGTCAATCATTCTTATCGTCTCCTTCAGTCGGTGTGGGCTGAAGCGGGGGCAAGCCACCCTGTGCCACCTGTGGCGCTTTCATGTGTTAATGACGCTTTGTGCTGTCAATGGACGCATTGGCAAGGGTGCAAGCGCGAGTGACGAAGTCCAGGAGGCAAATGGTCATTGACCATATGCGTCCGGCTACGGCAGTCAGGGAGCGTCTTCTTGGGACGCCCCTGACAGGGCCTAGCATCTTCGGTGGCCAAGCGCGGGCCATCTTAGAGGACACCGCCAGTATCGCGCAGAATCGGTTAGCGGTAAACTTACAGCTAGAGCTAGTGCGGCAAGCGCACGCACTAGGGGCTGTGGGGAAACCGCTAACGGGACAGCCTTCAAAGAAGCAGAAGAAGCATAAGGGCAAGGCGAAAGCCAGGCCTGTTGCGACTTCTGCTTCAGCTGGGTTTTCAGAGCCGCCGCCGGCGAAGAAGCCCAGGAAAGTTGTAGAGGCGCCTACCCTCCCCAATGTTGCTCCTGACCGCCCTAGGGGCGGGAAGGGGAAGGGTAAGGGTAAGGCCTCAAAGGGCGGACAGAAGGGGCCGAAGCGTACCTGAGGGTACGAAAGCTCCCTTCATATCCGCCTGGACCGCGCCTGTGCAACAGGAACAGCGGTGCCAGTTATACCCGTCGTGCCTAGAACGAAATGGTTCTCACTCTCTCTCGTTAAGAAAGGGGGGGGGGGCGGACTGCGAGCCGGACAACCCCGTTAGACGTCGAGGCGTCTATGGTGGGTGGAAGGCTCATGCGTTTCGTCGAGGCCTGGCGAGGTGTGACGTCAGACAGTCTGGTCCTGGGATGGTTATCCCAGGGTTACATGCCGGAGTGGTGGGACTTTCCACCACAAAATCTGTCTTTGGCACCTGTCTGGACACCCGTACCAAGGCAGCCAGACAAGTTAGAAGCCGTTCAAAAGGAAGTGTCGGGTTTGCTTCTGAAGGGAGCAATAAAACCAGCAAACCGAAACACTCCAGGCTTCTATTCAAACATGTTCCTTGTCCCCAAGAGCACAGGGGGATGGAGACCCGTACTCAATCTCAGGCCATTAAATTGGTTTATCCATTCGCCTCGGTTCCAGATGGAAACGCCGAGGTCGGTAATGGCGGGATTGAGGAAAGGAATGTGGTGTGTATCGATCGATCTGAAAGATACATATTTCCACATTCCTATGAATCGGAGTTGGCACATGTTTCTGAGATTTGCGTTTCAGAATCAAGTATGGGAGTTTACAGTTCTCCCGTTCGGCCTGTCGACAGCTCCGAGGGTTTTCACGAGAGTGGTCCTTGTGGTGACAGCGTTTCTCAGAAAAGAGAACGTGGCGCTACACACCTACATAGACGACTGGCTGGTCAAGGCAGACTCAGCAGTCAGGTTGAACGTGGATACTGCTCTGACTCTGAAGTTACTTTCAGATCTAGGCTGGATAGTCAACGAGGAGAAATCCGAGTTGACGCCCACTCAACATTTCGTTTATTTGGGGATGCGATTCGACCTCGAGGAGGGCAGGGTTTACCCGTCAGAGCCCAGAGTGGTGTCTCTGTTAGCCATCCTCAGGAGTTTTCGAGTGGGAAACCACATTCAGGCTAGGTGGTTCCTTCAGATGCTGGGCATGATGGTCTCCATGGAGCAGGTTATCCCGTACGCTGCCCTAATGCGAAGGCCTATCCAGTTGTATCTGATGTCTGTGTGGAAACAGAGAACAGAACCCCTTTCAAAACTGGTGCCAGTTTTGGAGCCGACAGTATCGCATCTTCTCTGGTGGAAACAGCGTCAGAATCTCCTATTAGGGGTTTCGCTGCACCTACCCCACCCCCAGCTGTCCGTCTACACGGATGCATCGCTGGAAGGGTGGGGTGCCTGCCTGGGAGAACACCAGGTCTCGGGCACATGGACTCTCCCGGAGAGTCAGCTGCATATCAATCTGTTGGAAATGATGGCAGTGGAACTGGCGTTGGAAGAGTTCCTTCCGATGATCAGGGGCAAGGTGATATTGATACGGTCGGACAATTCGACAGTAGTATCATATATAAATCGCCAAGGCGGGACCAGGTCGCCCACCCTGTGCATCAGGGTGTGGCACTTGATTCAATGGTGCAGGAATTACTCGGTTGTTTTGAAAGCAGCTCATATTCCTGGCCGATTGAACATTCTGGCGGATGCTTTGTCTCGCAGACAGAGAATCTTGCCAACAGAAATGGTCCCTCAACCCTCCGGTTCTGCGACGGATCTTCGAGCATTGTGGCAAACCCAACGTGGACTTGTTCGCCACAAAGGAAAATGCTCAAATCATGACATATGTCTTGCCGATTCCAGATCCAAATGCCGTCGATACAGACGCTCTGGCGATAAGCTGGAGAGGGATGCACGCTTACGCGTACCCACCCACCATTCTTCTACCGAAGGTATTGGTGAAGGTCAGGGAGGAACCGTGTCTCGTCCTGCTAATAGCGCCGTATTGGCCGAGCAGGGCGTGGTTCACGGATCTTCTAGATCTGCTGGTGGAAAATCCTGTGCAGTTGCCCGAGATTCCGAACATAATCTCCCAGGCCAAGGGACGCTTCCTACACGAGCGTCCCGAAATGTTCAAATTGACTGCGTGGATGTTGTCAAACAACGTTCCACGTCGGAAGGCTTTTCTCGACAGGCTGCTGATTTCATCGCGGCTGCGAGAAGGAGGTCAACCTTCAAGTCATATAACAACAAGGTTAACAGATTTGCAGACTCCCACACCTGACGGACCGGCCACCGCTACTGGACCACCCGGAGGTGGCCGCAGAGAGACAGAACCCGTCTGGCCGAAGCCAGACGGGACTGCCAGGGGGCCGTACGAGACGGCCCCCTCGGTAACCAGTCCAGAATCCTGTCCGAGGACAGGATCCGTACCAGGCATGGGGAGAAACTGCCCCCCAACCTTTGGTAGCAGGGACGACACCAGCGTGGGCAGAACGCTATGCAGAAAACCCTGCATAGCCGGACCAAACCAAGCCATCTCCGCCACCTCCAGCTGGGGACGTGGAGCACCCCCACCGGCCGAACCGGGCGCTCCACGATTTCGTCTCGGACCACCTGACCCCGCGTCAGACCCAGCCAAGTCCTTCTGGGCAAGGAACTTAACCATCATCTCGACGGACCACACTGCACAAACATTACACCTATGATCTATATTACACAGGGAATACCTAAAACAAGCATGGTCCTTGAACACTACACGGACAAACTTATGGCATTCGTCACATGATGGCGGGGCTGGCTTGGCCTATAAAATAAGCACAAACCTACAATAAACAAGCGGAACGAGACCCGGATGGAAGGCAGACAATTAATTTTCAAATAATTTTGACTCATAAATTAACCGTAACCTCCCCGCACCCCACCCCGCCACGTTACAACAACGATCGCATTGATTATGACGACAAGAATGCGGCGGGCATCAAACACACCCATAATAGATCCTCCAGGATGTGTAATGGCTCCAGGAATCATATCGCATAGCATTCGGGGTATATTTACTAATCAATATAAATTATACTCCTAACAAAAGCAGCACGATATGTGAAGAAAACAACAAAATGTATAACAAACTGCTGTATCACACGGTAAAACAGCAGACCACGCATCTACTCAAGAATTTTGAAACCACCGATCATTGCAAACCGATCGTGATCACACGTAAACTTGATCATTCTAAAGTTTCCGGTACCATTTTTAGTACGCAGCACCCAGAACAAGATGCGCGAATTAATGAAAAATTTTTCTTCACATAAACATCCGAGCAACCGGGTGTGACGTCACCCGCTCGGATCCTATGGAGAACGACGTCAGCCGATATTCGTGTTAGAAATACCGTAGCAAACACCTATTTTCATATCTGCCGATCGCCTGTTGGGGTTTAAAGAAGGCGATCGTCTGGCATATATCGTTGTTAGCACACGTCCCAGATTCTATGGGGTCAGAAATTGGAACATGCGACACAACGAAATTTAGAGACCTAAGTCTTTTAACTATGGATAATAAAGAACGATACAACCTGGTTATCTTCGGCGGTATTCTCCATAGTCCTTAGTTATCCTTTCACGAACACACAAACTATCACAGATTAAAGACGTAGATCTTTTGTTTCACAAAAAAAAACCCCCACTAAAATCCTTAATGCAGAAAGCATGTATTGCTCTTGTTGCTATGCAAACAAGAATGAGCTCTATGGTAAACGGGTACTCGGCAGTTGGGAGCCGAGTACCCGGTTCCCAGGAGTCGGTAAAGCTTTCTAAGTCTATAATCCTAGAGCCGCTGTCAGGGCCAGCTGTATATCAGAAGTAACAGAATGGTGAGTATTGATCGAAGGAGAACTGGTGTTCTCCCAGGCAGGCCCACCCACCCCTCCAGCGATGCATCCGTGTACACGGACAGCTGGGGGTGGGGTAGGTGCAGCGAAACCCCTACTAGGAGATTCTGACGCTTTTTCCACCATACAAGATGCGACATTATCGGCTCCAAAACTGGCACCAGTTTTGACAGGGGTTGTTCTCTGTTTCCACAGAGACATCAGATACAACTGGATAGGTCTTCGCATTAGAGCAGCGTACGGGATCACCTGCTCCATGGAGACCATCATGCCCAGCATCTGAAGAAACCGCCTCGCCTGAATGTGGTTTCCCACTCGAAAACTCTTGAGGATGGCTAACAGACACCACGAAATGTTGCGTGGGTGTCAACTCGGATTTCTCCTTGTTGACTATCCAGCCTAGATCTGAAAGTAGCTTCAGTCAGAGCAGTATCCACGTTCAACCTGGCTGCCGAGTCTGCTTTGATCAGCCAGTCGTCTATGTAGGTGTGTAGCGCCACGTTCTCTTTTCTCAGAAACGCTGTCACCGCAAGGACCCCTCTTGTGAAAACCCTTGGAGCTGTCGACAAGCCAAACGGGAGAACAATAAACTCCCATACTTGATTCTGAAACGCAAATCTCAGAAACCTGTGACAACTCCTGTTCATTGGAATGTGGAAATATGCATCTTTCAGATCGATCAACACACACCACATTCCTTTCCTCAATCCCGCCATTACCGACCTCGGCCTTTCCATCTGGAACCGAGGCGTATGGATAAACCAATTTAATGGCCTGAGATTGAGTACGGGTCTCCATCCCCCTGTGCTCTTGGGGACAAGGAACATATTTGAATAGAAGCCTGGAGTATTCTGGTTCGCTGGTTTTATTGCTCCCTTCAGAAGCAAACCCGACACTTCGTTTTGAACAGCTTCTAACTTGTCTGCTTCCCTTGGTACGGGTGTCCAGACAGGTGCCAAAGACAGATTCTGCGGCGGAAAGTCCCACCACTCCGGCATGTAACCCTGGGATAACCATCCCAGGACCAGACTGTCTGACGTCACACCTCGCCAGGCCTCGACGAAATGCATGAGCCTTCCACCCACCATAGACGCCTCGACGTCTAACGGGGTTGTCCGGCTCGCGGTCCGCTCTCCCCACCCCCCCTTCCTAATGAGAGAGAGAGAGAGAGAGAGAGAACCATTTCGGTCTTGGCTCGGCAGGTCTAACTGGCACCGCTGTTTCTGTCGCACAGGTGCGGTCCAGGCAGATACGAAGGGAGCTCTCGTGCCCTCAGGTACGATCCGCTCCCTTCTTTCCGCCCTTTGAGGACTTACCCTTACCTTTCCCCTTGCCCTTTCCGCCTCTAGGGCGATCAGGAGCAACATTGGGGAGGGTAGGGGCCTCTACAACCTTCCTGGCTTTCTTAGCTGGTGGTGGCTGAGAAAAACCAGACGAAGCAGAAGTCGCAGCAGGCTTAGCTTTCGCCTTGCCTTTCTGCTTCTTTGAAGATTGAACAGCTAACCGTTTCCCTACAGCCCCTAGTGCGTGCGCTTGCCGCACTAGCTCCAGCTGTAGGTTCACCGCCAACCGATTCTGCGCAATGCTGGCAGTGTCCTCTAGGATGGCCCGCGCCTGGCCACCGAAGATGCTAGGCCCTGTCAGGGGTGTCCCAAGAAGACGCTCCCTGACTGCCGTAGCCGGACGCATATGGTCAAGAACCATTTGCCTCCTGGACTTTGTCACACGCGCCTGCACCCTTGCCAGCGCGTCCATAGACAGCACCAAGCCGTCATTGATGCAGGAAAGCGCCACAGGTGGCACAGGGTGGCCTGCCCCCGCTTCAGCCCACACCGACTGAAGAAGGCGATACGAATGGTTGACAGCTGACAGCACTCATAGCTGCCCTCATCGCATAGGGACAGGACTTCATCCTGGTGTGCCTGGGACTTGTCCACAAGTGCCGGACCGGGGCCACCCGCTCCAGCACTCTGAACACCCAGAACCCATCGGTCATCCTCGGTGACCGATGGTACCACACCATACCTGTCGTATTCCCCCCGTGGAATACGACACCTCGCCCGCACCTCCCTGGAGGCCGCAGTGAGCTGGCCCTTGGTCATGAGCTGCTTACTATAAATAGCCTCAAGCAACTCGATGAACCGTGGATCCAGTCCAACAGACTGGATCCGGGCTGCGGGCAAGATCCCCGTCCTAATCGATCCAACCGACGGACGGGGCGCATCCTCCTCGGCCGTGGCCGAAACCACAGATGGGTCAAACCTGGCCAGCCAAGCCAGGGCATCCGACCAGTCTACTTCCGAGGAAGACACACCCGTGAACACGTCACCCGTTGACGCGTTCACGGGCCTGCCAGCTACGGCCTCCAGGCGAGATAGGTGAGTACCACGCCTGGCCCGGCACACCCGTCACCGTGTCGGCTGGCGTCAAACCAACCGTCACGGGACCGGTGCCTGGTACCAGATTGGCCTCAACCACGGGCGGAGCCACTGCCCTGGCTTGCGCCAAGCCAGACAGATGGAGGACGGTTCCGTCCAGGACGGAACCGACCTCCATATTCTCCACCCGTGGCATCGCAGGCCGCAGCAACCTCTCCTCCTCGTCTTCACACTCCGAAGTCGTCACTAGATGAGGAAACCGTGGAGCTGTCCTGGCGGACGGCTCCCATGCCTGATGGACCGGCCACCGCTACTGGACCACCCGGAGGTGGCCGCAGAGACAGAACCCGTCAGGCCGGAGCCCGACGGGACTGCCAGGGGGCCGTACGAGACGGCTCCCTCGGTGAGCAGTCCAGAACCCTGTCCAAGGACAGGGTCCGTACCAAGCATGGGAAGAAACTGCCCCCCCCCCTTCGGCAGCAGGGACGGGACCAGCATGGGCAGAACACTATGCAGAAAACCCTGCATAGCCGGACCGAACCACGCCGGCGATGCCATCTCCGCCACCTCCAGCTGGGGACGTGGAGCGCCCCCACTGGCCACTCCACGATTTAACTTCGAACCGCCTGACCCCGCGTCAGACCCAGCCACATCCTTCTGGGCAAGGAACTTTAACATCATATCCGCGGACCACACTGCATACACATTACACCTACTATCAAGGTTACATGGAGTACATCTAAAGCAGACATGGTCCTTAAATAGGACCCGTACGAACTTGTGGCACTCGTCACATGATGGCTGGGCTGGTTTGGCCTATAAATAAGCACAAACCTACAATAAGCAAGCGGAACGAGACACGGATGGAGGGCAGACAATTAATTTTCAAATAATTTGACCATAAATTAACTGTAACCCTCCCGCACCCACCCCGCAACGTTACAGCAAAGATCGCATTGATTATGATGACAAGAACGAAGCGGGCATAAATACACCCATAATTGATCCTCCAGGATGTATAATGGAACCAGGAATCATATCGCATAGCATTCGGGGTATATTTACCAATCAATATAAATTATACTCCTAACGAAAGCCAAAACGATATGTGAAGAAACAACAAAATGTAAACAAACTGCTGTAGCACATGGTAAAACCGCAGACCACACATCTAATCAATAATTTTGAAACCACCAATCATTGCAAACCGATCGTGATAACACGCAAAACTTGAACATTCCAAAGTTTTCTGGTACCATTTTTAGTACGCAGCACCCAGAACAAGATGCGCGAATTAATGAAAAAATCTTCTTCACATAAACATCCGAGCACCACGGGTGTGACGTCACCCGCTCAGATCTTACGGAGAACGACGTCAGCCGATATTCGTGTTACAAATACCGTAGCAAACACCTATTTTCATATCTGCCGATCACCTGTTGGGGTTTAAAGAAGGCGATCATCCGGCATATCTCGTTGTTAACACACGTCCCAGATTCTTTGGGGTCAGAAATTGGAACATGCGACACAACAAAATTTAGAGACCTAAGTCTTTTAACTATGGAATAATAAGGAAATATACGACCTGGTCATCCTCGGCGGTATCCATATTATCCAATTATCCTTGCAAGAGAACCACTAGCTATCACAATCACAGACAAAAAGACTTATTCCTTAATCTCTCCACTGCGAAAAGCATGTATAGCTCTTGTTGCTATGCAAACAAGAATGAGCTCCAAGGAGTCGGTAAAGCTTTCTAAGTCTATAGTCCTAGGGCCAGCTGTATATCAGAAGTAACAGAATAGTGAGTATTGATCGAAGGAGAAATACTGATGTCCTGAGAACTCGCAGAAAATCTAGTCACAGGGATCAAACAGACGAAACTCTCCAAAGATACTGAGTGCAAATTCCTGAGACTGAATGAATACACTAAACTCTTACTTTAGACATGAGGTCCGGGGAGACTGGAAGAAGACAAGTGAAGACTACCCGGAGACAAAAAAGGAAATCTGCAACGCAGATCCACTTTGGTCAAAAGGGAGCTATCAGAAGAACTTCTCAAATCTGATCCCTGACCTACCTCAAGAGCAACGGAATCAGGAAAGATGGAGGAAACGCATAATCAAACAACCCTAACAAGAACTGAAACAGAGCGTCCACCACCAATGCCTGAAATCCGGAAAAAGGGGGGGGGGGCTGCAAGAGGAAATTTTAGCATACCGACAGGATGCAAAAAAATGCTTGAGAATCGATTGACAACCGACCTTAGAAAATGGCCCTCTGAACAGGTGATCCCAGAATGATCCCCCCTCTCATGGGAAGCGTTTGAGAAAAAACCAACACCAGAGCAGACTTGACTTTTAAGAGAATTACAATCCGACCGCAGTTCTCTGGAATGAAACTGCTAGAATTAATAAAAAGCTCTGCTTATACTAGCCAGTCGTTTATGTAAACATGAAGGTAAATAGAACGACCGTAAAATAAACCTGCCACGGCAGAATTGACGGCATACAGGGTGGATGAAAACAAGTAGTAAAACGTCCAATATCTTTATGGAGAAGAATCGCATGCCCGGATTCAGACTGGTGAAAACTGAGATAAGTCCTCCATCTAGAATATTGAAGATAAGATAAGAGGAAAAAACTCTTCAGATTGAGATCGGACGCCATCCACCCAACTTCTTGGTGCTCCCAATTGGAACGAATTCTAAGGACTACTTAGAATCATGAACTCCAACTCGTCCTCTAGGGCTCCCATCTTCACCAGGAAGGAATGAAAGGAGACCACCTAGAAACGATGGACAAAGGACGATGAAAATCCAATAGGAGCGAAAAAACCCAGCGTTGATCTCTGAATCAGGAGACCTGAATGAGGGCTTACCAAATCTCCCAAAATTAGAGACAGGTGCCCTCCTACTAGACCGCTGGGAAAAAAGGGGGGGGAAGGAGCAATGGATCCTAAGGCAATGGAAGAGGAAGAGATAAAATATGATAAAGAGAAAAGGATGGGCCTACCCAGGCTACCACCATCCCTTCTCTTACTCTGAACCCCTTAAAGGAACAACCTCTAAGACTAGATCAGGAAATAACACAAGCCCCTTCTCATCTGATAAGAGGAGGCCTACCGGACCTGGAATCTAGAACAATGAGCAAAAAAGGGGGTCAGATAAATCCTCCTCCTCGAATTGGGCTTAGAACCTGAAGACAGAGAAGAATTGGTAATTATCCTAGAAAGATAAGCACCAAACTCAACTGGCCTGAGACTCTTCCTCTATGGAAGGATTAGAGGGTTTTTTTAAAAAGAAGAAGAGTTTCTCTACACAGAAAACGAAGATCCTTTGGAGGATCTACGACTGACAGAATCAGCCCTAAAAATATGGAAGATGATTGACCAAATATATCATAGGCCAAAGGGAGGAATTGAAATAAGAATACTTCAAAACAAAGTTTATTAACTTCGGATGGCTTTTCTTTGTATTCTCTTAAGAGGCAACGAAGTCAAACAACCTACAAACTGAGTTCAAAAAGCCTCTAAGGATAGTCGCTAGAGATTTCTAAAAACCTCAGAGGGACTGAATACCTCTTCCTGCTCCTAGAAAAACATCGTCCGAAAAAAGAGTTAGAAGGATAGCTGATTTAAACTGTGCCTTACATACAGATTCCCAATGAAAAAGATCCGCAGAAGATTCCACTTTGGCAAAATTTTTCAGATTAGAAATAGACTGAAAGATCATTAGAACAAGAAAAATTGGGCAGACGAGAAAAAACTCATCCTGAAGAAAGAGAGAGACGAGAAGGAATCCAATAAAGAAATGAGGACCAATCGTCCTAGCAACCCCGGAAGGGAAAAAACCTTCTCAGGTTAGAACCTCGACTGATCCAAGAATAGAATCTAGAGACAATAGAAAAAAACAACGGAAATACAAAAGCGATTGAACGAGGAATCCCAGATTACAAAAACAAAGAGAACACTAAACCAAAGACAGCAAATAGAAAACTAATTACTGAGAATGAAAAATTCGATCTAGATGAATAAAGATGAAGAAAAATAAGAGAGAAGAAAAGAATTAAAAGGAACAGATTAGAAAAAAGGAGAAGAAAGAAACGTGATATGATGAGCAAGAAGAGGATAAACTGGAAACGGAAAGGGAGAAACCCAGCGAAGAATGAAAGACAGAATGCTAGGAAAACAAGAAGAGACACGAAAGGACTTACCGACACGAGGAAGAGAGACAAGAAGCCATGCAAAAGAGAGGAGGACAAATCATCCGAATAGGCACTAATCGGGAAAACAGACTAAACCAGAGACAATGAATAGAAAACTAGATATTGAGACAGAAAAAACACACACAATAGGATATAGATGACCACAGTGAAGAAAAAGATAAAGAATAAAAAAGGAAAGAATTAGAAGAAAAAGATAAGATGAAAAAAGGGGAACCTAATACATAAAGGCAAGACTATTATAAACAGAAAAACAAAAAGAGAAAGGGAAAGCAAGACTAAAGAGATTCTAACAACCATAGAATTAGAAAAAAGAAAAGAGGAAGAATAGCGCAAAGCAAATTGAATCCTAGCTAAGGAAATATTATTAGCAGTAGAATCTGAACGATCAGGCAATTCATAACCGTAAACTCTAAAATAACTCCCGGAAAGAGAGCCAGTAAAAGCTGATAAACTGGAAACGGAATTAGGTATCTATCCAGATCTAACAGACCCAGACAACACCTCTCAAACCGGAAGTGAAAGCACTACTACCTGCAATAGATAAAACAAAAACGGAACCGGAAACGGTAGTTTGAAGTTAAGCCGGATCTAACAGACCCGGAAACAAACTTCTCATACCAGAAGTAGAAGCACTACTATCGGAAACAGATACAACAAAACCGGAACCGGAAACGGAAGTATGATGCTAGGCAGGATCTAACAGACCCGGAAAAGCACCCCTTCTACCGGAAGTAGATAGATACTCGGAAATGAAAAAACTGGAAATGGAAAATGAAGACAGAAGCTTGACCAGATCTGACAAACCCGGAAAGCACCTCCCAAACTTGTAGCATTTTCTCAACACCACTACAATAACTGAAGTGAAAGAACCGTAACCAGAAATAAATAAATAAATAAATAACGGATGTTCGACCGGGTCTCAGAGATCCTGACAAGCACCTCTCATACAGGAAGCAGAAACACTACTACCACCGGAAACAGAAAAGGGGCAAAACCGGAACCGGAAATGACAACAGATGATAGGCCAGATCTAACAGATCCGGAAAATCGTCTCTCCTAGTGGAAGCAGATACACCACTACCGGAAACGGAAGAGGAACCAGAATTTGAAAAAAGCTTGGCCGGATCAAACAGATCTGGAAAATAACGTCTCCTACCGGAAGCAGATACACTACCACCAGAAACTGAAGCTGAAACGGAACCAGAAATTGATAATAGATGATTAGCAGGATCTAACAGACCTGGAAAATCATCACTCCTACCGGAAGCAGATACATTACTACCGGAAGTGAAGAGGAACCGGATATAGAAAACAGATGATTGGCAGGCTCTAGCAGACCTGGGAAATCATCTCTCCAACCGGAAGCAGAAACACTACTACCGGAAATGGAAGCTGAAGCGGAACCGGAAATTGATAATAGATGATTAGCAGGATCTAACAGACCTGGACATCATTACTCCCACCGGAAGCATATACACTACTACCGGAAGAAAAGCGGAACCAGAAATTGAAAACAGATGATAAGCAAGGTCTAACAGACCTGGAAAATCAACTCTCCAGCCGGAAGCAGAACTACTACCGGACAAGGAAGAGGAAAGACCGTAACCGGAAATGAATAACTGATGCTAAGCCAGATCTATCAGATCCGGAAAAAAAAAATCTACCGGAAGCAGAAACACTACCACCGGAAATGGAGCGGAACCAGAACCAGAAAATGATAACAGATGCGTAGCAGGATCTAACAGACCCTGAAATCATCTCTCCTACCGGAAGCAGATACACTACTACCAGGAACGGAAGTGGAAAAGAACCGGAACTGGATGAATGAAAACAGCCAGATGAAAAAGAGAGTGAGACTGAATGTCCAGCCACGCCAAAACAATCACAGAGCTCATATCCGGACGCCCGGTCAAACCAGCAGCAATACCGGATTTAGAACCCACTTGCCCGGACAAGCCAGGAGCAGACATATTATTTCATCTCTCCTACCGGAAGCAGATACACTACTACCGGGAACGGAAGTGGGAAAAACCGGAACTGGAAATAGATAACTGATGCGAGGTCGGATCTAACAGACCCGGAAAAGCACCTCTCATACCGGAAGTTACTACCGGAAACGGATGTAAAAATAAGTGAAGAAATAAAATGAAAACAGCCAGAAGAAAAAGAGATGAGACTCCGAATGTCCAGCCAAGCCAAAACAATCACAGAGCTCATATCCGGATGCCCGGTCAAACCAGCAGCAATACCAGATTTAGAACCCGCTTGCCCGGACAAGTCAGGAGCAATAACGGGAGCGGACAGATCTCTAAACATACTGGCTATACCTGCATGGGATGAATAATCGGTAACTTCCATCACCGACGCCACTGCATGAGAGTAGTGCACCCCCTCAAGACTTATATGGTCTTTAGACTGAGACTTACAGGAAGTCTGTAACAGGCTTTAAGAGAAACCAAAGCCTTAGTCAACAAAAGACATAATTCATGCCTGGTCGTGAAAGACGTGGGATTCCCCCATTAACGAAAACGGCCGCAAGAATTACGACTATCATCTTAATCAGACTAATTCTTTACAGAATCACGAAATAGAGAAATCCGTTCATATGATGCTTATATAATAAACGTACTTAATAAGATCTCTAGATATGGAAATCCGCTAAAGAAACTAGCTGATCATAATGCCATAGTTACAGGAGGAATCCTCATTATTTTCACTCAATAATGCGCCATAAGAGGCCTCGCGATACGAGAGAGCTGTCGGACAGTCAATAATATTTTACTGTGACTCAGCGCAAAGTTGGGATCATCTAACGTTGGGCGATATAAAATTGCTACGCTTCTAAATGATTCTGGTACTATCAATGTGAAAATGTAAAATATTCTTACCTTGAACAAAAGAAATCCGTAACTTTCGGCTCTGGCTTTAAACGAACTTCTGTCAATGTCTCATGTTTTTTCCCCAGCGTGTGGCTAACAAGAGCCGCTTCGCCCATATTCCCGATGTCAAACGACTTATTACAAACACTACATTTGGCACGCGAGTTTGATGTGTTGTCCGGTAAAATCCAATCCTTATATTTACCATTAGTTTCCCAAACACTAGAATATTTGCACTTTCCCATCTTTACTGTATCACAAAAAACGGCAATCTCGTGAATTATTTCATTGTTTCGGCTTCTAAAACTCTGTACTATTTGACAGACGACTGCCAATTCACTCATTTTTATTGCGTTGTACTTGAACATGTTCAGATACGTATTGCCCAACAACCGCGAGATGTTCCCGGTAATAGGCAGTTTTCTATTGCAAGACGAGACCGGGACCCAATCGAATTAGACTCTGGCAAGATTGCCGGAAACGCGAGATTTCGGTCGTAAACAAAACGATTGCGGTCGAAAAAATTAGGATTGCCGATATTTTAATTTTCCATACCAGTTGGCCCAAAATTGGAATTTCCATACTTTTTCCAGCCCTGGAAAAGGCTTTCCTAATTTTCCATACTTTTCCCAGTGCATACGAACCCTGTCTAATGAGACACCCTTATAAAGGGCCGATGCTGCTGCTAGTGCTCGGACCTGATGGGCATTCACACGATCAATCTGCTTTCCTGTAGCGATTTTGTGCGACATCTGAATAGCATCGACTATCCAACGAAAAATAGTATCTTTCGAGGCGCGCAAATGACGAGCTTTGAGACATAACCATAGAGATTTCGGATCATCTCTCCACTCCTCAGTACGTTTCTATTACATTTTCAGACATCTGACAGGACACCAAGCAGAAGAGTTTGGGTCATGTCTAATTAAACTTGGCAAATTGATCGGCTGTCCTGGATATTTAAGTGACTGATTCTTTGCCAGGAAACAAAGACATGGAAGTAGTCTTAAACCTTCACCCGTGACGACAAAGCGGTCTTGTTCGGCAGAAAGCGTATGTATTTCGCTTCTCCTTCTCGCCGACGCTGCTGCAACCAAGAAAACTGATTTAATAGTTAACAGTTTAATATCTATAGATCTAATCGGTTAAAAAAGAACATGCCCTAAAACCTGTAGAACAAGAGATAGATACCATGCTGGGATAGGAATTGGCTGTCTAGGTCGCAGATTGCTCATTCCTTTAATAACTTCATTTAAAGTGTCATTCTCCACTCCTTCAATGGCCAGACTGGGAATGACTGAAGCTAATGCAGACTTATATGCTGCTAGGGTTGAAGGTACAAGTTTGTCAACTTCGTATAAATGACATAAAATCTGCTACGTGTTGAACAGATGCAGAAAAGGGATCGATATCTCTTCCCTTACACCACTCTGCAAATTTGTTGATTCTATAATTATATGTTTTAGTGGTTGACCCTCTTCTGGCTGAAGCAACAAACTTCGCAGCTTGCTCAGAAAAGCCACCCTTAATTGCACGCTGCTTGATAACATCCATGCAGTCCATTTGAACATTTCTGTTCTGTCGTGGAAATACAGACCCCTGTTCTGAGAGATTAGATCTCTTCTGTCTGGAAGAGGGATCGGATTGCAGACCAGAAGGTCCAGCAGATCCGTAAACCATGATCGGCCTGGCCAATACGGTGCGATCAGTAGTACTTGGCACATACCCTCTCTTATCTTTGCCAGAACTTTTGGGATGAGAATCGTTGGAGGATACGCATACACGTATATTCCCTTAATTTATCGCCAGTGCGTCTACTGCTAGAGCTAGCGTGTCCGGGATCAGTGACACGTATGTGATCATCTTTGCGTTCTGTTTCATCGCAAACAGGTCCACATTTGGCTTGCCCCAATGATTGAATAGAACCTCCGCTACCGATTGGTTGAGCTGCCATTCCGTCGGACGACAAACCGTCCTTCGACTGAGAGCATCTGCTATGATGTTCAGTCTTCCTGGAATGTGTGCTGCCCGAAGAATAACATTCCTCTCTTAGCACCACAGCAGAAGGTTCCAAATCATCATACACAACTCTGGTGATCTCGTCCCGCCTTGGCAGTTTTCAAATAAGACACCACTGTTGAGTTGTCTGTCCTTACTAGGACAATCTTGTCTCGGATTAAACTCTCAAATTTTCGAAGTGCTAATGTCACTGCTAATAATTCGAGCACATTGATATGTTTCTGCGCATTGGTCCGATCCTATTCCCCTGACACTGACTGATCGTCCAATACCGCTCCGCAACCTGTCATTGATGCATCTGTGAAGATGGACATCTGTGGTTGAGGAAGTTGTAGAGGAACACCTCGCAGGAGATTCTGTTCTGATAACCACCACTGAAGGTGGAATATCAATGGTTCTTTTACTGGAATTCTCAGAGATAATGGATCCGTTTTCTGAGACCAGAATGACATTAGATACATCTGAATCGGCCTGTGCCTGAGTGCCGCATAAGGAACCACTTTCTCCAGAGACACTAGTAAACCAATATCCTAAGAAATTGGCGCGCCGTCAGAAAAGCTCCTAGAGAAACTGACTCCAGTACTGCAATCAAACTCTTGACTCTGCTCTCCGCCGGAAAAGCTACGCCGTCTCTGAGGTTCAAAAATATTCCCAGATAAACAGACTCCTGGGATGGAGTCAGTTCTGATTTCTCTAGATTCACAATCCATCCTAGATCCTTTAGTAAGGCTAGGACTACCTGAAGATTGTTGCGCAGAGTGACTGGATTCTCCGCCTTCAGCAGCCAGTCATCTATGTAAGTATGAACAGCTATGTTTCTCCTGCGAAGATAACAAGTCATGGCGAGAGCCACTTTGGCGAAGCCCCTCGGTGCTGTGGTCCGGCCGAATGGAAGCGCATTGAATTCCCAAACATTGTCTTGGAATGCAAAGCGAAGGAATTTCTGAAAATGAATGACATTGGAATATGAAAATATGCATCCTTCAGATCTATCGACACTGCCCACATGCCTTTTCTCAGCCCTGTCATCACCGCTACTACAGTCTCCATCTGAAACTTTGGAGAAAGAATAAATTTGTTCAACGGTTTGAGATTGAGAATTGATCTCCAACCTCCGGTACATTTCAGAACGAGGAACATCATCGAACATAAGCCTAGGGAGGACTGATTGCAGACTAGATGAATCGCCTTCTTCCGCTGAAGAGCTTCGATTTCTGAGCAAATGGCATCTAGACGATCGGATTCCCTTGGAACGGGAGTCCACACTGGAGTCGATGTTAACGGAACTAACGATTGACGGATGAGCCAATCCGGTTCGTAGCCATTTCTTAACCACTGACAGACTAAACAATCTCACACAACCCGTTCCCATTAGCTTGAGAACAGTTGAAGTCTGCCTCTGACGGTAGGAATCTGCAAACAGCTGGCGGTCGATATTGCACGATAAGACGCTAAATCGCTTGGGTGAAGATTCTCGACTCCCTTCGTTCCTGACGTCACCGGAACTGATTCCGCCGGAAACCCGTCAGGACCGACCTCCATGGCCACCCTGCGGTTTCTTTGAATATTACGGCCCGGGACCGCCGCCACGACTATCTTTATGATAACTGTCATGACCCGAACCACCACCCTTCCTGTTCTCCTCATACGGCCTCTTATTAGAGGACTTGTATGAGGACAAACAGCCAGGTCCCTGCGATCTGGATGCCCGATGGGCATCACGGCCAGAAGGACGGAAGGGCGATCTCTGGCGCTGCCTCTGTTGCTCATGCCGATGCTGTTTGTAGGACTGCTGCGGCTGTGTCCTCTTAGTCGACTTCCACGACTTGCTGACTACTTCCTGCTCAGTGACCATTGACGCGAACTTGGATACGGCTTGCCATGCCGAGCCGCCAAACAAGCCTGGACCAATGAAAGGCGCAGAAGATAACGCAGCCCTCATCTCCGGTCGTGGTTCTACACAGTTGAGAACCATTCTCCTTCACTCCGCCAATGATCTGGTGATCACCCTGACCAGGCAATCCTGGGACAAGCGCATGGTGTCCCGGACAACTCCGGGAGCAGCCTCTGGCACTTCTCCACCTTCCGCCACGCAGGTCAGCATACCCTGCAGGACGGTACATCCGTGCGAGAGCGCAGCCATGGCTGCCCTCGCCGCATCCTCAATGAGCGTTAGCTCATTAAACGGATCTTTATTGGCCTGGGAAACTAAGGGACGAGAACGCCCCTTCGATTTGGCAGCCAATGGCCTATTCAGCGCCTCTCGCTCTCCGACGGAAAGCTGTGGAACCCGGGCATACTGATGGTAGGCCTGCTCCGGAAAACGGACCTTACTCCTAATCCCCTTCGGGGCCTTGGGCAATGCATAGTCTGGCTGAACCAGACGATACGCCGCAACCTCCATGTCGGAAGTCTGCGTGTCCAAAGGGAGCGTCGGCATGGCCGAAGAGCCACTTGACAGAGCGCTAGCCGCTTGCTCAGACATCCGTTCCATCGCTGGATCGTGCTGAGATCCTTGATCCGATGCCAACCCGAGACGGTCGGACATCCAGCCAAGGACCTGTCCCCATTCAGCTCCGGTGCAAAAAGAGGACTCGTCCATCAATGGACTACCGTTCTCATCTTCCTTCTCACCCTTGGATGAGTAGGCCACCGACGATCCATGCTGAGAGCTATGGCCCGCACTTGTCCACCGAATCGCCGGACACCGATTCACCGCAGTCCTTCGGCTCCAGCACGAGAGCCGGGACTACAGCCGCTTTCACCACGGTAGATGACGGAACTCTGTGAGGAGCCGCGCCTTACGCCGCCGGGATGCCGCTAGGAACTGCAAAACACGGCTCCAATGACAACGCGGGTTGAGCGAAATCCGGGTGGAAAATGCCCGACGGAATGTCGACATCACCACCCGCTTGGCAAATCCCTACAAATCCTGAGGGAGATCCCTGGGATGTACCTAGTTGAGCTGTTAACGAAATATCCAGCATGCCGGAATCTTCCATTAGCAGATCTTCCTCCTCCGCCATCGGCTCTTGAGCCAAGGTCGGAGAAAGGACAGGTGCCTGTCCCTCAGCAGAAATAGCCAGACCACCGAACGGTTGCCCTGCACCAGCCTGCATCATCGGGATCGTGGACTACAAGGACTCAAACATTGCCTTGAACTGGGCCACCCATACGCCGAATGCTGAATCCATTCGCTCGTTCAGACGATCTTCCAGTCCTCTCACTGACGCCTGATCCAGCTTGGCCGCCTTGTCCCTCGCGATCCTCTCCAAGCGCGCACGTCGATCACGATCGAACTCTGCCACCAACTCCGACGACCACTTGGCGCACACGTCACAAGGACTTCCCACTTTGCACTTCGCGCAAGCGACACAGTGATGACCATTGAACTTGCGCTTCATGAACCTGTTGCATTTCTGACACAAAGTGTCCTGATTTTTGGTCTTCTGCGAACACAGAGAAGAATTAAAACGCTGCACATGACAAACGATGACGAGCAATACACACAATTGACTTGATTGTAAAGTAGAATTACTTAGAAACATTAACTTTCTCTTAAATTAATGATAATCAAGCCTTTAAGCAGGAAATATTTGAAACTTTTTTGATTGAAAATTAATAAACACAACTTGGAAATTAACTAACGTTAATACAGCCAATAAATAAATGCTGATCGCTACAAACACCCTCGACAATGAAGTGAGAGCTAAAGATTGGCATAAAACAGAGTGCATAGACACGCCAAGCCAAAACGAAACATTAATCATGGGCGCCGCCATCTTGGCTAAGGGCGCATCCATCTTGGAAGGAACCGAGTCGCAAGAGAAATTAACCGAGTACCCGGATAAGATTAAATAGTTAACGAGTACCAGAGCGACTCCAACAATGGCTCCCATTTTAGAACAATGTGCCAATTTAAGAAATTTTCAGTCATTACGGCACGAATGTATAAATTCTAGATTGATACAACCTGCCCCTGTGATGACTTTCCTTTTCCCTCCATGATGCCAGCAACGAATAGACGATAACACACGAAAATTCGGAAATTTGAGCAAAAATTAAACACTAGAAAACATGCGACTTCTCAAGTCTGCAAAATAAGCGAATCTGACTGTGATTGGGAATTGACTCGGTACCTGCAGCTATGGTAATTCTCAGACACAGTATGGGCAGGACCAGGAGAGTGCAGAGTTTTAATTGTTTATTTTGAGCTAGACTAGATAATAGGCATTATCATAATAGTACATCTGGTAAGTATTATTCGAAGTAGAAATGGTTGGACATACGCACCTTAGCAGTACGTTTACATGATTACAATAGTTGTTTATGTGCTTGTGGGGCTGGTAGGACAAGCCCACCTGACTCGGCTGGTTGTGGATGAGTCTTACATTATAGGTTGGCTGTGGACTAGTAACAGAACGTGGACCAGGAACAGTATAGCAGTTTTAGCTGGTGGGGTGGACCCGCCTCATTAATACATTTCGTGATTGGTAGGACCAATCAACATTATCTATTTACTTGGAGAACTGAGACAGTTAGGATTTTCAGTTTGGTGTATTCTTTCATGATTGGTAGGAGTGACCCACCTTGTCGATATACATGGGAAGTTAGGCACAAGTTTATGTTTATCAGTGTACCCGGAATAATGTTCCCTTGAAGGCATTAAATAGTACCAACTTTCTCTGAACTCAAATCACATTCTGCTTGGTGCTGGCTCCTGAGAACTTGAGGGAGGTCGACTGTATAGAGACATTGGGACCAGTGTTTATCTAGCCGGTGCTTGAAGAAGTTAAGGGAGGGTGCCACCACCACTTCCTCAGCAAGAGAGTTCCAGTTGTTGATAACTCTGTGTGCGTGCGCCGTGATTTATTTCAGTGGTGCTTCCTAAGCTTGTAGCTGTGTCCATGTGTCGTGGTCGACTTTTCCAGAACCAATCCATGGAGCTCTATAGTGTATTTATTGGTGAGGAAGTTTTAGGTGTCGATCATGTCACCTCAAATTTTTCGGTAGGCAAGAGGTGGAAGCTTTAGTTGTTTGAGTCTTTCTTCATATGCCATATTGAACAGTCCTGGTAGTAGTTTGGTTGCCCTCCTCTGGACTTTTTCTATCTTGGATATGTTGTCTTGAAGCGCAGGCTCCATATTGTATTAGCATATTCCAGTAATGCCCTCACCCGAGATTTAAACAGGAGTCGGAACATTTCTCCATCTAGATAACGGAATGATCGTCTGATTAGCTCAACTACCTAGTTGGCCATGTTAACAGTCAACTCAACATGTTGGTGGAAGGTTAACTTGTCATCGAAATGGGTCTCAAGATCCTTTTCGCATGTCGTCACTTCCAGTTGAGTCACTTTGCCTCCAGATTCAGACATTACATATGTATAATCAGGGTGGACCGTACCAATCCTCATTACCTTGCATTTCTGTGGATGGAATTTCAGTAGCCATCGTTCTGACTAGAGTTGAAGATTGTCAATATCTTTTTGTAGTATATATCACTTGAATTTCCGTCATTCTTTGTATTGCTGCATATTGAATTCGCATTCTATGAATGTGCTCCTTTTTTCGCGGAATGTTTCACGAAATTATTTTTGGGTATTTTTTTCCTTTCAATAATAACTATTCATTGACATTATTTTTATTCAAAATTTCCTTGTCAATGAGTTATTTTTGTATTTCAAATCCTCTTAAAGGTCTTGTGAGGACTTGTGGTCGATAACGAGTTTCAATTGATTTTATGGTCTACTACACTATTTAAACACAATAGCGTCATTTTGGAGTGAAAGAAATATGTTGGGCAGCCCAAATAACGAGATTAAATGACGCCTCAATCTGAATCACACCACCACTCGCTGTGACGTCACACCAGGAACGGCGCTGTGAGCTGGGCCAATATTTCTCTGTCTGTAGTACAAAGGTAACATATTTTAAAACGTGTGTTTAACAGGATAGACTTCACCTACCATAACATAAATTATGTCAGGTTGAAGGTAAGTCTTTATTTATTGATATTTATTCATTTTTAATGGTTTCATGGATAGCTATATTCGCATAATAATAGGCCTATAACTATGGTAAACCATGGGCAATGCTGAAAATCGGCAATATTTCAATGCATGTGACAAATACTCTGTAGTCTAGTAGGCTTAATTGCGGATCCATTACCATTCTTGAAAGGACAGGGTGTACTATGTAATATCTGGGATGGATGGATGGGAGTGTAATGATCGAGGTGGGTGGGAGAGGTTGACGATGGCTGTAATTGTACTATTATTCATATCTAAATGTATATGCTACAGAGTGCAGTTACAACTTTTTCTGAAGATTACGAATGTACAATAAGTGTGTCAGTGTGTCCTATGTGAAATTTCCCGTGATTACTGATTAGAATGTAATTGTTTACCTATAAGCTTTTGGCAAGGTATTTATATAATAATAATGTAGAGGCATGTACGGCCAACACGTACGTTGGTGTGTGTGTGTGGGGGGGGGGCGTTACGCTTGTGACAACCATATGAACTATATCGTTTTTCAAACCAACTTCTTCCATATATGGAAGTAGCATACACTCATATTTTAATGTTATGAAAAAGCAAAACTGTAGCGGATGAACAAATTTTAAATAGGTAGGTGAACTGACAGATGTTCAGAGGTCGCTAGCGTATCATCTTTACTTACAGTGCAGCTCATAAATAAGTTTAAATGCTTCCAAAGCAAAAACACAAATATGTTAGTTAGAACCATATGAACACGATACAAGAAACGTTATGTTAAATATTTTGAACACAATTTAGATTGAAATCCAACCCAATTATGTTCAAAATGTTCAACAGTATGTTATCTAAGTTGTACTATAAGCGTGCGGACGGCAGTGAAAGCCTCGCTACGCACCTCGACCGCTGCCTAAATTGTAAACAAACCATGTACTGTCAATAATATGTCAATGTAGACTATACGCAAATAGATTAGTTTAGATTAAATTTATATTTACCCGACATTCTAGTTAATTTTAAACACATAACTGGAGTAAATGCTATATTGCAATCATAAATTTATTCATAAGCCTACACAATAGTAAATTGCAATCGTACGTGCACTGAGCGGTGTAGGCCTACTTAACTATCATTTAAAAAGTTGTACATTTGTGTACATGCATGCCTATATCATCTATCATTGCAAAATCTCTGCAGTCAATCCAGAAAGATAAGATATATATGCATTTGTAGAATTGTATTCCAAGAAGTGTGTGGGTGGGTTTGATTAAATATAGCCTAATTCACGTACACGAAATCCGATATTACTGTCACCTCTAACTGGCCTATACGTTAGAATTGTGATGTCAGGCATCGTGACCATGAGGTCTGTCCTTTAAGTTTAATCAACAAAAATATCATCAACTTCGATATTATTGAACCTTTGTGCATCTCGAACAATGTAGTGTCCATGTGTGAACAATGAATTGTCAAAGAATAGGTGCATAGGTGCCTAATACGCGCAGCAGTAGAGAGCCTATAGCTATGCTCCCAGAGATAATAATCTAGACTAACAGGAATTGGTGTCATCCCGGTGTGACGTCACAACTCTAGCGCGATAGCTAAAAACATTTGGTTGTCAAGGTGCTTGCTATATGCTTATCTCAGCTTACGCTGGGCCGATTACAAAAAATTAAAAAGCATTTTGTTCGTCTAGTAAAGGAGAATCTGTATTATGATTGTCAAGTTAATCAGAGCGATCGAGTATCTAGTCCTCACAACATCTTTAAATTAATATTACCACCAGGGGAAAGAAAGACGATATAGCCCTATTACGTTAGTGTATATCTTGCTAGAACAGCCTCATGTTCCGTAGGTGCCAAAAAATTGTTTCAATAACAGAGCGCTCTGCTACAAAACTATTCTATACGGGACAATGTTTGCTAAGAAAACGGTATCGCAACATCCTTTGCACAACACACTTATGACTACAATATATACCTCTGTGACGTATGACGCTGTTTCACATGAAACTACGTCATTGAGTGAAAACATGTTTTGCTTTTCGCGAGTCGCCTCCAAACATGTTTCACGAAATAGCAGAGCGCTCTAACAAAATATATCGATCCGTAGCAGAGGCGGAAAACCGCCTCTCTAATTTAGCAGATCGCTCTGGAGTGTTTTCCCTACGGAACAGGCTCAAATTGTCCCATAGATATGGGTATAAGTAAAGAGGTGTTGGGAGTGGGAAGAATTAGCAGCTGTTGATAATAAATTTTGTATATTCTTTAGTTCAGCTTTATTTCCAAGCATGCCAAATGCTACACTATTCACACCTTTTCGGTATTTGAACATATCACTATTATTGAACTAATTACCTTTCTAGAAATCATACATTTCGTCCAAATGCAACTTGCAATGTTCTTAGCATGACTATAAACGGTTAAAAAGAACACGCCAAACAACTGACAAATTAATAAATGTCGCATATAACATTAAAAATGCAATCATAAAGTGGCGCTAGAACCTTACATAATAACAACTATCTTAGCTAAGTTATGTTGTATACTCGATTTAATTAATTCAACTGTCTCAAAATCAACGTTTTACCATAAACCTTTTATTAAATATGAAGTTTCTTGATGTTATACGCGTCCAATCAATATGTCGGCTCCCATACGGGAAACGTCAAAACGGTTGATTTTATTGCTATTGTCTGTGCATATATTGTTAGCAGCTAAAGACAGGTAGCGTTGGGCAAGCGACATTTGAATACTTTAAACAATCCGCAACACCTCTTCCCACCTTATAATAACGACAACATTGTTACAGTACCAGTTTTCGTTTGTCTCAGGATTCCACGGTTGGGTTCGACTGGCTATGGTGTATAGACATTTCGGCAGCCAACCATTTTCGGCAGCTTGGAGTACATTTTCGGCAGCCCGTTTTCGACAGCGTATATTAGTGTGTTTTATTATTATCCCTGTGTTACCTATTTATGTTACCCTATATCCATGTCGCTTTAACAGTCGATATAACACTAACAGTATTATATATTAATACTATTGTCTATAGGAGCTTTTTTCGTGACGTCATTACGTCATTATTTTTAGAACGGGGGAAGCCTGGCCATCAACCGGCCACTGACGTGATAAAGTAAACACTGATCTTGCTGGCTCTAAATCTTATCTTACCTTAATAATAATAATAATAATAATAATACAGCATTTGTATAGCGCCATTTATCAATTTGACTAATTTTCAAAGGCGCTTCGGTACATATGTGTTTTTAGTTTTTCTTTAAATTTCTCCCTAGAGCTTATCGTTTTAATATCCAGTGGTAGGTAGGGTATTCCAAAGTTTTGGCGCGGCGATGCTGAAAGCTCTGTCTCCACATGACTTCAGATTGGATCGTGGAATGTTTAGCAGGTGTTGATCTGTAGAGCGAAGAGCACGGTGCGGATGGTGGGGCATAATGAGATCCTTCATGTATTCTGGAGCTTCATCGTGCATGCATTTCCATGTTAGGAGGATAAGTTTGAAGTCAATTCGTTGACGGACAGGTAGCCAGTGGAGGTGTTTCAGTACAGGGGTTATGTGATCACGTTTCTTGATCTTCATCAGGACACGGGCTGCAGAATTTTGAACATGTAACTTGTTCAGTGACTTTGCCGTTATACCATATAGTAGGCAGTTACCATTATCCAGACGTGATGTTATAAATGCATGGATAAGCGTTTCTGTTGTTTGATGTGTTAAAACAGTTCTTATTGAATTAATGTTTCTTAGATGGTAATATGCCGCTTTGCAAATAGATGTTACCTGCGCATCCATATCCATAAACTGATCAAATATTACACCTAAATTTCTGGCCGATGGATTTGCCGTAATCAGACTGTTTACTAGTTGGACTTCGGTAGTATGAACCTTACTACGTTGATGTTTTGTCGATATCACGAGGAACTAACCTTACACCTCATTAATCCTCTAAATAATAATTGTTTGGCGTAATATATTAAATTTCCACTTTATTTGTGTACGATATTGAGGGCAATGATTTATTTCCTGATTTCATACCATGTTGGAACCAGTATTCGTGCATCAAATGACTTGCTCATTCAGTTGTTGTGTGTGTGAATGGCAACGTGTGCTGTTCATGCTCAAATAAGTATGCTAATGATGGTATGAATGGCGATAAATTATACCTCTCGACGATTGAGAGCCAATAACTGTGCACATGTTTGTTTGGGGGTGTGGGCGTTGGGGTGGAGTGGGTGGGGGGGGGGGGGGCGCTGATAGCAGATGGGTGTTAGTCTAAGTTTACTCATGTGAAAATATTCAGCAGTGTTGTCATTTGTTTAAGTCAGTTATCTGTAGCTCACAGGAGATATAGTATGATAACCAGCTGGGTGTGTCGAATTTTGACATGCAGGAGCTGATTTAGAGGTGCAGATGAGATGGGTTGGGGGTGAGTGGGTTGGAAAGGGGTTTTATCCTGCGTTTCTGGTGGTAGACAGTTGGCCAGCTAATGGCAGCACCACTGATTGTAAGAGGAAGTCACGGTTACTATATGCATAAAAGTAAATAAGCTTAACTAACTTTGAATACATGTTGATCATGTTTAATTGTGTATTTAGTTACCTATTTCACCGACAAATGAAAAAGTATATTCTTTACGATATAAAACGTATTCTGTTGAATATTCTGAAATTAATTTGACTGGAAGCCATTGCTGGCAACGACTGCCAGTCAAATTAATTTCAAAATATTCAATAGTTTTCCTGTATTGTAGCATTGAAAATGAGACATGGGGAATTCAGCGGTGAAAAGGTTAATGAATAGCTACATGCCCTTGAGGGTTAAAAGTATATGGATGTCTAAAAGTATATGGATGTCTAGTATTCATTACCTACATGCAGGTCTACCTGCAACAATGGATACAATTTACCTGCTTCCAAAAATATTGCAATGTTTATATTTCTACATAAAAAGACTGGACTGATTGTAATTTATTGAATTTTCAGTTTTATTATTTTCCTAGCTTTATTTTGCTATGCCTAGCAAAAACATAGTAAAAGAAACCCTAACCGTCACCATGAAAGATAATTCTCTACATTTACCTACCTCAATTACTAGGGGCATGTGATTGGGTTATTATTTTATTGGGCCTCAAGACATGATACCAACTGCTATTGTATAAATTGTGTGTATGTAGTTAAAATTACTGAGATCACCCATGTAGAGCCTTACTTCCACTTCACATTCTGCATTAACAATCTACAGCTAATAGCAAAATTAATTATTTAAATAATTACATCATTTAGAATATGGGTGACTGATGGCATATGCTTGGTAAAATAGATAGTATAGAAAGACCAATCAATGTTCATCTCGGTGTATGCAAACAGTGTAAGTTCTAAAAAATGTTTTAGCATTTGATAATTACATGTGTGCAGTTGCACGTGTCATGTCATGAATTGGTTCAGAGAAATTAGGTAGCATTGCCAGTGTTGAATCACTCCCTCCATACTAAAACATTGATGAATATATGGCCCCCACATCTTTCCAAACATAGAAACCAATTTGTATTTTAAATAGGAGTGGAGTATACCTGTGGTGTATGAGTATCTAGCCATGTACCATTCACTCAGGAAATGCTGAAAACTAGATGTGGGGAAGCAAGTTCCAGGCAGACAGGGGTGTAACTCTGCCCATACAAGGAATTTTTTTAGGCTCTAGATAGCAGATTCAATTTAACAATGACCAGGACTGGTGGTAATTGGAAGTTGTACTAATCCAGTTACCACAATTGGAATTGCTAATTGAAATTACTTTGTCCCAACAATTACTAATTCCCAATTTCTTTTCAATTTATTTTATAATTTTATCAACATAGTTTTGTCTCCTAACATAGTATAACATATGTAATATAACAAAGTGAGTAGGTTTTGACACTTTAAAGGCCAAATTGTCCAAAACCAGCATTTGTATTGATCTTGAGATGCCTGGCTCCATGATCAAGCCAGCCATTTGTTGTCAACTTTAAAAATTGCCTTCTTTTGATCTCGAAAGTGTATATATGTGCATTTTGTGTGAAAAAATTGAAATTTTCTTAATGATTGGCAACAATTGCTTCTGTAGTAATATGTCTTGAAAGATGTCAATTTACCAATTCTCACCATTACAAGGATAAAGCTGAACAGATAGTCCTAGAGCCAGGCCCCACAGCCCCTGGCCCACACTAACCCCACAAAACACACAATTTGTGAAAATAACACTCATAAGTCTGGAGAGTTTAATAGTAAATTCATCAACTGTGTCTTGGTGGATTCAAGATTCTATTATGGGGTGTGTCCAACCTAGCAGTTGTGGTCTGGGTGGGGTTCCCAATGGTGGTGGGGGTAGGGAGGGGTGTCATGCCCCTTCCCCTATAATAATTGGAAAATGAGATGCTCTGAGACGTTTCCTGCATATTGATTAATTAATTCATAATCAAATTGAAATTAATCATTGTTAGCTCACCTTCTCACCCGAAAGGCCAAGTGACCTTATGCCGTAGCGTCCGTCCGTCGTCCATCTGTCCATCAACTTTTGCTTTAAAACACTACTCCTCATTAACCAATTGGGCGATTCCAACCAAATTTGGCTGGACGTACCCTATGGTCGTAGGCTCCATTCAGAATTTTGATTCATCAATTTTTTTTGGTGAAAATCTTAAGATTTTATGAAAAATGTAGCGGAAATTGTCAAAATGCTTCTTCTTACCATTCTGAGTGATTTCAACCAAATTTGGGTGAAAGGACCCTATGGTAGTTGACTCCAGAACGTCAATTCAGAATTTTGATTCATCAATTTTTTGCGTAAAAATCTTAGATTTTATGAAAAATTTACCAGAAAATGTCAAAACGCTGCTTCACCATAGTGGCTTGACATATTTCAAACAAATTTGGCTACAGTGACTCTATCAAGGTAGGCTAGAATATCTATTCAGAATTTTGATTGGTAAATTTTTTGGGTGGCCATCTTTTCCGAAAATTATCTATGGTATCTATTTAAATCCAGATAATTCAAGTGCTAATGGTCCAGTTGAGCACCACAGGCCCTGGGCTCTTGTTTATTTACTGGGATGCAGGTGGGAATTAATGCAGTCCACCACCCTCCACCTTCCAGTGGCTTCCACCCCACCAACCACCACCTCAAGGGTGGGATTGTGGTGGGGGGGTCCAAAGCCAACCTACCTCTCTCTCTCTCTCTCTCTCTCTCTCTCTCTCTCTCTCTCTCTCTCTCTCTCTCGCGCCTATGCACACACTGATAATCATTATGACAGTAGGGCCATATGTAGCCATCTTGGGCGCATTCATAAACATTATCTATCTAGCAGCGGCTTGTATTGGTACTATAGCCTACCAGGATCCACATGCACTGATGGGGTGGGGGTGTTTCTGACATACCATCGCGGTAGTATTTTGTGCATAGCTTTGAGTAGCGTCAACGCCGAAGGTGTAATGTTGTTTACTAACAAATCAGTGAGCAGCTGGCCGTACGCTTGACAGCCAGTCATCTGCGCACGCGTGAAAATGACGTCATAAGGGAATTCCGTAAAACCTTCTTCGTGTGTATTATATAGTAATAGTATATATTTCTGTTATATCGACTCAGATAGACTGAAATCCATATCTAATTACCACTAATTAGCCATGCCGACTCTAAGAGCAAAACGAACTAAGAGCCAATTGCTGCGATGAGAGTCAAGCGCCGTGGCGAAGATTAGGCATACACAGGGACTTCTATCCAGTCCAAAAATTGACATCATAATATATTACCATCCGCTACACTATATACAATAATAACATATTGTATATAGTGTAGCGGATGGTAATATATTATGATGTAAATTTTTGGACTGGATAGGAGTCCGTGTGTAGGCATACTGTTGTGACGCTGTGAAATATAATTTCATATTATTTTGAAATAAAGACGTAGGCCTGTATCGATCATTCTTTAACAAAGTGGTTGGCCTCTAATCATTACAAATTTCAGTTCAATTGCAATGCAAACAATTTTTAAAGAAAATTCTAGAATATTTAAGGCTAAACATAATATTTGAAAAGCAGCGCCAATTTTGGAAAATCTATGTGTCATATAATTCATGTATCACAGGAAAATGAGAATTTTGAACATAATTTTTCGTGTTGCGGCTTGGAGTAGATTTCCTCCAATTTTCCAAGATCTACCAAATACCTAATGTTTGAAGCAAATTTGGAAATGCTCATTAGAAAATATAAATAATTTTAAAATTCGCAAGAAACTTATAATGCTAAGTCTGTAATGGTCGAAAGATTAATACAGACTGACTAACTATCTGAATCACAAGTACGACCAGCAATTGCGCGTGCATTTTAATTTGTTGACGTTGTTCCTGAAAGCTGGTTGGTTAGTGCTCTGTCTCTCTATTGTATTTGTAATCCGTGTCTGTGTGTATTCCGACCATTGTAATGGTTTCCTACAATTAAAGCCCATGCTAGCTAGACTCAGCGGGTGATAACAATGTCCTCAGTTTATTATCCCTGCTGTTATCTTAACACCAAAAATGTTAAGATGCGATCTCTTGCGCGAATGAACAACACATTTCGCTTGCACAGCAACTACTTTCAGTATGATGTGCATAACTTGTAAGCAAATAACTTCTAACAGACAAATTCATTTCAAAGTATTCAACATTTTAATTAATTGTAACAAAATTTAATTTCACGTACCTTGTATGCGTGGTCACTCCGTACGCGACCACATATATAAATCTAAAGGAATTGTGGATATTTTTGAAAATAATTAGACTGGAACCTTTGCTGGTATTGGCAGCAACAGTGTCCGGTCAAAATATTTACATAAATGTTCAACCTATCCCAACAAATCGACTTAGTCAATAAGTGAACAGCTATCTAAAGAAATGAAAATCAATTTGACAAATGTACGTAAATCCTGCTAGATCTTTAGGAAATAATTTGACTGGAACCGGTATTTAACACTCTGGTGCATATTCTGGAGTGAATGTGACCTTTAATACAAGTTTATGCACACGCATGCATGCTACTTATTAACAAGGAATTTATTTTCAAAATATTCAATTTTAACATATTTCACGATATTACAAGTGCAACATATTTCACCATATTACATGGCGACGAACGTGTACGCACGTAGACATTCATGTACTCATTAAATGACCACTTATCTAAATAAAGGTTCTGGACATATATTTTGAAAATAATTTGACTGGACCCTATTGCAGACATTTGCAGGAACAGCTTCTGTTAAAAAATAACTACACAAATATTCACCAGATCCCGACAAATGCATACTCATTAACCCCTCGGGCTGGACTGTATAAAAAAAAATTAATTTGACTGGAACATGTTGATTATGTTTGCAGCAACAACATCTATGCAAAAAAAATATTTATAGATATTCAACAGGTGCCCTTTCATGCAGGTTTTAAATATGTGTATAAGGTAGCACCAGCTTCCAGTCAAATTGGTTTCAAAATAGTCACAAACTTAACTATAATATAACCGTAAAAGTGAGTGAAATATTGGTTTTGAGCTGTTACAAAATAATATATTCGTTACGAATGTGTCGATGTCTGTTGAGTATTCTGAAATTAAATTGACGGGAAGCTGTTGCTGCCTAAGGTAGCGCCAAAAACTGTACTGTATAATTTGAAGCCGTGGCCTGTGCACGCCTACACGGGCTATAACCGCCAATAATGTTTTGAGAGATTTATTATAAATGATAACAAAAATATACAAGAACCCACTGAGACGCATACCTCAGCAACATATTTCACCGTATTACTAAGCTCATCATTACCATTGTCATAAGTCACACAAATAAAAACAGAAAAAGAACACTGTTGTGAAAGTCACGTCCCGATTTCTAATTAAGAAGGGAGGTAAATCGTATCGGTAATTAGCTAACAGTAGCCTCACACCGTTATTTCCCTTGAACAATATAAAATGAACGCGCGGGTCCGAATATGTATTTTTATTTTAGGAATCTTCTGGTAATAATTTTTGTTAGATGTTTGATGGGCACACGCAATTTATTCACCTTTTTTTTGCAATTCACAGATGTAGACCAGGTGTATGCAAATGTTGTAGAAGCAACATCAATTAAAATGAGGTCTATGAATTTCAGATCTATGGTGCCTTAATCACGGCATTAACCTGAAAAAAAAAGAAATATTATTAGATACAGGCAGACTTATACAGATCGCCGGTAAAACAATTTTAATAACATTCATCATTACAAAATTTTATAACAATATAACGATGTTGAACATGCTGCCGAAAATCTAATAATGTGAGAGGCTGCCGAAAATGTATGTTTTTATGCACCATATTTGCGTCTTGGTAGGCTGCCGAAAACGAATTAATATACACCTGTGCAAAAGTTAAGCACCAGCAAAAACAATAGAACGTAGAAACATGATGGTACAACTAGGCTGCCATACTTTTTGTCCCCGCGTTAGCTGACATAATTCCAAGTACGAAATGCACATGCATGCATGACTTCACGCCGCTTGATGTCCGTGCGTGGCGGGAAACAGCACACGTGTTCAGTTATGTAAAAGTCCAGTTTGAGGTGTAGAACATTACATACAGATTTAGGCGACAAGATTAGGAATTTTGTTTTCATGACCGTGGTTTATTTGTACAGAGAGAATTAGCTCTTGATTGTGAACCGCTATGGCAAGACGAAGGTTAAGTGATCGTGTGAAATGGCAAATCATAGGCATGCATACCACTGGTATGTCATGCAGAGAGATTGGCAGACAGCTGAACATTAACCATACTGTAATCAGTCGTTTGATTGCAAAACATGGGCACACTAACGAGGTGAAGGACAGGCCTAGATCTGGAAGACCGAAGAAGACTACTGCCCGTGATGATCGAGCCCTAGTACGCCTTGTTAGGAGATCTCCATTCACCAACAGCAGAGTGCTCAGCCAGCAATGGGAAACGCGCAATAGAGTGTCAATGTCTACCGTCAAAAGGAGACTGTACGCTGCTGGCATGAAAGCTAGGAGACCTGTCAGACGTCCTCTCCTCACTGC
Organism: Chaetoderma sp. LZ-2023a; assembly: GCA_034401795.1. Lineage (NCBI taxonomy): Eukaryota > Metazoa > Mollusca > Caudofoveata > Chaetodermatida > Chaetodermatidae > Chaetoderma > Chaetoderma sp. LZ-2023a. Next base: position 79,116,921 of record CM067369.1, on the reverse strand, counting down.
ACACCACAAAGAGGAGCGTCTGAGGTGGTGCAACGAAAGAAGACACTGGAACATGAGATCCTGGAGACGGGTACACTGGTCCGATGAAAGTCGGTTCCTGCTTCATGCCACAGATGGTCGAACTCGTGTATGGAGGTCCAGACGCACGGCGTACGACCAACGTAACATCATGGAAGAAGTTCCATTTGGTGGAGGTTCCGTTATGATATGGGGGTGCATCTCATTTGATTGTAAGATGGATCTGTTGACTGTACCTGGAACACTAGATGGACAAAGATATCAAGATTCCATACTGGATAGAGTTGTGGTCCCTCATTTTGTAAATCATACACCTGAAACCCACCCTATATTCATGGATGACAACGCCCGACCACATCGTGCTAGAGCTGTGCATGAATACCTCCGCCAGAATGCCATCGAAACCCTACCATGGCCAGCAAGGAGCCCTGACATGAACCCTATTGAGCATATCTGGGACATTCTGGGAAACATGGTGGGAAGGAGGGATCCTCCTGTGCAGAACCTACAGGAATTAACAGACGCACTCCAGCTTGAATGGCAACGAATACCACAATGGCGTATCAGTCGGTTGGTGACCAGCATGAGACGTCGTGTCCAGGCCGTCATCCAGGCACAAGGTGGATATACCCGGTATTAATAATGACAGTCTCAAACTCGTGCACAGATGTTAAACTTCGTTTTCAGACACCATTAATGACAATCTAGCCACGTGTGTCAACTGTAGGGCAATAGTTGTCAGTTGTGTCAACGTAACCATGTTCAGGCCTCGTTTTCAAGTTCAAACAAAAACATACAGTGTTTCCCCACCATCATAATCAGCATTCCTCTAGTTGCATTATTACCTCTTGCACTAAGATGGATGGGTACATAAATGTTTATGCTATTGCTTTCTTCATAGCACATGAATATACCCTCGCATGTGCGTAAAAATAGGGTGGTGCTTAACTTTTGCACAGGTGTATGTTTGCAGCTGCCGAAATTACATGGCTGCCGAAACTGCCTGAGACCCTGGCTATAAATATAGACCTAGTTATCTAGATCCCAGTCGAACTTGAAATAATTAACTAGCTAGTTAACTGTAGTCAACCGAGCTCGGTCTTCAAACTAAGGCTAAGTTCGAATATGTTATCGGGGTGATGACGGCCCAATTCATAGAATCGCGATGACGTCTTCACAATCAAATTTCCTATAATACCATGGGAGCGACGCCATTTATGGAGTTGCTAATTCAGCATTACAAGTAATGGGCCGTAAAACCTTAATTAGATTTTCTTTACTATCTTGCAAAATTCACTCATGATTTGATGTTTTCTTATACCGGGCGGGTTTATTACAGATACTCAAATACACGATTTAATGGTTTGAGCTTCATGGAAAATGTAAACAATGCATTGCTTTGGGCAGTCATCTTTAATATGTAGTAAGTTTGCCCCAACGTTAATGGTGGCCGATCTCAAGATGCCAGGATGTGCGAAACTATGAATATTGTCCAGTACGGTGTTTTCGAGGGTCATGTGATTTTGAGGGTACATACATTTGACGTTCTTACGCGCGCGTTGCTTAGGCGATGTCAACAAATCATGTGTCATTAAATAGATACAGTATTTTTACACCACAAGTGTGAATTTTAAAAGGATACGCGTAGTACAAGTGATTATTTTATGCATTTTGATGTCAATGTAGTGAAAACATGTATTTGCACTAATAGTTTTTTGACCCATGATAAAAATATTGATAACTCGTAAGGAAATTATACATATCAATCCAGTTTTTGCATCCAACGACATCTGCCAGTTACTGGCCTGAGTAGCACAGCGGACCCGTTGCCATAGCAATTTATTTCTCCCGAAATGTGGAACTGGCATATGTAGTTTTCAGATCTAGATTGATTTTTCTCTACCCGCAATGGCAATTGAAACAGGCCCTAGTTACAACATACGATATAAATTTCAATCTTCTTCTATTTTTCGGTAGGCAAAACACTTATGTTCATTTTCAATACCATATTTACCAATTTCCAAACGAAAAACTGAAAGATTTTAACTTTTTAAATTTTTTGGCTGAAATTTGCTCCTACCCGGTTATCATGAAAAGCGGAATATAACCTGATCTGGATTTACAACTATAAATTAAGTTGTGTGTTTGTATCAGACCCGTTTAAGGCATTATCGTCAGTGACAGACTCCTTTGCTCAAATCATTAATATGACATCAGTTCACCACCTCATTAGAGTTGAAATTACGCGATTACATCGCCATCGAAAACATATGATGCAATACTGAGATTCCATCTGTATACCAGGTAGTGGATATTTATAAGGAGTAAGATTATTTTAGGGTTTGTTTTTATTTTTATGCATGCTTTATTTCAGTGAATGTTTGTTAGTTATGAAATTGACAAAATTTGTTGATAAAATTCCTACTCTTATATTAAATCGGCGAAAATGTGCTTACACCCTCGAAAAACCATTATCCGATGATATATTTTGACAGCCCATTAGTCTGGCAGCGAACAGCCCAATTGTTTGACATCCCATTAGTCGGACAGCCGGGGTTAGTCTGACAGCCCGTTAGTCCTACAACATACATTCGTGGAAAATGGTATCCAATACAGAGTGAATTGACAAGATTGCTTGAGGGGTGGGCGTGGGTGTGTAACCGATTGTGTTAACAGCCAAGAATTTAAATTTTTTAGAACTGATGCGCATCCCCATGTTCCTACAGTAAAACTGTTTCAGCCTTCCTGAAATAATACATGCTGAAGTAGTAATGTGTAACAAAGTAGACCTATGAAATCTGTATTGTATACGAATGTATGTTTAAAGGCCCATGCGTGCATACATAAATGCGTGACTGGGTTGGTGTGGGTGTTATGCATGCGTACATGTGAGTAAATGGGTGGGTTGGTGTGTGTAGGATATTTGTGGGTGTGTTGGTGAGTTGTAGCTGTGCTGATGGTTTTAGGAGCGGGCGGATGTTTTGATTGCATGCATGGCTGCATGCATGTTAGTGGTGATTTGGTGGTTGAATTAAATACTGAGCCGTTTGGCGATTTGGATGAAGGATGCTTGATTGATTGGTGTTGGTGATTAATTGTTTGATTGCTTGGATGATTAAGTGGGTGATTGAGGGTGTTTCTCTGTGTTGATGAATTGGTTACTGATTCAGTGGGTCCCGGTGATGGAGTGAATGGCTGACTGTGTAATTCAGTGCAATTTTATTGATTGATCGATCTGTGATTGATCGCGTAATTGACAGGTAGCTATGTTATCTGGTAGATAATTATGTTGGTCACCTATTATGTGATTTGGTTGATGATTGATTGTGTTGGTGATGAGTAATGTGTGTGTGAGAGGCTGATTGCCTTGGTGATTTAAGGCTGATTGAGTGAGTGGATGGTAGATTGATTGCGTAATAGTTAAACAGATCAATTGAGTGATTAATTATTTAATTAATTGATTGATTGATGGTATCATTGATTGATTAAGTAAATTAATCACTCAGTGAAATAATTAATCACTTGCTTAATTAACAACCAGGCACCCAATTACTTATTTAGTCAAACTTTGTGGTTGGGTGGGTGGGTAGTGGAATTTGGGCGAGCGAGTGAGTATGATATATTTGTCGATCATGATTGATTGATTGATTGATTGATTGATTGCTTGATTGATTGATTGATTGATTGATTGCTTCATTCATTCATTCAGTGAATGATTGATTTATCAATTGATTGATTGAACGATTGATTGATTCATTCATTAAACGATGATTGATTGAACAATTGATGGATTGATTGAACGATTGGTGGATTGATTGAACAATTGATGGATTGATTGATCGAACAATTGATTGATCAATTGATACAATTTATTTATTGATTGATTAATCGATTAATTGATCAATTATTTGATTTTCGATTGATTGATCAATTAATTAATCAATTAATTGATTGCTTAATTGCTTGATTCATTCATTGAATCAACGATTGATTGATTGCTTGAACAATTGGTTGATTGAATAATTGATTGAATGATTGATCAAGTGATTGGTCGAGTGATTGACTGATTAATCAGTTTATGGAATTTAATCAAGGGATCGATTAATCCTATCGATCAATCAAGTGGTTAATAGTAATTAAGTTGGGGATTAATTGATTCATTGATCGATTTATTGACGTAATGTTTGAGTTTAATCAATTGATAGATCCATTATATCGGTCAATCAAATAAATAATAGTAATTAGTATGAATATTAATTGGTCATTTGATCGATTAATTGATTGATCGATTGGCAGATTGATTGTTTGATTGGTCATTCGGGTGGCCGGTTGATCGATCGATTGATTATTCGATCGATTTGTCATTTTATTAGTTGATTGACCTCAGCTAACAGGTGGCATATGACTGAAACTTATGCTTGAATGACGGATCAGAATTATGTAATGGCGCCATCTGTCCGTCCGGGCGTGAGGGCGGCAGAGTGGTTTCCGGATGATAACTCTGTTACCGTTTGTCAGATCGCATTGAAACTTTATAGAGTGGTTGGATTAGGTCTTGGGAAGAAACCTATCGAAATCGACGATGATCCGAAATCCAAGATGGCCGCCAGCCACCGGCGGCGATCTTGAAAATTGGTTTCCAGATGATAACTCTGTTACCGTTTATAGGATCGCTTCATGGAGTGGTTGGACTAGGTCTGGAGAAAAAACCTATCGAAATTGACGATCTGAACTCCAAGATGGCTGCCATCTTGAAAGTTCGTTTCTGGATGATATCTCCGTTACCATTTATCAGATCACTTCCTATGGTCGTTGGAATATGTCTGGTGAAGAAACTTATCAAAATTTTTGATAATCTGAAATCCAATATGGCACCAGTAAACGGCAGCCATCTTGAAAATTGGTTTCTGGACGATACCTCCTTGACCATTTAATGGATCGCTTTGACACTTCATAAGGATGACTGGTCTGATGGGTCTGAGGAAGAAATAAATATTTTCTGATAGCTCTCATTCATTGGTTTGTCATCATGGCGGGGTATTATGCACTGTTTGCAGAGCTCTTGTTGGGTAATGTTTTTAGTTTGCCTTGTAACTCATCAATGGCCATTCTGATTTCAAGGAAACTGTACAAAGCTGTTCTATACTATGTACTGATGCAATCCTTATCATTACTAATTTGATTTTGGGCAGTTTTGCCTTGTTTTTGGACAGATTTGGACCATGACTAGTTTCTATCAAAATGGCAATCCATATTATCCATGACTGTACAGGCGAGACATTTTACACTTCGGCGTTCTTGTAATACCTTCTATTTAAAGGATCAGAGGTCAGCTGCCTCCTTCTTTAGGGACAAAACTAGCCTATCTAGGCTAGCTGAGGCTCATCTGCCAAGCACTTCTCACCAGTCTCAAGATTAAGATCGTCTGTCTGTATGACACGTTTGGTGAAAATGCCTATATTTATTAGTCCCCTACCGGTAAAACTATAGGTTTGCACTCCGTGTAGCTGTCCATCCGCCTGTCTGTCCGTCTGTCGCAGTTGGTTTTCCTCATTTTCGCAGTCCTTCAAGGTATTCAACTGAGAATTGGGATATTGCTTTGCTATGAGAAGTTACAGACCAAGTTCGAGTTTCAGGCATATGCGTCAATTTTTTATGGCGTTATGCCCCCTTCCAACTTAAGAAGTACGAAAAATATCAGCTTTCCGCACTTTTTTTCGTACTCCTTCAAGATATTTAAGCGAAAATTGGTACATCGCTTTAGTATATGGAGTTACAGAGCAAGTTGGAGTTTCAGACATTTTCGTTAATTTTTCATGGGGTTATTCCCCCTTTTGGCTTATGAAATACGAAAAATATTGGTTTTCCGCACTTTTTTTCGCAGTCTCAAGATATTATACTGAGAATTACTACATTGCTTTGTTATGAGAAGTTACAGACCAAGTTCGAGTTTCAGGCATATGCGTCAATTTTGTATGGAGTTATGCCCCCTTTTGACTTAAGAAATACGAAAAATATCAGCTTTCCACACTTTTTTCCCACACTCCTTCAAGATATTTAAGCAAAAATCAGTGCATCGCTTTAGTATAAGGAATTACAGAGCAAGTTGGAGTTTCAGACATTTTTGTCAATTTTTCATGGAGTTATGCCCCCTTTCGGCTTATGAAATACGAAAAATATTAGTTTTCCGCACTTTTTTTTCCACAGTCTTACACTGAGAACAGCTTCATTGCTTTGTTATGAAAAGTTACAGACCAAGTTGGAGTTTCAGGCATATGCGTAACTTTTTGATGGAGTTATGCCCTCCCCTTTCGACTTAGGAAATATGAAATATCAGCTTTCTGCAATTTTTTTCGCACTCCTTCAAGATATTTAAGGAAATATCAGTACATTACTTTAGTCTAAGGGGTTACAGAGCAAATTCAAGTTTCAAACATTTTCGTCAATTTTTCATGAAGTTATGCCCCTTTCATCTTATGAAATACGAAAAATATTAGTTTCCCGCACTTTTTCCCCGCAATCTTTCAAGATATTCTACTGAGAATTGCTAGATTGCTTTGTTATGAGAAGTTACAGACCAAGTTCGAGTTTCAGGGGTATGCGTCAATTTTTGATGGAATTATGCCCGCTTTCGACGAAAATATTAGCTTTCCGCACTTTTTTTGCAATCCTTCAAGATATTTAAGGGGAAATTGGTACATCGCTTTAGTATAAGGAGTTACAGAGTAAGTTCGAGTTTCAGACATTTTCGTCTGTTTTTCATGGAGTTATGCCCCCTTTCGACTTAGGAAATATGAAAAATATTAGTTTTCCGACATTTTTCTTGCAGTCTTTCAACAGGGTTCGTACGGGTCATGGAAATCCTGGAAAGTCATGGAATTTGAAAATCTAAATTCCAGGCCTGGAAAAGTCATGGAAATTTGTCATTTTGATAAAAGTCATGGAAAAGTCATGGAAAATTATAATCTCCCTAGATAAAAACAAAATCTGATGGCATACAAATGTAAAATGAGGAAATAAAGCTCGGAAATACATTTTATTTCGTTATCGCTGCGATCACATGATTTCATTCATTATCAAAGTCATATGTCCGACCAACATAAAATGACCCAAACAACGTAAGAATTAAAATGCGGTTAGATCGCTTCTTATGTTGGAAGGCCAAATTAAACTCTTTTGTGATTGGAGGCATTCCACTGAACTATATCTGGACTGGAAATAAAATAAAAACAGGTTTGTTACGCCGCGAATGCCAATATCCAAAATTAATAATAAATATGTACCGAAGATGTTTTTAAAACAATTTGAGCAATAAATTCACTATTTCCTACTCAGCGTATGCATTCAGCAGTATATTTATTGGCAAGATTTTTGTTCATTTGGGCGATTTCGTCCCGGCTGAATTGGTTACATTATGATAATTAGATGGCGATGATATCTCGCTCTCGCTAGCATATGGGAATTGCCCTGAATATTGAATGTATTTCTCACTCAATGATAGTTTTATGCGTTCTGTTACAGTTAAAGTATGAAATAAACTTGTTAATATTAATAAAAATAACCAGATATTTAGCCAATAAGCGATTATTATTATTTTGAATCTAGAGGCAGTTACCAATTTTCGTTCATCGGAACAATATCATTTGCAATATTTCTGAATTACGACTGTGTGTTATATACCTCTATAAGGCACTTTTGGCTCATGTTTTGTCAAATTTTCCCCTGTGTGTTATACATCTATAAGTGCGCAATATTTTCGTGAAAGTAACCATTTTAAGGAATGGATTTCAATTTTTTTTTTTAACACCTTGGCCAAATAGAAGCCTAGGCTTTAAGCCTTAAATTTGTTCAAAAACTTTTTTTTTAAATTTAAAAGAAAATGTCAATTTACAGACCAAGTGAAGACTATTTTAGAAAAATGTTCAACAATAGTCTTCTCTTGGTGTGCAATGGACATTTCTCAAGACCACCACAGAAGCCGTCTTTGGCTGATACGTCGTGTTGAAGGATTAATAGGCGATTTTTTTGTGTCAAAATTTTACATTTTATTAAAAGTTTACTAGAAATGGTCATATTGCTTCTTACCATTTTGACCGATTTCAACAAAGTTAGGCTGAAAGGATGCTACATGTATGATCATAGGCTCTAGAACTTCCATTCAGAATTTTTATTCGTCAATTTTTTATGTGAAAACCTCAGAAAAATGTACCGAAAATTCTCACATGTTAACCATTTGCCGTAGATAAAGTGAATTCCATATGATTTGCGATGTGCTGTTGAACACTTTGAAACAAATTTGACTGCCTTTGACCTAGCTATTGATTCTGGGAGGTCATGGAATTATGTAATGCCGCCGTCCGTGTTGGCGGGCGGGTGGCAGAGTGGTTTCCGGATGATAACTCTGTTACCGTTTGTCGGATCGCATTGAAACTTCATAGGGTGTTTGCACTTGGTCTTTGGAAGAAACCTATCGAAATCGACGATGATCCGAAATCCAAGATGGACGCCAGCCACTGGCGGCCATCTTGAAAATTGGTTTCCGGATGATAACTCTGTTACTGTTTGTCGGATCGCATTGAAACTTCATAGGGTGGTTGGACTAGGTCTTGGAAAGAAACCTATCGAAATCGACGATGATCCAAAATCCAAGATGGCCGCCAGCCACCGGCGGCCATCTTGAAAATTGTTTTCCGAATGATAACTCCGTTACTGTTTGTCGGATCGCATTGAAACTTCATAGGATGGTTGGACTAGGTCTGGGGAAGAAACCTATCGAACTCGACGATGATCCGACATCCAAGATGGGCGCCAGCCACCGGCGTCCATCTTGAAAATTGGTTTCCGGATGATAACTCTGTTACCGTTTATCGGATCGCTTTGAAACTTCATGGAGTGGTTAGACTAGGTCTGGGGAAGAAACCTATCGAAATTGACAATGATCCGAAATACAAGATGGCCGCCAGCCACCGGTGGCCATCTTGAAAATTGGTTTCCGAATGATAACTCTGTTACCGTTTATCGCATCACTTTGAAACTTCATAGAGTGGTTGGACTAGGTCTGCGGAAGAAGCCTATCGAAATCGACAATGATCCAAAATCCAAGATGGCCACCAGCCACGGGCTGCCATCTTGAAAGTTGGTTTCTGGATGATATCTCCGATACCATTTATCGGATCACTTCCTATGGTCGTTGGAATATGTCTGGTGAAGAAACTTATCGAAATTTATGATAATCCGAAATCCAATATGGCCACCAGTCAGCAACAGCCATCTTAAAAATCTGTTTCCGGACGATACCTCCTTGACCGTTTAGTGGATCGCTTTGACACTCAATAAGGATTACTGGTCTGAGGAAGAAATAAATATTTTCTGATAGCTGTCATTTATTAGTTTGTCATCATAGCCGGGTGTTATGCACCGTTTGCGGAGTTCTTGTTAAATTTTAGTCATGGAAAGTCATGGAAAAGTCTATGGAATTTCAAATACTGAAGGGTGTACAAACCCTGTTTCAAGATATTCAACTGAGAATTGGTGCATTACTTTATTATCAGAAATTACAGACCAAGTTCGAGTTTCAGGCGTTTGCGTCATTTTTTGATGTAGTTATGTCCCCTTTCGACTTATGAAATACAAACATATCAGCTTTCAGGACTTTCCTTCTCCTTCACCATATATAACTGAAACTTGGTTTGTTGCTATGTTATGAGAAGTTACAGATCAAGTTCGAGTTTCAGCCGCTTCTGTCAATTTCTAATGGGTTTTTTGACTGTCAATCTCTAAAGATTTATATCACCAGGTAGGGGACATGTATTGCAAAGCAATACTTACAGAATGCTTGTTATTTCTTTGAGTTGAACATTTTAATGATTTGATAATCACCAGAGTGTGTTATTTATATGCACAGTTTTGTTTGGATTTATTCAACCGTAACTTCAAAAAGTTGATTTTATAAGTGAGGCACAGGTTTAGCAAGTAGTGAGTGAATGGTTTAGATATTGGTTTTGTAATAACAATGCCGACCGACACGCACGCGCGCATGCACACACACACACCTTGTGGGGTCGTCTGTAGTTTTATTAACCACCGTAACACAATTAGCATTCAATCATTATGACCGGCCTCAGCCACCCCACATGGGGAATGATTTGAGATCCCTTTTCTCTTCGCAATTATTATGATAAATAGAACAGAGATTTCACTTCAAGAGTATACGTACCTCCCTAACTCTCTTTGATATGTCTTAAATATCGACCTTCACTCAATAAACCTCAGATTTAAAAAGGTAGGTGTCCCTACTGGGCAGGGAGTCAGTTGGCAGTCCGGCGGATGCCATCCCTAATCTCGCGCATGCGCAGTATGACACTTCCTCTTTCCTGTATATTGGCTAGAGACACATGCTTGTTATTCTCACTTGCTCAATTTGCGTTTGTTTTTTCTGAGCAATTAAAGTGTAGTAGAGAGTTATTATCATTTCTGAACATGCTAAGTCATCTGAATCCACACCAGGATCAAGCCATCAGGTGAATTCTCCGTGATGCGAGTTAGACGTGATAGGTAGGGCTGTAACGATATGTTTTGCCACGATACGATATGTATCATGATACACTGGTCATGATACGATAAATGATACGATACATTATTTTTTCACTAAGTTTCATCTGAATCTGTCCATTTTATGCCGCGCTCCGTCTCTCAGTTCAGATAAACAAATAATTAACATATTCAGATGAAATCTAGTGAAAATGGTGCACTTGTGCATAAATTTTGCTATAGCTTACCTGACAATGTTAACGCATGAAGGGCACCATAGGCATATATTCGGGTATTGCGTGTGTATTGATACGAAGGTCACGATACGATATGCGTATCGTGAGCATGCATATCATGATTCACTGATATATATCGGTGAATCATTACAGCCCTAGTGATAGGTGCCTAGAAAACTGGTAAAATATTATTTTGGCAACATGAAATACTAATCTCTTTTTGTTTTTGTGTCCACAGGTTCACGTCATGGATGTTGGTCACTTGTGAGATGGATTTCTCTCCACCATTGTCCCCTTTTTTATGTTTGGAAAAAAGTCTATGCCCAGAGTGATTGGGAGCTCTTGTAAGAACGAGCTCTTCATTTTGCCCCGTGGTCCCAATAGTATTGTGGTGGAGAGGCATGGTGACAATGGTGGATTACTCAAGAGTGCTGAATATGGTAGTATGCCTATGCTAAAGATGCAGGTATTCTAGAGTTATGAAGAATGGCACTTTAAAGTATTTGAAAATATTAACAAATTTTTGCTGTCAATTTTTTCACTGCTTCTGTGTTGGTTGGCATAGGTTATTGCTTTGTTCATCACTTTATTATACTCTTGCGTGTTGAATAAAATTCATCCTTACACCTGAATGATGTTTTCTGTCAGTTTGTCTTCTTGTTTTTGAAGATATGATGTCATAATCTGCCCTTGTTATTATTATTAACACTTCATTTTGCCCAGGCTGATTTATCTTACTGATCAACTGTCCTTTATGGTCCATTAGTTGTTGCTCCCCTTTTATTTGGGTTTACGTTTACTAACTTATTAACTAAAAAATTCATTGTCTTTGTCTTGTGGCTTTCAGAAATCTGGTTGTGTGTCCTGTGGACGTTTCCTCAAGCCCAAGTTTTCGCCCCATGTTTGTTCAAAGTGTAGCACGTGTGGTGTGATTCTTATAGGTGATGTCTGAAAATAGTGGGGCAGGGGGGTGGGTCGGTGCGACTTATTTTCTGAATTTCTACATCTGCAGGTGAAAGATAAGGCGAGCAAAGAGAAGCGGCTGAAAATGGACCATGTAAGTGATAAGGGTAAGAGGACATGGACATGGAGGCCTTCCGGCTTGAAATGATGGGGGAGATGAAGAAGACAATCAAGAACCTGGTACCATAGTTGCTTCGCGGCATGCTTCCGGGTCCAGGTAATTCATTGTCTTCTCCATCTGTCCCCGAGCAGATAGTCACCGCCTCTGGCTCTAGTAGCACTGGAATGGTCCTTGTGGCAGCCATCCGCTCAGCCACGGTTACCACGACCAGATCCTCGCACCCCATGGCCTGCGCCATGGCACCTCACGCGACCCACCCACATAGCAGGCTTGTGCTGGCATGGCTGCTGCCTACGCTGCACCGGTGGCTGGCCTCTGACCGTGCCACCGTCACCTCGGGCCTGCTGAGAATGGAATGCAGGGGGTGCTGCGCGAATGCGCTCCCTCCGGAGCACCTTGAACTGCTCGTGTAGCGCTCTCTGGTTATTTACTAGCATGACCATCTCTTGGAGGTGCCTACATGTACATCCCTCACCCCCAAAAGTCCAGGACCTGTCATAGGCGTCCGCAGCAGCCTATTATACAAGTCCTGAGATGGGCACAAATTATCTAACGCAAATGTGCGCCTCGCCCGGACATTTCTAGTAACAGACTGTGTTATGCAGTCCAAAGCCAGGTTTATTCCATCCTGGATGGCTCTCTGGACTGAGACAGGGCTTGCCTGGCACGATGCAGAGGCCATCACTACCTCTTGCAACAGTTGATAAAAGTGTGAGAGCGCCGCTATGGTTACCACGACCAGATCCTCACGGCACGTGCAGCTGCCTGGCTGGCTGCGCGGGAGGACTCTGCGACCCACCCCATAGCAGGCTTGTGCTGTGGCCGCTACCTACGCTGCACTGGTGGCTGGCCTCTGACCTGGCCACTGCCACCTCTGGCCTGCTGAGGACGGAACAGAGGGTGCCGCGCGAACGCAGCCGATTATACAAGTCCTGAGACAGTGGTTGTGATTCACAACAATCCGTCAATGTTCAAATTGACTGCGTGGATGTTGTCATGGAATCCGCAATTAAGGAGTTCTTTTCTGAGCAAGCAACCATGTTTATGGCAAAAGCCAGAAGTTGGTTAACATTCAGAGCATATAATTATAAAATCAACAGATTTGCAGAATGGTGCTCAAAGCGATGTATTAATCCAATGGATTCATCTATTCATGTAGTAGCTGATTTCCTCTGTCACCTGTATGATGCCTACAGCCTTAGACCTAATTCTATAACTGGATACAAGTCAGCTTTAATGTCTGTTATCCCTTGCTTGGCTAATAGGGGAAGTGTCGAAGTAAGTAGTTTAAATACTTTAATTAAAGGCATGGGTAATCTAAGACCGAGAAATCCACCAGCGCTTCCGTCTTGGTGTTTATCTCTATTGCTTCAAATACTAGCTGATAAACCCTTTGAACCGCTAAGTTCCATTTCAATGAAATTGTTGACACTTATAGCTGTATTTTTAATTGCTGCAGCCTCGGTAAGGCGGAGAAGCGAAATTCATGCATTATCCACCAAGGCACACCGTTATGTGGTTACAGGGGAACGCCTTAGGCTCCTACCTAGGATTAATTTCAAAATAACTTACCCAGGAATGGTGGATGGACCCTACTTTATTATGGTTGTCATATATTGAACCCCATGGAAGGGCGTCCAAAGATACCATTTCCAGGTGGATGGTGGAATGTATCCAGTTTTGCCACAAAACCGCCACTGGTAAACAAGTTGGCATGGCCAAGGCTCACAGTGTCCATGGCGTAGTGACACTGTCATTACTCTCAACCATCGGTTGTGTTACCCGATGTTCAAAGCATTTCCTGGTTGTGTTATACATAATTTCAGATGTTTGCTTCAAATGCAAAAGCGCATGGGAAGAGCTGGTCTGTTGACCTCGCCTCCCTCGAGCCGAATTCACTGACAAATTCTGGCAATATCAAAGAGTGTTAGGGAGGTAAGTATACTCTTGAAGTGAACTAAATGAAAATCACAGATTTCTTTTTTCACGAGAGGTTTGCTACTTACTCCCTAACATGGACCCGGCCGCTCCGCCCCACAGAGGTTTCCAGGCTTGTAAGTTGCATTGTGTCGGCCAATATACAAGTGACGAGTCGAGAAAGTGTCAGTCTGCGCATGCGCGAGGTTGGGGCTGGTATCCGCCAGACTGTCAACTGACTCCCTGCCCAGTAGGGGCACCTACCTTTTTTAATCTGAGGTTTATTGAATGAAGGTCGATATTTACGAAATATCGAAGAGTGTTAGGGAGGTAAGTATCAACTCTCTCGTGAAAAAAGAAATCCGGGATTTCGTTTAAATTCTTCTCATTGATCAAGCAGTAGCTAGTGTGTGCTATGGCCTTTGATTGACCTCAATTCAAATAGACAGAAGCCAGTCTAATTAGCATATCAATAAGGGATGTAATCTATTCAACAGCTATGAATAGAAAGAGAGAGTTGTGGACAAAGGATAGGTTACAGTTGAATTTTTTCTGGAGCTAAATGATTGTGGGTTGGATTTAGCAAGTAGTAATTGAATCGTATAGATGTTAAGGTGGTTAATAAAACTACGAACCAATTCACAAGTGGGTGTCTGTGGTCATTTTGTTTATCATGAATAATTGACAACCCATGTGTTCAAGGCGTTATGAATCCACATGTAACCTGTTGTTTTTCCCGTAATAATCTGTAAAATATCGGTTAACCAGCATATTTTCAAGATATGCGCTGTGGCGAACATGTACCCTTAATTTCAGACTCAAAACCTTTCCAATATCATTGCCATATATGGCACCATAACTCAAACCCACGTGACAGAATAATTCTGGCAGTTATGACATGTTGCTTACTATTTCTTGATAAACTTAATAGAAAGATGTCCCTGTCTAAACATATGAGGTTCTACCTCCTTGGCCATATACTTTGAAAGCCCTGCCAATCAATGTCAAATAACAGGAGTCTAGTGTAGAATGCTTGCTATGCATAAATTATCAGCTGATTGGCTGACAATGGCGTAGTCATACATATATCCTATTTAGTCGACAATGTGGTTAGTGAATGTCCATTTCCAGCCCAAGAGAAGATTTCTTATACCCTAAAAATTGGCAGACTATGTGAGCGCGCCGTCCAGGCAAACAGTAGAGTGGTTTCCACATGATAACTCTGTTGCCGTTTATCGGATCGCGTTGAAACTTATAGGGTGGTTGCACTAGGTCTGGGGAAGAAACCTATCAAAGTTGATGATGATCCGAAATCCAAGATGGCCACCAGCCAAGAGTAGGTTCTTGAAAATGGTTTCTAGATGATAGCCCGTTACTGTTTATTGGATCGTTTTGAAACTTCATAGGATGGTTGGACTAGGTCTGGATAAGAAGTCTATTGAAATCAACGATGCTCCAAAATCCAAGATGGCCACCAGCCACCAAGGGCAGCCATTTTGAAAATTAATTTATTAACCCTTATCACACTGATGCCAAAGATTAATTGTGGAAGAGAGACTGTTGTACATGTACATTTTAGAAGTAGTGATGCTTTTTTAGGCAGTAGCAGCTTACAGTAGCTTGTAATATGAAAAAGAAGGAAATTTAAGAATCCCATAAATTTTCTAATTAAAGTAAAAGGTCTGAATATTTTTGTGAACACAGTTCACCTTTCCAGAGTATCCATCTATCAATCTGACATCATATGACATCAGAATCAGCTAGCGGCGTGTATGATGATATCATAATCATTATGGCATAAATGATTCTATATAGCCCATCTTTATCTTTTAATAGTCTGACACATTGTATGAATTGTATGTCTCGGCTATTTATTAATAGGCAGCAACAGCACCCAGTCAAATTAGTTTCAAAATATTCAACAGCTTTCCTGTATAGTTTTATGGAAATTGATAGTCAGGAAGTTCAGAGATCAATCGATCCCAATACGAGCGCTGTGTGGGTGGAGCTTGACTAGAGATGGGCGGGGCATAGCTAAAAATGGAGTGGTCCATTTGAATGCTAGGGGAGATAGCGTGACAGAAGGTTTTTAGGATATTTGATCTTTTGATCCCAGAAGGATGGATAACAGCTTATTATCCCATTTCATTTTGAACATTAAAAAAACTGGTTTTAAAGGCAACACATGAATTTAATTGAATAACTTGAACATAATTTGACTCAGATTTTTGTGTTCTAATGCAGCAACAACTTTCAGTGAAATAATCTTCAAATTAAGCACATGAATTTTGTATCAACAAATATTCTCTATGCTGTTGCATAGGAAGTATCATCTATAATTTTCAGAATGCTCTCAAATAATCAGCACGAGTTACCTCGATACAGTATGTAACAATTTTATCCATAACTTGTGCTATTAGGATTTCTGTCTATTTACATTTATTTTTTTCTTTCAGCATTGCCACTGATTTCTATTGCTTTTCTGGTGATTTGAATAACCGAAACTTGCTGCGGAATATTTCTTGTCAGGATGGAAACAGTCAGCCTGTGGTTAACACTCCTATTACAGAACTAAGTAGTGCAAGCATGCCAAACAATACTTTTACTACAACGTCGGGACCACCGTTTGAGACGATTCCTCCTGAGATTATAGACCAGAATACAACAAGCAATTCAGATAACTGGCTTACTACAACGTCAGGATCACATGTGACGGTTTCTATGGGAAACTCATCAAATGAAACATCACCTATTCAAATCAGTAGCCATGCTAATAATGTTACAAGTTGTTATATATTAAAGTACACTGTGAAAACGATATCTGTGTCTCTTCAGGAGTTGAATATTCAGGCAGAGTTCTCCTGTGATTTTCATGGTCGATGCAATGGAAAGAGCAAGAATAAACGCAATCCAGTATGTATTAAGTAACTCATTAATAATCAAAACGGCAAAAAACACCCTCTGTTATGGTCTTGTGGAATGTACATTTACAAATGAAGAGAATGCAATTTTTGAAAACTTACCACTGTAATGACTGGCTCAATAACCGAGCCAGTCATTCCAGTGGTAAATTTTCACGGAGCATTTACAAAGGTGTTCTATACAATGAGAGATGCAAAGCGCATCATCCCTTTGGTGAAACTTTTTCATGGTTGAGGACTGTATATTTGTGTTAATGTCTTTTATTGACATTATTAGTCAACTTTGGCTCCTCTGGTCTTCATGAAACTTTCCAGAAGCGTTCTATGCAATGCAAAGATGTAAACTACATCATTCCAAGGATGAAATTTTGGATGTTCTCCTCTTTTTACTTTTTTTTGGACTATGAATTTTTAAAAACCTTTGTGTTAAAGTTTTCTATTGTCCTTATTACTCAACAGTGGCTCCTCCATTTGTAATGAACCTTTAGAGAAGTGTTCTCTACAATACAGAGATGCAAACGCCATAATTAGTAGGATGAAATTTTGGATTTTAAAATTTCTTTTCCCACGGTTATGGACTTTGAATTATTTTCACTTCTTGTTTTAAGGTTTTTATTACCTTGTACCTATTAATGTACCTTATATCTGTGCCAAAATGTGTCTTCTGTGTTAAGGAAATGGTCATTGGAGAATGATAAGAATTTTGGGTCAAAATGATTTGGGGTCCAAAGGCTACGTACTCAAAATGCATCCACTAGATTAGAACACTAATACTAAAATCCAAGGACAAGACATATCAGGCATTCTCGTTCTTGCTTTTTATTGGACTTATTAGTCAACAGTGGCGCTTCTGATTTTAAGGAAACCTTAAAGAGGTGTAGAACTGTTGAATACAGAGATGCAATTGCAAACTGCATCATTATTAGGATGAAATTTTGGATTTGTCAAATTTTTCCCAAAGTTTTCGACTTTGAATTATTTTCACTTTTTGTGATAAAGTTTTTATTGCTTTGTATCTGTGTCAAATTGAGCAATATTTCTGCTGTGTTAACCCTTTAACATTCATATCAGCCAAAAGCGGCTTCTGCTGAGTGTTGAGAAATGTCCATTTGCAGACGAAGAGAAGTCTATTTTTGAAAATTTACGACTGGAATGACTGGCTCGATAACCATTTCCCAACAGATTCAATGGCTAAAGGGTTAAAGGGATAGTCACTGGAGAATAATAAGAATTTTGTGGTCCAAAAGGTGTCAAAATGATTTGGGATCCAATGGCTAATTACTCAAAACGCATCCACTAGATTAGAACACTACAATACTAAAAGCCAGGGGTGAGACATATCAGGCATTCACGTTCTTGTATGAAATTTTAAACCCATATCTCAATATGCCTTAATCCTGCTCTTCATCAATGTATGCCTCATGGTGCTGTAGGTTTATTTCTTCTCATTAGTTACTGTGTTCTCTATTGTTTGCTTGGTACAGCGCCGTGTGTTTTTTAATGTGTCCATGTTGTCCTTGTCAGGGCAGGTGTATATTGGTTGGTATCGGGGTAATGGGATTTGCTCATTGAGTAGGTCAGTGGGGTATCAATGTAAAATATTACTTTGATGCACCGTTTGAATTTAATTATAGACCAATTTTTATATGTCAATGGGTTTCGCTACTCTGCCTCTCTGTCTGTCTGTCGGCATCCAATCTTGGTTAATTTTTGGTCTCGCTCAACATACCGTCTTATATTCCATATATCAAGGGGAGGGAGCGCAATGATATTGAGGTCATGAGATCAAAGTTCAAGGTTACTGTCCCCTTGGTAAATAACTAGAGTTTTTGTCGAGCCCTATGCAAGGTATAGGATGGCTCGACATAGCAATCTAAAGGGCATGCGGCATGCAGATAAAAGTTCAAGCTTTTCAATGTACATTTAATTCATCAAGGACTTATCCGATCTCAATAAAACTTTACACTTGTTCAATACCATCAATGTATCCCATCTACATCATAATTAAAATAATTTTCCAAATTTGTCCATATTATTACGGGGTTTGGACTTATGGGATTATCCGATCTTAATAAAACTTTACAGATTTGTTCTATACATGTACCATCATCGCATCCAGACTATACATCATAATTAAAATAATTTTAAAACTTCTGTATTTTTACGGGGTTTTTACTCAGATTATTTTGCAACAAGAATTAGGTAAATGTTAAATCTTCCAATGGACATTTAGTTCATCAAGGACTTATCCGATCTCAAATAAAACGTTACAGATTTGAACTACATGTATACCATCATTGCATCCAATCTACATCATAATTAAAATAATTTAAACAATTTTTGCCATATGTTATGGGGTTTGGACTTATCTTATTTTGCAACAAGAATAAGGTTAATGTTAAAGTTTTTCAATGGACATGTAGTTCATCAAAGGCTTACCCAATTAAAAACTATACAGATTTGTTCTATACCATCATTGCATCCCGACTCCAGCATAAGGAAACTGATTGTCAAATTGTTTTTATATTTTATGTGGTTTGGACTTAGTTTATTGTGGATCAAGAATTAGAAGAATGTTGAAGTTGTTCAATGTTCTTGTAATTTATCAAGGGGTATACTATTTTAAGAAATCCTTATTTTGCAACACTGCCACACATGTGTGATATGCAGAAAAACTAAAGGTTATTATTACACCACAAAAACATCTTGACCGTTCAATCACTACTTGCTAAATCAAATATACACCTGTGCAAAAGTTAAGCACCAGCAAAAACAATAGAACGTAGAAACATGATGGTACAACTAGGCTGCCATACTTTTTGTCCCCGCGTTAGCTGATATAATTCCAAGTACGAAATGCACATGCATGCATGACTTCACGCCGCTTGATGTCCGTGCGTGGCGGGAAACAGCACACGTGTTCAGTTATGTAAAAGTCCAGTTTGAGGTGTAGAACATTACATACAGATTTAGGCGACAAGATTAGGAATTTTGTGTTCATGACCGTGGTTTATTTGTACAGAGAGAATTAGCTCTTGATTGTGAACCGCTATGGCAAGACGAAGGTTAAGTGATCGTGTGAAATGGCAAATCATAGGCATGCATACCACTGGTATGTCATGCAGAGAGATTGGCAGACAGCTGAACATTAACCATACTGTAATCAGTCATTTGATTGCAAAACATGGGCAAACTAACGAGGTGAAGGACAGGCCTAGATCTGGAAGACCGAAGAAGACTACTGCCCGTGATGATCGAGCCCTAGTACGCCTTGTTAGGAGATCTCCATTCACCAACAGCAGAGTGCTCAGCCAGCAATGGGAAACGCGCAATAGAGTGCCAATGTCTACCGTCAAAAGGAGACTGTACGCTGCTGGCATGAAAGCTAGGAGACCTGTCAGACGTCCTCTCCTCACTGCACACCACAAAGAGGAGCGTCTGAGGTGGTGCAACGAAAGAAGACACTGGAACATGAGATCCTGGAGACGGGTACACTGGTCCGATGAAAGCCGGTTCCTGCTTCATGCCACAGATGGTCGAACTCATGTATGGAGGTCCAGACGCACGGCGTACGACCAACGTAACATCATGGAAGAAGTTCCATTTGGTGGAGGTTCCGTTATGATATGGGGGTGCATCTCATTTGATTGTAAGCTGGATCTGTTGACTGTACCTGGAACACTAAATGGACAAAGATATCAAGATTCCATACTGGATAGAGTTGTGGTCCCTCATTTTGTAAATCATGCACCTGGAACCCACCCTATATTCATGGATGACAACGCCCGACCACATCGTGCTAGAGCTGTGCATGAATACCTCCGCCAGAATGCCATCGAAACCCTACCATGGCCAGCAAGGAGCCCTGACATGAACCCTATTGAGCATATCTGGGACATTCTGGGAAACATGGTGAGAAGGAGGGATCCTCCTGTGCAGAACCTACAGGAATTAACAGACGCACTCCATCTTGAATGGCAACGAATACCACAATGGCATATCAGTCGGTTGGTGACCAGCATGAGACGTCGTGTCCAGGCCGTCATCCAGGCACAAGGTGGATATACCCGGTATTAATAATGACAGTCTCAAACTCGTGCACAGATGTTAACCTTTGTTTTCAGACACCATTAATGACAATCTAGCCATGTGTGTCAACTGTAGGGCAATAGTTGTCAGTTGTGTCAACGTAACCATATTCAGGCCTCGTTTTCAAGTTCAAACAAAAACATACAGTGTTTCCCCACCATCATAATCAGCATTCCTCTAGTTGCATTATTACCTCTTGCACTAAGATGGATGGGTACATAAATGTTTATGCTATTGCTTTCTTCATAGCACATGAATATACCCTCGCATGTGCGTAAAAATAGGGTGGTGCTTAACTTTTGCACAGGTGTATATCTGCATTTAGCTACCGGAATAAAATTTGTATGCTCGCTTACATACTCCCTTATGCCTATATCATCACCATGCACACCCTTAACCAGGCTACTGGTGAGGGAACCCCAGCATAAGCCTCAGTATAGACTGGCACCAGTCTGTACTCGCTCCTTGGTGACGCCTGTCACTAAGCGCGCCTACGCATGCGCAATAGATCCCAAATGGGAAACAGATTCACTTTTCAAATATTCTGCAAGCAGAACAGTTGGCCTGCTATCCAGCTTAAGCTTTTACAGCTTTGCGCTGAAGATCAGCTACATATTTAAGAGTTTCTGATTCAGGAATCATGACATATAAACTCTAATCTCCCTAATTATGTCTATTGTATACTTCGTGGTTTTTTGGGAGTTTTTAACTCTGGTTTATGAGTTACCAGTTTTCGTGTCAAATACTCCTGTTTTTTTAGGTATTACTATTCATGCCTATTTAATAACATCAATCAAAACCATGCTTTAAAATAAAAAACCCTTAGTACTCGCTTATTAATATTTAGTGCTTACATAAAACTAATAATCTTACGAATCTTCGTAAATTCTTGGTCTTTCAGTGAGATTTTCAAATCCGTTTCTCAGCCTCTTGTATAGAGGTTTGGTTTCTTTAGCGGATTTCCATATCTAGAGATCTCTTATTAAGTACATTTATTATATAAGCATCATATGAACGGATATCTCTATTTCGTGATTCTATAAAGAATTAGTCTGATTAAGATGATAGTCGTAATTGTTGCGGCCGTTTTCGTTAATGGGGGAATCCCACGTCTTTCACGACCAGGCATGAATTACGTCTTTTGTTGATTAAGGCTTTGGTTTCTCTTAAAGCCTGTTATAGACTTCCGGTAAGTCTAAGTCTAAAGACCATATAAATCTTGAGGGGGTGCGTTACTCTCATGCAGTGGCGTCGGTGATGGAAGTTACCGATTATTCATCCCATGCAGGTATAGCCAGTATGTTTAGAGATCTTCGATCTCTATGTCCGCTCCCGTTATTGCTCCTGGCTTGTCCGGGCAAGCGGGTGCTAAATCCGGTATTGCTGCTGGTTTGACCGGGCGTCCAGATATGAGCTCTGTGGTTGTTTTGGCTTGGCTGGACATTCGGAGTCTCATCTCTTTTTCATCTGGCTGTTTTCATTTTATTTCTCCACTTATTTTTACATCCGTTTCTGGTAGTAACTTCCGGTATAAGAGGTGCTTTTCCGGGTCTGTTAGATCCGACCTCGCATCAGTTATCTATTTCCGGTTCCGGTTTTTTCCACTTCCGTTCCCGGTAGTAGTGTATCTGCTTCCGGTAGGAGAGATGAAATAATATGTCCGCTCCCGTTATTGCTCCTGGCTTGTCCGGGCAAGCGGGTTCTAAATCCGGTATTTGCTGCTGGTTTGACCGGGCATCCGGATACGAGCTCTGTGATTGTTTTGGCTTGGCTGGACATTCGGAGTCTCACTCTCTTTTTCATCTGGCTGTTTTCATTTTATTTCTCCATTTATTTTTACATCCATTTCCGGTAGTAACTTCTGGTATGAGAGGTGCTTTTCCGGGTCTGTTAGATCCGACCACCCATCAGTTATCTATTTCCGGTTCCGTTTCTTTTCCACTTCCGTTCCCGGTAGTAGTGTATCTGCTTCCGGTAGGAGAGATGATTTCAGGGTCTGTTAGATCCTGCTAAGCATCTGTTATCTTTTTCTGGTTCCGGTTCCGCTCCATTTCCGGTAGTAGTGTTTCTGCTTCCAGTAGGAGAGATTATTATTTTATTTTTTTTCCGGTTCTGATAGATCTGGCCTAGCATAAGTTATTCATTTCTGGTTACGATCTTTCCTCTTCATTGTCTGGTAGTAGTTGTTCTGCTTCCAGTTGGAGAGTTGATTTTCCAGGTCTCTTAGACCTTGCTTATCATCTGTTTTCAATATCCGGTTCCGCTTTTCTTCCGGTAGTAGTGTATCTGCTTCCGGTGGGAGTGATGATTTCCAGGTCTGTTAGATCCTGCTAATCATCTATTATCAATTTCCGGTTCCGCTTCAGCTTCCGTTTCCGGTAGTGGTGTATCTGCTTCTGGTTGGAGAGATGATTTTCCAGGTCTACTAGATCCTGCTAATCATCTGTTTTCTATATCCGGTTCCTCTTCACTTCCAGTAGTAGTGTATCTGCTTCCGGTAGGAGTGATGATTTTCCAAGTCTGTTAGATCCTGCTAATCATCTATTATCAATTTCCGGTTCCGGTTCAGCTTCCTTTTCCGGTGGTAGTGTATCTGCTTCCGGAAGGAGACATAATTTTCCGGATCTGCTTGATCTGGCCAAGCTTCTGTTTTCAAATTCTGGTTCCGGTTCCTCTTCCGTTTCCGTTAGTAGTGTATCTGCTTCCGCTAGGAGAGACGATTTTCCAGATATGTTAGATCTGGCCTATCATCTGTTGTCATTTCCGGTTCCGGTTTTGCCCCTTTTCTGTTTCCGGTAGTAGTAGTGTTTCTGCTTCCGGTATGAGAGGTGCTTGTCAGGGTCTGTTAGATCCGGTTGAACATCAGTTATTTATTTCTGGTTACGGTTATTTCACTTCAGTTATTGTAGTGGTGTTGAGAAAATGCTACAAGTTTGAGAGGTGCTTTCCAGGTTTGTTAGATCCGGTCAAGCGTCTGTCTTCATTTTCCGTTTCCAGTTTTTCGTTTCCGAGTATATATCTACTTCCGGTAGGAGGGGTGCTTTTCCGGGTCTATTAGATCCTGTCTAGCATCATACTTCTGTTTCCGGTTCCGGTTTCGTTGTATCTGTTTCCGGTAGTAGTGCTTCTGCTTCTGGTATGAGAAGTTTATTTCCGGGTCTGTTAGATCTGGCTTAACTTCCAACTACTGTTTCTGGTTCCATTTTTGTTTTATCTATTGCTGGTAGTAGTGTTGTCTGGGTCTGTTAGATCTGGATGGATACCTACTTCTGTTTCCAGTTTATCAGCTTTTACTGGCTCTCTTTCCGGGCGTTATTTTAGAGCTTACGGTTATGAATTGTCTGATCGTTCAGATTCTACTGCTAACAATATTTCCTTAGCTCGGATTCAATTTGCTTTGCGCTATTCTTCCTCTTTTCTTTTTTATTCTATGGTTGTTAGAATCTCTTTAGTTTTGCTTTCCCTTTCTCTTTTCGTTTTTCTGTTTATAATAGTCTTGCTTTTATGTATTAAGATCCCCTTTTTTCATCTTATCTTTTTCTCCTCTTTTTCTTCTAATTCTTTCCTTTTTTATTCTTTATCTTCTTCTTCACTGTGGTCATCTATATCCTATTGTGTCTGTTTTTTCTTTCTCAATATCTAGTTTTCTATTCATTGTCTCTGGTTTAGTCTGTTTTTGTGTCTTCGTTCTATCGCTCTTCTGTTTCCGCTAGTCTTTCTATTCCTGGGTCAGTCGAGATCAGGGATCTGAGGAAGTTTTCCTGATTAGTGCCTATTCGGATGATTTGTCCTCCTCTCTTTTGCATGGCTTCTTGTCTCTCTCTTCCTCTTGGTAAGTCCTTTCACGTCTCTCTTTTCTTGTTTTCCTAGCATTCTGTCTTTCATTCTTCGGCTTTTCTTCTTCGCTGAGTTTCTCATTTTCCTTTTCCAGTTTATCCTATTCTTGTTCTTCGTATCACGTTTCTTTCTTCTCCTTTTTTCTAATCTGTTCCTTTTAATTCTTTTCTTCTCTGTTATTTTTCTATTTTTTCTTCATTTTTATTCATCTAGATCTATTTTTTTTCTTCGAATTTTTCATTCTCAGTAATTAGTTTTCTATTTGCTGTCTTTGGTTTAGTGTTCTCTTTGTTTTTGTAATCTGGGATTCCTCATTCAATCGCTTTTCTATTTCCATTGTTTTTTCTATTGTCTCTAGATTCTATTCTTGGATCAGTCGAGGTTCTAACCTGAGGTTTTTTCCCTTCCAGGGTTGCTTGGACAATTGGTCCTCGTTTCTTTATTGGATTCCTTCTTGTCTCTCTCTTTTTCTTCAGGATGAGTTTTTTCTCGTCTGCCCAATTTTTCTTGTTCTAATGTTTTTCAGTCTATTTCTAATCTGAAGAATTTTGCCAAAGTGGAATCTTCAGCAGATCTTTTTAGTTGGGAATCTGTATGTAAGGCACAATTTAAATCAGCTATCCTTCTAGCTCTTTTTTTCAGAAGATGTTTTTTCTGGGAGCAGGAAGAGGTATTCAGAGTCCCTCTGAGGTTTTTAGAAATCTCTAGCCACTATCCTTAGAGGCTTGTTGAACTCAGTTTGTAGTTTGTTTGACTTCATTGCCTCTAAGAGAATACATAGAAAAGCCATCCGAAGTTAATAAACTTTGTTTTGAAGTATTCTTATTTCAATTCCTCCCTTTGGCCTATGATATATTTGGTCAATCATCTTCCATATTTTTAGGGCTGATTCTGTCAGTCGTAGATCCTCCAAAGGATCTTCGTTTTCTGTGTAGAGAGACTCTTCTTCTTTTTAAAAAAACCCTCTAATCCTTCCATAGAGGAAGAGTCTCAGGCCTGTTGAGTTTAGTGTTTATCTTTCTAAGATAATTACCAATTCTTCTCTGTCTTCAGGTTCTAAGCCCGATTCGAGGAGGAGGCTTAATCTGATCCTTTTTTGCTCATTGTTCTAGATTCCTGGTCCGGCAGGCCTCCTCTTATCAGCTGAGAAGGGGCTTGTGTTATTTCCTGATCTAGTCTTAGAGGTTGTTCCTTTAAGTGGTTCAGAGTAAGAGAACCTGAAGGGATGGTGGTAGCCTGGGTAGGCCCATCCTTTTCTCTTTATCATATTTTATCTCTTTCTCTTCCATTGCCTTAGGATCCGTTGCTCCTTTCCCCCCCCCCCCCCCTTTTTCCCAGCGGTCTAGTAGCAGGACGCCTGTCTCTAATTTTGGGAGACTTGGTAAGCCCTCATTCAAGTCTCCTGATTCAGAGATCATCACTGGGTTTTTCTGCTCCTATTGGATTTTCATCGTCCTTTGTCCGTCGTTTCTAGGTGGTCTCCTTTCATTCCTTCCTGGTGAAGATGGGAGCCCTAGAGGACGAGTAGTCCTTAGAATTCGTTCCAATTGGGAGCACCAAGAAGTTGGGTGGATGGCATCCGATCTCAATCTGAAGTTGTTTTTTTGGGGGGTTTTCCCTCTTATCTTCAATATTCTACATGGAGGACCTATCTCAGTTTTCGCCAGTCTGAATCTGGGCATGTGATTCTTCTCCATAAAGATATTCGACGTTTTACTACTTGTTTTCATCCACCCTTTCGTGCCGTCAATTCTGCCGTGGCAGGTTTATTTTACGGTCGTTCTATTTACCTTCACGTTTATATAAACGACTGGCTAGTATAAGCAGAGCTTTTTATTAATTCTAGCAGTTTCATTCCAGAGAACTGCAGTATGGAATGCAGCCTAGGTCGGATTGTAATTCTCTTAAAAGTCAAGTCTTCTCTGGTGTTGGTTTTTCTCAGACGCTTCCCATGAGAGGGGGAACAGTCTGGGATCACCTGTTCAGAGGGCCAGTTTCTAAGGTCAGTTGTCAATCGATTCTCAAGCATGGGGATTGTTCCATCTTAGATTTTTTGCATCCTGTCGGTATGCTAAAATTTCCTCTTGCAGCCCCCCTTTTTCCGGATTTCAGGTATTGGTGGTGGACGCTCTTTGTTTGATTATGCGTTTCCTCCATCTTTCCTGATTCCGTTGCTCTTGAGGTGGGTCAGGGATCAGATTTGAGAAGTTCTTCTGATAGCTCCCTTTTGACAAAAGTGGATCTGCATTGCGGATTTCCTTTTTTTTTTGTCTCCAGGTAGTCTTCACTTGTCTTCTTCCAGTCTCCCTGGACCTCATGTCTCTGCATTGCAGATTTCCTTTTTTTTTTTGTCTCCAGGTAGTCTTCACTTGTCTTCTTCCAGTCTCCCCGGACCTCATGTCTAAGGTAAGAGTTTAGTGTATTCATTCAGTCTCAGGAATTTGCAGTCAGTATCTTTGGAGAGTTTCGTCTCTGTTTGATCCCTGAGACTAGAATTTCTGCAAGTTCCCAGGACATCAGTATTTCTGCCAGGAGGGAGTCAACTCTCAGAGTTTTCAAGGTCTGTCTTAAAACTTTAGAAGTATGGTGTGCAGACCGTAGTCTCTTGACAGATCCTGTTTTTGGCATCCGTGCCTAGGTGTTGATTCTGGGGACGGTCTAGTCTTATATCCTGGAAGGGATTTTTTTAATCAAAAATTCAATCTAACCATCTCCCAGCTAAGCCAGTTATTTAAAAAATTGTATCTTCCTTTTCACCGCCTGACTGACTTCAGTATATTGACAGAGTCTTTTAAAAAGTTTCAACCGTTGTACTGATTTTTTAGAGATCCAATCTATCCCATGTCTGGGTCCTATATGCAGAGGAGGTAGTTAGGCCAGTCTCTAGCTTTCTATGGCCAGATGGAATTCTGAGACCGTTGTTTTGAGATGGCTTCCGCTGATCATATTAGTCTTTCTCACATTTAAGCTCATGAACTTAGAGGGAAGGGTCCCTCTTTCGCTTTCACTGGCTCTTCTTTATTTGAGGTAATGCAAGTCGTAGGATGGAAATCCGAGCCTTCTTTTACCTCCTTTTTATTTATAATATCAGAGCGTAGCGGCACTTCTTTTAGATATATTATGTTTCTATCTAAAAGACTGAAGACCATTTACCAATCTCACTGCTCCATTTCCGTTAAGACTGTTTGTCTGCGTGAGATGGTGAGTTTTTTCATTGGTTTATTATTTAGTTTTTTAAGTTTAAAGAAATCATTGTTTGTTAATCACTGTGATTAATTAAGATGTACCACTTTGTTATGTTATTAACATTTGGTTACGTTCTGTTTGATTTTTATCCTTGCTTATGGATTCTCAAATCTCCACCCAACTAAGTTTCACAGTGGGGCACTGACCAAATCTACGGGTTTAGCAAGTAGTGATTGAACAGTCAAGATGTTTTTTTGGTGTAATACCAACCCCAACAAACCCCCCCCCCCTTTAGCGGGTTGGTCTGTAGTTTTATTAACCACTATAGAAACATACTTACCGTTCAATCACTACGACCCGACCTCAGCCACCCCGCATGGGAATGATTTGAGAATCTAGTCAGGATATATGGCACTTAAATTTAGAAAAGTGAATCTGTTTCCCATTTGGGATCTATTGCGCATGCGCAGGCGCGCTTAGTGATAGGCGTCACCAAGGAGCGAGTACAGACTGGTGCCAGTCTATACTGAGGCTTATGCTGGGGGATTCCCTTACCAGTAGTCTGGTTAAGGGTATGCATGGTGATGATATAGGCATAAGGGAGTATGTAAGCGAGCATACAAATTTTATTCTGGTAGCTAAATGCAGATATTTGATTTAGCAAGTGATTGAACGGTAAGTATGTTTCTATAGTGGTTAATAAAACTACAGACCAACCCACTAAAGGGGGGGGGGTCTGTTGGGGGCTCAACACGCAGGACGCAGTCCATCTAATTATTGCTAAGTTTTTGGTTTAGCTCAACGTATCATCTTATATATCTCAGGATCAGTTCATCATATTGGGACTAAACATGAGCACATGCTTCCTTATATCAAGGGGATGGAACACAAAGAATATTGAGGTTGTGAGGTCAAAGTTCAAGGTTACTGTGACGTTGGTATGAACCTCTATTTTTACAGTTACGGTTTTGGTTTGGCTCAGCATATATGTTGTCTTATATCTCAGGATTGGTTCGCCCTATTGGGACTAAGCTTGGACCCATGCTTACTTATATCATGCGGATGGAGCACAATGGTATTGAGGTCAAAGTTTGAGGTCGCTGTGAATGTGGTATAAAACTCTGTTTTTTACGGTTAAGTTTTAGGTTTAGCTCAATATATCGTCTTATATCGTGACATGGATTCACGTTATTGGCACTAAACTCGGGCACATGCTTCCTTGTATCAAGGGGATGAAGCACAATGATATTACGGTCAAATGTCAAGGTCATTGTACCATTTAACTTGTATAAAATGCAGAGTTTAACATTTAGTTTTTCTGCTTAGCTCATTTAGCCTTCAATGCTAAATTATTGGAACAACACATGGTCATACCGTTATCTTAACCAGTAGAAGCAGCAAAAAGACAGTCAGACTTCTGAGGTAAAGCTCATTGAGATCTTGATACAAATCTAGATCCAAAATTGTCGCCAATAGCATGTCATTTTAACACTGATTTGCTTGTTTGTTTGTTTCTTTTTCGATTAATCCATTTGGCTCATCAACAAATTTCGTCTGTGTGTTGCTCTTGGGGGTCCTAAGAACACTGTTAATTTGCAGGTTGAAAGCCCAATGGTCAAGGTCACCATGACCAAATTAAAGAAATTTGTTTGTGTTTCTTGATGATAAAGGCATCTTCACCAAACTTGGCCTGTATATTGCCCTACGGTGTCCGAAGTAACCTATTAATTTTGGTGTCAAAATGCCAAATGCCATGGTTGCCAATTTAAGACTAGATTGATCGGTCAATGACGCGTCATCGCAAATCCCCACATTCACCGCTTTGAACATTTGACACGCCCCACACAACCCACCCCCGGGGGCGGAGCCAAATGTAAATGTCATTTTGCACTCCGCGATCATATGGGTAACTCACATACCAAATTTGGTTGAATTCCATCCAACAGTGTCAGAGGCGTTGCATTACAATCAATTTCATGACCTTTTGGCTCCATCCCCCACCCCTTGGGGTGGGGGCCAAATGTAATTTGTTCATCCACTCCACATTGATATGGGTAACTCACATACCAAATTCGGTTGAATTCCGTCCAATGGTTTCGGAGGAGATGGATTACAATCAATTTCTGCTGGTTAAAAAAATTGGACCTTTTGACCCCTTAACCACCCCCTGGGGAGGAGCCAAATCTAAATGGCCTCGTGCACTCCGCAGTCATAGGAATAACTCAGATATCACATTTGGTCGAGTTCCATCTAATGCTTTCAGAGGAGTTGCATTACAATCAATGTCATGACCTTTTGACCCCATCCCCCACCCTCTGGAGGCGGGGCCAAATGTAAATGTGCTCATATACTCCACATTGATATGGGTAACTGACATACTAAATTTAGTTGAATTCTGTCTAAGAGTGTCAGATGAATGGCACAACAATCAATTTTTTTACCTTTTGGCCCCCCCCCCCCCCCCCTCACCCACCCCTGAGGGCGCGGCCAAATGTAAATGTGTTCATGTACTCCACATATTGGTATGGGTAATCCATAGACCAAATTTGGGTGAATTCTGTCCAACTGTTTCGGAGGAGAGGCGTGACAATCAATTTCCGCAGGTTAAAATTTGACCTTTTGACCTGTTCCCCCACCCCCTGGGGACAGAGCAAAATCTAAATGGCCTCTTGCACTCCGCAATCATATGGGTAACTCATATTAAATGTAGTTGAGTTCCGTCTAACGATTTCAGAGGAGTTGCGTTACAACTGATTTGATCTTTTGACCCCTGCCAGGGCCCCCTGGGGGAGGAGCCAAATCTAAATATCGTCTTGCAAAGCGGAATCATATGGGTAACTCACATACCAAATTTGATTTAATTCCACCCAATGGTTTGGGAGTAGATAGCGTGACGGACAGACGGACGGAGGCGATTACAATATCCCAGACATTTTTTTAAAACGTGGGGATAAAAATTGTGTTGCCTTTTTATTTCTACTGAGGGGATCTAAAGATTTATGTGTCAAAAGGTCAAAAGTCAAGGTGACAGTGATCCAATTACGGAAATTGATTACTTTTAATTCTAATAATATGCGCATTATTTCTGAGTTAATTTCATCAGTGCAGTGAATGCTTGCATACATAAACTAGAATGCGCAGTCATGTGCCTTCGCAAATCCCGACTCTTTGACTTTCCACAGCTACACCTCTCCCCATCCTGGCTGTGAAACCTAATGCAAATCTTGTTTCGCAATCCGCAATCATATTGGTATGTCACAATAAATTTGATTGAACTACACCAACTTTGAAGTTTGGTCTACCTTCCCACCCACACCCCCACCCCAGTGTCCAGCCTAATTTAAATGTTGTCTCACCATTCACAATCATATGGGTAACTGATATAACAAATTTTGTTGGATTTGGACAAATGGTTTCAAAGGCAATCGTCTAATGACAGACAGACGGATGGAGGCAATTGCAATATCACAGTCATTTTTTAACACATATGGGGTGATAATAAGCATTCAGAACACACTATGATGTGTCAATTTCCTTTGCCACTGCACTGCTAGACAGTTTTCCTGCTACATCGATCCATTTATGGTGGCAGTGGGGTGGGGGGTGACATAAGTTTCAGTCATCTCATTTTCTATCACATATATCTATAGCTGCTGTTTATGTGTTTATTTGCGGGTTACATTAGATGATGGTCAATGACAGACAGATGGATGGAGGCAATTGCAATATCACAGTCATTTTTTAACACATATGGGGTGATAATAAGCATTCAGAACACACTGATGTGTCAATTTCCTTTCCCACTGCACTTCTAGACAGTTTTCCTGCTACATTGATCCGTTTATGGTGGCAGTGGGGTGGGGGGTGACATAAGTTTCAGTCATCTCATTTTCTATCACATATATCTATAGATGCTGTTTATGTATTTATTTGCAGGTTACGTTAGATGATGGTCAAGAGGGTGATCTATATTGCTGTACGACACTAGGATGTAACAAACCTGAACTCCTGCCTGATATTCCACCTAGACAACAACTGTGCTATCAAAGCTTAAACGAAACTCGCCAGGATGAAGCACCAGGTAAGGAAAATAAATAGTCAATTTGTCAATGGCCAAGCTAACCAAAAATGTCATCTACAGTCATTTTGAGAGATGGCCAATCCTTAACCCTTTAACCCTTACCACTCTGATATCAAAATTTAAAATTTTTAAATTAAATTAAAAGATGAACTGGTCATAGACAGCAACATTGTCCACCAAAATTGTTGAAAAATGTACACTAGTTTCTTTGCTATTGGCCGGGTAAAAAATATAATATTAACATCAGAGTGGTGAGGGTTAACACTCATATCAACCAAAAACAGATTCTGCAGTGGTCTTGAGAAATGCCCATTTGCAGACCAAAGGAAGACTATTTTTGAAAATTTATCACTGGAATGATTGGCTCGATAAGCGAGCCTGTTATTCCAGTGGTAAATTTTCATAAATAGTCTTCTCTTGGTCTGCAAATGGACAATCCTTTAGAAAATTGCAGTGGCTGTTTCTGGTCAGCATGAAGGATAATTATTAAATACACTACGACTCACCAGATATACACCAAAGGCCTAATGTTGTCATTCCTATAATTCCAGTTTTGCTATCCATTGCTAGTATTGCCAATGTGGGTTGCCAAAATCTTTGCGCCATCATTTGTGATAATCTATATATTATTTAGTTCACCTGCATTGAAGGGCCAAGTGTCATTATACCATGGTGGCTGTCCATCGTCCATGCAGCATCCATAAGCAACTTCTCAAGAACTACTGGGACACTATCCATCAAATCTTTTACACACGCTGAGGTCAGAAAGATTCAGGATTGCGCAAATAAGTTGATAGGTCAATTTGATCACAACTATCTTTGGGATGCGGGGGGAATCAGTATTTCCCCTATAGCTGAATAGAAGGGAGCATCACCATACCCCTATTAATTTCTTCATCCCGCCACAAAATTTCACCCTTCAGGCTTCAACTGTGTATTGGTGTCAAATTTTGTATGGGTACACATTTGAACAACATACAGATCTGACATCAAAGATTGATCAAAGGCAAATTTTGGCACGGGAAGCATCCATAACAGGAGAATTCATAGTGACCAATATAAAATGTTCCAAAATGGAATCAGATGTGTGACAAAAAACTGCTTGCTTGCAAGTCCCAGAAATCGAATTTAGGTAGACCTCTTGTTATGCTGGTGGGTCGGTGGCAAACTACACCTTTTGTGATTGGGGCATTCGACTGAATTATATAAAAGTAAATGTAATAGACTTGAAGGCACGCCAAATACAAAAAAACAGACTTTGTGACATCGTGAACGTTAATATCATAAATTAATATGATATTATGTATGGAAGATAATGTTTTTAAAAGTTTGTGTATTAATTTCACTATATCTTAATCAGCAAATGATTTCCACATTATATTTACTGAGATATTCGAGTGGTAGGTTTCGAGATTATATCAGGGCCCAATTTTTAATTCACCACCCTTGTGAATGGACCTTTCCATTTTTAGCCCATCTCTAGCTAAGCTCCACCCACACGTCACTCGTGTTGGGATCGATCGATCTCTGAACTCCCTGACTATCAATTTCCAGACAACTATACAGGTAAGCTGTTGTGAATATTTTGAAACTAATTTGACTGGGCTCTGTTGCTGCCTATCAGCATGTTTATTAAATAGTAGAGACATATAATTCTTACAACGTGTCGGGCTATTAAGAGTTAAAGACAGGCCTAATACCATCATCTATGACATAGTGATTATGACGTCATCCTACACGCCGCTTAGCTGATTATGACGTCAAATCATCGATGGATACTTAGGAAAGGTAAATTTAACCCTTTAACACTCATATCAGCCAAAAATGGCTTCTGCAGTGGTCTTGAGAAATGCCAATTTGCAGACCAAGAGAAGACTATTTTTGAAAATTTTACCACTGGAATTTCAGTTGTAAGTTTTCAAAAATAGTCTTCTCTTGGACTGCAAATGGACATTTTCTATGAGAAAATTGAGATTTTCTTGACCAAATTCAAGAGTTAAATGGTTAATGGCACCTACCCCACTCTTAGATTTAAAGACCGCTACTTCTCACTTATAGCTGAACAGATCTGGATAGAATTTGAGGAGGTATTTTCTAGGGGTATAACTCTTTGCATCATAACAAAGCCAGACTTCTTATACAGCCCTGGTAATACTTTTAAAGGGCACCCCACCCTTAAATTTACATCATAATGGAGCACCACTTTCTATTCTTTCTATTGACTTTGGTGGGTTTTAGCAGGGCACCAAGCCTCATTTTAAAATTGCTATGCAAGCTACGGGATGTTCCAGATTTTAACTTATACAAACCTGTTCTTGTTGATCTGTCAGGCATAGAAATATTTTACCTTCAGCATAGTATAGTTAAGCCTGTTTAGTCTAAATTCGAACGAGAAAAATCAAAATATTTGTTGATTGAATGTGCATTTGCAGACCAAGAGAAGACGATTTTTGCAAATTTACCACTGGAATAACTGGCTCAATAGGATACATGATGAGTGGCTGATTAACCATATCATGCTTGCAGATCAGAAACAAAAGAACTGTTATCTTCTTCTTCTTTTCGTTCGCTGATCACACCGCCAGTTAGACTTGCACGATATTGTCCTAGGCGGTATCGTGATATATCGTGGTGAAAAAAATCGCGATATTTCGATATATCATACAGCCTATTTTAAAGGTATATGAATTCACAGGGTGAATTGGTCTTGGGTTGAGTTGGACTGCATGGTGTGGGTTATGTAGCCGTATCGGTTTTGCTCCCGAGTTTTCATATCAGATTTAGCCGGATGACTTCTAATTGGTAAATTTCAAAAAAACTTGAAATCCAGTCGCCAAGATGCTTAAACTACGACCGATCGTTAATAACACGAAAATAGGACACAATTAATAACTTCTTGCCGCCTTGCCCATTGGCTTAATGTAATCCATCATTGCGGGAGTGAAATTATTATATTGGACAACCTAAATATTGTGTACTCTGTTAAAATCATCGTTTATTACATGAAAATGAATCCTAAAATTTGGCATTTCATCTTGTCTTTGTAAAAATATACAAATCATGTGATATTAGGAATGTACTTTAGATCCATAGACATCTAATGTTTAGATCTGCTCTGAATTTACCGAGTACCCGGTTAATAATAATAGTTAGCATTCAGAAACATCACGGATAGTTCACCTTGCTCGCTAAAGCGTGTATATCATCTCATTTAGCTATCACATTTGTGAACGCACCACCCTCGCCTCCAAAACCAGGAGAGCGAGCAATATCACGTGATTTATATATTTTACTAATAATAGTTAGCCTTCAGAAACGTCTAGGATAGTTTGCCATGCTTGCTAAAGCGTGTATACCATCTCATTTAGCTATCACATTTGTGAACGCACCACCTCTCGCCTCCAAAAACAGGAGAGCAAGCAATATCACGTGATTTAGTTATTCCCGCGACGTCATTTAATGTCAAATTTTAGACTAATTTTGATTTTATAAACCATGCTTATTACAAAACAGGCAATATTTATAGCTTCCCACGTAATAATTTCACTCCCGCGATCATGGTTTTGAGGTATACAGTAAGGCAGCAAGAAATTATACCGGTAGATTGCGTTGAATCTTCGTATTAATGTCGTCTTTTAAAGTAATTTTAGAGAATGAACTTCAACTTTTGTTACCTATTCCTGGTATAATCCCACCCCTTTCTCAGAGATGTTGGCTTGGAAATAAATTGAACAGCTTGCCGTAATAGACACCTATGCTACAAATAGACAGAATACATGACAGTAAAATTTTGGCGATATTTCGATTTAAAAAAATCATATCGTAAAAAATCGTGGCTGGAAAAAAAATCGTGATTTTCGATAATATCGGATAATCGTGCATGCCAACGCCAGTCCTTAAGTGACTATCGACATGATCATAAGCGTTAAGTGCGTGGCTCCATGGTTTATTAGAGTGCGCCGTGCGGCCTGGAACCCCCGTCTTCAGCACTCGAGGTTTCTGTCAGGGTTACCTCACCCATACCTCCTTTAGTCACCTCATACGACACGCAGAGGATATGGAAGGTGTATTCTAAGCCCCACCTACAGGGCCAAAAAAAACCCTGTTATGATGCAAGGAATATTCTGTTGAATATTTAAAAATAAATTGATTTGTTCCAGTAAAATGGTTCCAAAATATTCAAAGGCTGCGAATGTTAAAGGGTTAATAGGCGGGTTACTAGTGGCAATACAATAAAACATGACTTTGTATACATTTCAGTTTCCATAGTGGGCTGTCTGATGCCGAATACGGCGTGTGCTCGAAAGCGTTCACCTAGTCAATCTCTCTTAACTGCAGAGTATTTCTGTGATAATAACTATATGTGCCAACATCATGAACTTATGAATGAAACTGCCAGCTGTAAAAACGTAAGTATTAGAGATTCATTCAATGGAGGAATCCTGTTTCTCAGTCAATCATAGGACGTCATAATCAACTCCGTCACATGTAGGTCGCGGTCATAATCAATTACGTCATGAATGGCATACCTTAGTCCGTCATAAACGCTTAATAGTCTGTCAAGTTGTACGAATTGTATATTAGAAATAACCATTCTGTTGAATTGTTTGAAACTAATTTGACTCTGCCACAGGCAGCAACAGCACCCAGTCAAATTAATTTCAAAATATTCAACACCTTACCTGTATAGTTTTCTGGAAATTGAGGTTCAGAGAGTGCAAGGATCGATTGATGACAACACGGGCAAAGCGTGGGTGGAGCTTAGCTGGGGATCGGCGAGGCATAGCTAAAACTGGATTCCTCCATTACTTAGCATTCAAACACTCTCAATGCGCCATTGTAAGGATATGTGGCATAGGCTTGCGCAATTACGTGATTTAATCGAAAATCGAGATTATTTTTGAAATCATGAATTTATATGATTAAAAATTAAACAATCGAATAATCGTGAATAACTTATACTGCGTAAATATTTCAAAATCTACCTTTTAATTACTCATTAATGTGATAGGTCAAGAAAATTTACATTTTGCTCAGCGAATGTATGTCCATTTGTAGGCAAAGAGAAGATTGTTTTTGAAAATGTTTCACTGGAATGACTGGTGTGAGAATCGAGCCAGGCATTCCAGCGATACATTTTCAAAAATATTTTCCTCTTGGCCTGCAAATGGACATTTCTAAACACCATTGCACCATTGGTCATTAATATGCTGTTGTAGGCTGATTAATCGAGTAATCACGATTATTCTTAAATAATTGATCGTGATCACTTGAATGAATAATCGCGCAAAGCTAATGTGGCGCCTTAAATCTTGTTTCTTTAGGTTGAATGGTAGAGGGGCAATGACATCATACTTCCACAAAGCTGTTATACAAGTCATTTGACATCCAATCATTAGATAGAATGTTAAAGCGTTTCAAAATGCTGTGACGGCTCCACATGCACAAGCTTGTGGTGTTGATTTCAGACATGTCATGAATGTTCTTTCGACCACCTGCCAGTACTTTTAGCCCCTTAGTTGCGAAGCACTTGTGGTCTCAAGAAATGTAGATTTTCAGGACGAAAGACGACTATTTTTGTCAAGTCCTATGTAGGATTATTGCGTTGAGTGATCGCGATCGATTATTAAAAAATAATCGTGATTTAAATACTCGATTAATTAGCTTGGATACAAATTACCAAGACATAACAACAAAAGAATATCAATGATGAAAACTGCAATGGTGTTTATAAAAGTCCATTTTCAGGGCAAGAAAAGACTATTTTTGAAAATGTATCACTGGAATGATCATTCCAGTAATAGATTTTCAAATATAGTCTTCTCTTGCCCGGCAAATGGACATACATTCACTAAGCAAAATGTAATTTTCATGACTGATCGCATTAAAAAGTAATTGAAAATATTCATGATTACTTGATTATTTAATTTTTAGTCATATAAATTCATGATTTAAAACATAATCGCGATTTAAAAATTTAATCATATAATTGTGCAAGCCTAGTCCTATGAGAAGCCTAGTGTGGCGCGACACAGTGATCCATAATGGCGTGTGGCGTGCAGATAAATGTTAAAAGTTTTCAATGTACATTTAATTCATCAAGGGCTTATCTGATCTCAATAAAACCTTACAGATTTGTTCTATCCTATCATTGCATCCAGTCTCCATCGTAAGTGAAATAATTTTATAATTTTTCCATATTTTTACAGGGTTTGACTTAGATTATTTTGCAACAAGAATTAATTAGGTAAATGTTAAATCTTTCAATGGACATTTAGTTCATCAAGGCCTTATCCGATCTCAATAAAACTACATATTTGATCTATTCCATCATTGCATCCAATCTACATCAGAATTAAATAATTCTCAAATTTTCCCGTTATTTTTAGGGGGTTTAGGTTATTTTGCAAGTAGAATTTGGCAAGTGTTGGTCTTTCAATGGACATTTAGTGTATCAAGGACCTATCCAATCTTAATAGAATCTTACAGATTTTATCTATACCATCATTGCATTTGGTCTGCATCATAGTTGAAATGATTTTCATATTTTTTCATGCTTTTATGGGGTTTGGTCTATTTTACAAGAATTAGTAAATGTTAGTTTTCCAATGCACATTTCATTTATCGAGGATGTAATAAACCTTTGCAGATTTTATATATATTATCAATGCATCCAGTCTCCATCATAATTTAAATGACTCATTTGGTTTGGACTTTTCTGTAAATTGGCAACAAGTTCTAGTTTTAAGATATTTTCATCAATTGTTAGACAGTGGGGGAGGAGGGTGTGTTGAGGATATAGTGTTCAATATGTCTGTCCATCCATTTGTCTACTTCTTGTCAACACAACTCCTACAGTTTAGTTGCAATTCATTTGAAACTTAGTAAAGCTAGTCATTACCACCTGAAGATGTACCTGTGCTGTCCGAATGCCCGTATGTCCACGTGTGTATCCAGAATGTCCATTTCTCTGTCTGTGTGTCCATCACTGCCAATCATTTCTTGTCAATGCAAGTCCTACAGTTTAGTTGCGATTGTTTTGAAACTTGCCACGCCTGTGCTGTTATGGTAACCTGTTGTAAACCTTCTCAGACTAAGTTTGAATCATAAACAATCGGGCAACAGTTAACTATGCTCAGATTTTTTGGTACTGTATGTGATAGGAATTTAGCACACTATCTGGCAATAACGCCTACAATTATTTTGGAAATGTTGTGCTAGTAGCAATCTGGCAAAAGTTAGCAATGCTCAGGCTCTGTACCGTAGACGATAGCGATCGAGCTCACTATCTGGCAACAACACTCCAATATAAATTCTATCCGGCTTAAATATTTGCTAACTGATGTTGAAAGTCAACAATGCGAAGAAGGACTCGGACACTATCTATACGCACGTTGGGCCTACAATCCTAGAATAACATGTTCAAGTAAAGAATCTTGTGCCGCTTATTGGACGAGTAATCAAGATGCTTTCACCTTAAAGTTATTCTAAGAACTATATAAGTAAGCGGGCTGGGACATCTAGTGACTAAATCCTGAGACAGCCGTAAAATAAGATCAAGTATAAGAAAGATCTTGAAATTTGGTAGTCAGGAGCCGAAAGAGCCTAGCTCACCTTTCTATTGAAAGCAGAATAGCGTTTCTAACTACCTGGCAAGTACAGGTGAACTAAATTGATGAGCTTGACCCATGACCTTTGTCCTATAAACGTGTCCGAGTTTCTAAACTGAATTTAGCTATGTTGAACGGTTCGAAATCACGGGCGACGGAGATCAAGTTTTAACTAAATCGATCAAGTAAAATTAAAGTTTAGACAACCCTGTGTTAAGGATGGCCCGTCCTTTCCCCGTAACGCTACGCTTGGTTTATATGATACCAGATTAGTCAATTTAGTTTCAGTATGCGGATTCCATGAGTATGTTCAACTGCTAAATGTCCACTGTTATCATCAAGCTGGTCGAGTACTTGTTTACTTGCATCCAAAAACTGAAACCATATCTGGTTCACCTATCCTAGACTAACCAGAGGAGAGTCCAGACATACTAGATAATTAATCGATACAGAAAAGATTATGATGTCACAATGCTCGAACCATTGCTAAGGCAGGTAGGCACCTTCTTAGCATCAGCAAGGCACTTACAAATAGTAATGGCACCATAAAATACTACTGTAATGTAAAAAATACTCAACAATACATCTTCTGCGTGTCCTAATGTTAACGAGTGTGCGTACGTGGTGCGATTCTAAACTGATTACAATGGCAATGATTCTGTAAAAACTTTGTACCTGCTCCGAAAATCAAGAATAATAACAAAATGTTGTCTATCTATGAATTGACTGCTGTCTACACCTTGCTTCAACAGGAAACCGAAATCTACTGGATAATAAGAAATATCTCAGCGCTGGCTCTCTGCTAATGCTAACTGCAAACTCGATAACTTGCTTCACTACAGGAAACCAGGATTTACTGAACAAAATAACACCTCAGCGCTGGCTATCTGTAAATTCTGCTATCTGGAAACTTGCCTCTACTGGGTCAGCAAAACATTCTCAAAATTCTCTTCAGTGACAGTAAAAATTATGACAAAAACCTAACAGACAATATTGCACCAATTGTACCTCTGTACCAATTACTTGAAATTGAATCATAAAGGGCCCTATGAAAATGGACTGTATTTCCACTATCCCTGCCTCTTCGTAAAGCGAAGGGGACAGATAAAACGGAAGTGGAAACAATGAAAACCGAGGTGATATTCTGGATAATTTGGTATAGGAGGCAAATCGGTACAGATATTTAGCTGCTGTTGAACAGCGAAAAGATGCCTCCTAGCTCTTGGCGTCGTGTGTCCCGGGTTCGTGTCCTCAAGCTAACACATTTAACTCAGAATGAAATAACTGCATTAGCCACAAATTAAGAAAAGTGCAGTACAATTGATTATGGATTAACCAGTTAGGCCAGCCGACACTAACAAGTGGCAACACCAGGCAAAAATGCCTTTCACATCAAACGTGAACAGAGTTCTGGATACACAACTGCATCCAAGCGTCAGGCTATATTCAGTCCTTTTGTTGAATATTTTTTGTCTATGTTGTTATTAAGAGTAAAAATTAATAAGGCGAGAGCACACAGATTATAACTGGCTTCACATTAATCCAAGTCGCTACACTAAGCGAAACACTTGAAGAATTACTTTCTTTCGACTAGAACTTTAAGAAACTTAGGCTCACAGTGTATCAAAATTTAGAAGCTAGCAAGAGATCACGTAAGCAGAACACAAATTTTAGATGGTTCTACGTTTGAGTACAGACGCCAAGAGAAAGAAAATCTGAGACGACTGGTTTTATGAAAATGTCTCAAAAGGAAAAACATGCAAAAGGTGCATGCGACCGGAATAACCCGGTCTGCCTGAGCGTAACTCCAATTTGACATGATCCCATATTACCTCTGAATGCTGGCAAACACCCTGGTCAAGAAAGCATCAGTCAAAGAATGTGCGAGAAATCTGTCAAATAATGATAAGAAAATCATTGCAAAGTGCATTTACAACAACTTTCAGCAACATATTTGAAGAAAATCAGACACATTCCAAGACGCCAGCA
Organism: Chaetoderma sp. LZ-2023a; assembly: GCA_034401795.1. Taxonomy (NCBI): domain Eukaryota; kingdom Metazoa; phylum Mollusca; class Caudofoveata; order Chaetodermatida; family Chaetodermatidae; genus Chaetoderma; species Chaetoderma sp. LZ-2023a. Next base: position 79,075,423 of record CM067369.1, on the reverse strand, counting down.
TCCCGACCAGAATCTGTAAACAGGTTATCAAAAATAGGAGGGTTAACATGTCGGCCTAACGGCTAATTGTTATGCAAATCTGGAACTGAACAAAAGCTGTACCAGTGAAAATATGTGTTCGTCTCCTATGACTAGTTGTATGGTGACTACTCATCCAACAAGCGCATTCCCATGCTAAATGTGTTCAGCTGTCCAGTACTTACAACAGACCTTGATCCAGCTGCACTGTTGAACTCCATGATGTTAATTTCTTGAAATGTGACATGTAAACACTGAATAAGAAGAATGTCCCTCCTACATTAAGGAGAACCGAAATCGAGTTCCATGAATTGGTTCCAAACTCACAATCGATTGAATTGAAAGTTTACACAACTGACAAAACTCGATCTGACTAACTTGTTTGTTTCAATATGCATGTTGGAGTATATGACTTCTGATTGCTATTTACACTATTTACATTCCAGCTTGTATCTTCTTGTAGTCAGTTTGAGCCTTGTCTAGGATGCGATGAGTCGACCTTGATCACTTTCTTATTTCGAATTATGTACATGCTATTGGGGTGTGTATTTCGCATTTATGCTAACTCTAATTGCACATTGTTCCTCAATTTCTTTTGGTGTGAGGTCTGGATTTACATAGATCTTGTTTGCAGAGTGCTTTTTGCCCTTGTTGAACTTTATGGCCCCATTTATGAGCCTATCTCTACTCTCAGTTTTCATCACTGGTTTAATAGGTTTAGTCTTTTCAGATTTCTTTTCTAAACGGTAGAAGGACTTAATGTCATCAGGTGCAATGTCTGACATTTCCGTCACTATTTCATTAACTATTGTAGCATCTTCCTCCTTCCTGTCTTGGTCCGCCTCGCACTGTTAAGTATCATCTATTACTACATGATCATTGAAACATCGCATATATAAAATTAATGACACCATTGTCTGTCTGTTATTTTACTTTCAGATAACTATTAACAACACAGTATGGGAGCTATGCTGCTGTACAGAAAACAAGTGCTATAAGCCAGAGACAGAGTCTGATGTGCTAGATGGGAAGCAGCATCTGCAAGGTTATCAGATTGGTGCAATAGCAGGTGCAGTAATAACAGCACTGCTTATCCTCATGGTACTCATCTGTGTTCTGCGGAAGTATGTATGTCACTGTGGTCAGAATGAGGCTGATCAGGGTCCTGTCACTATGTTGTATAAACGACTCGCAGCAAATATTCCTGATGATACTGCTGATGTGGAGATGCTACTTGCTTAATGGTATCGTAATCCGCTGTACTCCCTGCAGCACTGGAGCTTTCCAGTTTATCCATCAATCATATGACGTCATAATCAACTACGTCATGCATAGGGTGGCGTCATAATCAATGACATCACGATTGATGTCGATAAGTTCGTCACGAACGCTTAATTGATGACGTGTTGTACGATTACGTGTCTACTATTTAATAAACATTCTGTTGAATATTTTGAAACTAATTTGACTGGGCGCTGTTGCTGCCATAGTCAATTTAGTTTTAAAATATTCAACAGCGTACCTGTTTAGTTTTCTGGAAATTGAGATTGAGAGAGTTCAGGGTTCGATCGATCCGAACACGGGCAAAGCATGGGTGGAGCTTAGCTAGAGATGGGCAGGACATAGGAAAAACTGGATTCCTCCATTTTCACATAACCCATTCAATGCTACAAACCAACTCTATCTCCCTCTTTGCTACCATATGGCAGGGACATCTTCCTGCTAGATGAATCTCAATGTATTAAACAGTTTTCCTGTATGGTTTTTTCAAAATTCAGATACTGAGTTTTTATCGGTGAAAGGGTTTCTGTGACTTATGAAGATAGATTATTTTAATTGTGCTGTCGGGAGTACTGACCAGCATATGTGACCTTATAATATCCATTTGGTGCCTTTTCTTGTGGAATGAGATGTATCATGTATGCGTTATATGTATGATTGGCGTTTTCTGCTGCTTTTGTAGTAGAAACATCGTTCAGCTGCAATCAGTCCTTTGTCATCTAGTGTTATACTCTTATGATATATGAATAATACCATTATGATGTCACAATGTGCAGTGATATAAGCATAATACTGTTAATGATATAGAACATAGTGCTCAAATGACAGCATATTATATATACAGCTCCATAAAAAAAATATGTGTGTGTACGTCAATTTTAAATACGTTACCTATTAACTTAGTTACAAATCACAAATGATAGTTTCAATTTAAATTATTGTGTTACTCATTGAAATACATGAAGGGAAATCATAAGACCTTTTAAAATATTTAATACATATAATCTATGTGTAAATGGGACAATTTCAGATACATTTTGGAGGCCCTATAGTAATCACCACGTGTGTCTGTCTGTCTGTTTGTGTGTCTGTCTGCCTATGTCCGTCTGTCCCCAATATCTCGTAAACAGCATATCATACAGAACTGCTTCAGATATTTTAATGAAACTTGGTGTATGCTTCAATTATGATACGCAGATGTGCCTTTTGAAGAATTCACCGTTATAGGACCAATATTTTGGTTGAAAATGGGCTTTTTAATGTAAAAACCCACAAGATGTTAGGAAATATACCAGCTTTAAACAATGTTTTATTCTGTACATATTCTTCTAAATATCAAATATTATTTTCATATCTTTGTTACAATTACAATATTTGTGTGAATATATGAAAGTGTAAATAACATTTAATTCGTTGGCCATTAGTGTCACCGATGATTAACCTTTGTGCCAATGGTCCATGAGACAAGTTATGCTTGTCACATTGACCAAAGGCATGATTGGTTCTTGCTCCATTGATCAGTCATGTGTGCGCGCCCATGTATGCCTACGCATGTGCATGCGTGCGTGTGTGCGTGCGTGTGTGTCAATTCCCGTGCTGATCATTAGTGTCATGGATGCATGTAGGTTTGCGCGATTATTGCTTTGAGTGATCACGATCGATTATTTAAGAATAATTGTGATTAATCAGCTTGGGTACAAACTACCAAGACATAACAACAAAAGCATACCAAATATGAAAGCTGCAATGGTGTTTAGAAAAGTCGATTTGCAGGCCAAGAGAAGACTATTTTTGAAAATCTATCACTGGAATGCCTGGCTCGATTCCCGAGCCAGTCATTCCTGTGATACATTTTCAAAAATAGTCTTCTCTTGGCCTGTAAATGGACATACATTCGCTTGGGGAAAGTGTCAATTTTCGTGACCAGTCTCATTAAAAAGTAATTAAAAGGTTGGAATTGAAATATTATTTGCAGTAGAAATTAATCATGATTATTCGATTATTTAATTTTTAATCATATAAATTCACAATTTAAAAAATAATCACGATTTTCGATTTAATCACATAATCGTGCGAGTCTAGATGCATGCATCATTGATAAATAATGTCAACAACTGATGCCATGTAGATCAGTTGCATCAAATATGCTACGGTGAAGGACATTCCTTCTATTAACCCTTACCACTCTGATGTCAATATTCTATCTTTTACTCGGTCAATATCAAAGAAACCGGTTTACATTTTTCAACAATTTTGCTGGAAGATGTTGCTGTCTGCGACAGCACCATCTCCCACCAAATTTGTTGAAAAATGTATACCAGTTCATCTGTTAAGTTAATTTGAAAATTTAAAGTTTTGACACCAGCGTGGTAAGGGTTAAGTCGGTAGCCAATGGTACCTGTCCCACTGGTTAATAGTGCCAGTCATTAGTGGCAAGGATGAGTGCCACATTGGTCAATAATGATAAGGGCCATTGCCCCATTGTTTTATGGAAATAGTTATGCTTGTCTGATTGACCAATGGTGCATGTTGTTCATTAATTAATATAACATGTTTTCAGTTTCTCCACAGCCAGCCGAGTATTATGACCATTGGTCCATTTATTTGTTCATTATTGTTATCTTCATGTAATTTTATATACTTTATTGAACAAGGTTTTTTCCTGGGTTCATGGTCAGAATTTATGGGACTGTTAAATTAGTTTGGCTTTGACAAATTGTAATAGTAATCAGTCAGGGTTTTTGTTGTTCATTAGAAGTATTTTCATTTATTTGAAAAATGTAATTTGATATATTTGGTAGAACTTGGTTTTATCATGGTTTTTAGCTCGACTTTATGAAGTAAAACGAGCTATTGCGATACCATGCATGGTGGCGTCGTCCAATTTGCGTTTATCTCAACTCTTCTGTTTATATCTCAGGTTTGGTTAATCACACTGAACCCAAACAAACCTTGTTTTTTTCAGTATGAACATTTTCCGTTTAGCTCAACTTTTCTGTTTATATCTCAGGTTTGGTTAATCATACTGGAGCCAAACTTGGACATATGCCTCCTTATAATGAACCTGATGTCACACAATTACGTTGAGGTCAAAAGATCAAGATCACTGTGACCTTGGTAAAAACCTGATTTTCAGCATGAACACTTTCCGTATATCTCAGGTTTGGTTAATAATACTGGACCCAAACTTGGACACATGCCTCCTTATAATGACACGGCAGCAGACAATGATATTTTGGTCAAATGGTCAAAGGTCAAGGTCACTAATATGCATGGCGACGGTCTGTCATCCATACGTCAACTTTTGTTTAAAAATGCTACTCCTCATTAACTGCTTGGCGTATTTCAACCTAATTTGGCTGGATGTGCCCATCAATGCAGTATGATTGTTGATGATGTTGAGTGACTGTTCTGCGGCTGGAAAGATACTCAGTGCACCCAATACTTTTAGAGCGTGTGTGTCTGACATTCAAATGACATGTCCAAACATTGATCATTGCTGCTGCACTACCCTGATGTCATAATGTACAATATTATCAGTCACATTTGGGGAAATTCTGGATTCCAGTGTGGTCTGTACACCAGTCAAAGTCTTATTAGGGAATAATCTCATGAGGTGTTGCTTTCGAGAGGTTTCTTATTAATGACGTGACTTATAGTTGGGTTCTACTGCATGAATTGTTGCAGTCAATTTGTACCATTTCTCTGTATTTCCTAAATGTCATCTTGTTAGCTCAGCTGACTTGTCAGTTAGCTGCTGAGCTTTAACGATCACCCACTATACAGCCATCTGTCTGTCTCTCTGTATGTCTGTCCAGTTTAAACAATGGTGGTGCATATTCCTATTTCTGAACAGATTGACACCAACCCTAGCCAAAATGTTCATATTGCCCTCTAATATCTGTCTTGCAAACATGGAGTTGATTCGATCTCAAACTACAGAGTTATTATATCTGTTAGAAATTTATATAATATAGTGATACAAGGGAGGTAACTCTCAACATCTATCATGATAGGTTTCATGGTCCTGAGCTACCTCCCTTTTCTGTCCTAAATTTTATAGATCATGCATGTTTACCCCTTATTGCTCATGATTGGTCAAGACAATCTAAAGCTCTGCTCAGTAAATATCCATTTGAAGCGAAGAGAAGACTATTTTTGAACACATACCACTGGAATGACTGGCTCAGTTATCAAGCTGTTAGTCCAATGGTCAATTTTCAACAATGGCGTCCTGACCAAAGACGACTGCAGAGGCCAATTTTGGCTGAATTGAACATTAAAAGGTTGCGTTAAAAAGCTGAGCATCAAGGCACTTGGACAGCATGTTTTTTTCTTGTTTTATGACAATGTAGTAATTCTCTCTTGTAATAGATGAATCCAGTCTATCAATCAATCATAATCAATTACGTCAGATAGGATGATGTCGTAATCCAGTGTCACAATCCACAATAATAATTGACAGAAATAGTCTGTCATAAACCTGGTATAGTCTGTCAACTTGTACGATATGTCTTTACTATTTAATAAGCATTCTGTTGAATATTTTGCAACTCATTTGACTCGGCTATGGCAGCAGCAGCACACAGTCCAATTAGTTTCAAAATATTTAATAGCTTACCTGTATAATTTTCTGGAAATTGAGATTCAGGGAGTGCAGGCATCGATTGATCCCAACACATGCAAAGAATGGGTGGAGCTTAGCTAATGATGTACGGGGCATAGTCAACGTTCAAGGCTAAAACTGGATTCATCCATTATTGTACCCCCACTTGAAGGGGGCATATAGTGATTGCTTTGCGTCCGTGTGTGTGTGTGTGTGTGCGTGCGTGCGTGCGTGCGTGCGTGCGTGCGTGCTCGATTCTTTGTTCAGATCATATTTTCAAGGGTTTTCACGTTTAGGCACCAAACTTGGTATATGGATGCATCATGGCCCAAAGGCGTGTGATGTGTGATGTATCAAATGTAGGTCAGTGTGACCTACTTTTTGCGGTTCACTGAACATCGTAGATTATTCTTGTCTGGGCTGTAGTTTCACAAGTTTTTAGCTCACCTGGCCTGTTTGTTCAAACGAAGCTGATCGGCCAATCTGGCTTGCGAACATCTTGGATTTTGGCCGATTTTTAGAAACGTCTTTAAAAATCTTTGCATGAAATATGATCTAGGGAAATAGCTGAACCAAGTCTGTTCAACAAAACTTGATTGGCCAAGTAGTTCGGTGGCTATGTTGAATGACCTAGTTTTTGCGAAAATGACTTCTCCAGAACCGCTGAACGAATCTGGCAGAAATTTGGCAGATATCATTAGGGACTATAGGTCATTCAAGTTTGTTCAATGGAAGTTGATAAATAAAATGGACCAATCAAATTGGTTTTTTTATTTACTTGATGTATTTTGAGGGTGAAATTGGTTTTATATATGTTTTTGTGTATTCTGCTCGAAAATTTGCCATTTTCAAACGTGTCAGATAAACGGGTTGGCGGCCATCTTGGATCATTTTCCCACCAAAAGCTCCCATATTAATGCAATGGGAAATTTAAAATGTCTTCTCGGGAACCACTGGGCTGATTTCAATTATATTTGGCAGGAACAATCTTTAGGGCATAGATTCAAATTTCTTCAAATGAAGCCAATCAGCCAGCGTGGATTTTGGTGGGTTTTTAGAAATATCTTTAAAAATCTTCTCCAAAAAACTGCTTGGGGCATCGATTCAAAACTCATGAAATATGACCTAGGGAAATAGCTGAACCAAGTTTGTTCAAGGGAATTTGATTGGCCAAATAGATATCATTAGGGACTATGGACCATTAAAGTTTGTTCAATGGAAGTTGATAAATAAAAAATATGGCCGCCATGGACCAATCAAATTGTTTGGGGGTTGGCTGCCATATTGGACATTGTTATTTGATGCCTAACCGCTGGACAGATCAGGCCAAAATTATGGGGATATGGACTAGAGTGACTTTCTAATGTGAAGTGTCCTAGTGTCATATCTGATATATTTTTGGAAGTTAACTATTGAGCGTAAGTGCTCTTGCTTTCCGGTTTTGAAGGTGTGTTTTCTTCCCCCCATACATTGTTTTTGCACCTTTTGCATGCGCTAAGATATATGATGTCACGGGATTGGCAGTTGCCAGCTATTTTTGCTCTGTAGGTGAGCTTTGTATGGCTGCTTTTGAACCATTTGCTTTGGTCCATCAGTTTGCAGAAATCGCATTTCCCTTTTGGGCATGGTTTGAAGACATTCCTGTGTGTAGGCTTTGGCTCATCTGGATTCTGTAGACGTGTCTTTGATGGTGGTGTCTTTTCTGAAGTCGAAGGGTGGTTTCTCGGGTAAGGCCAGGCGACATCTCTCACTACTTTCCATTATATGCAGGAATTGTAGTATGTTTCTTTACGAATTGACTAGTTTCGTGAAATTCACTGATAAATATTGGCCTGTTTAGGATTGAATTTCTGTCTTTGAGCAAGGCTTTTTGTTGTGCCAGGATGAGAAGCATCTGTGGGTAGCCTCTGTCTGTGTAGTGGGATATTAAGGCTGTGCTGTGCTTAATGTAGTCTGCATCGTGTGTGCATATTCTACACAGTTTTAGGCATTGCCATATGGCCCTGCATCATTGCACGGTTTTGGATGCGCTGGAGAGTACTGCAGTTAGCCATGTGTGTCTGTGGGATTCATTTACAGTGAGAAGATGATACATCCATCATTTCCTTTCATTCGACTGTTGTCGCTATTGTAGATGGCAGTGAATTCGACTGTGGTACCACTCTATTACCGAAAAAGTGTTTGCGAATATCTTTGTTGCTACATTTTATGTTGAGCTTGACCTTATGGCCTCTGGTCTGTATACTACTGGATAGTTAAAAAAGTAGTCTTTATCAATATTATATAGATCCCCGATGAGCTTGAACGTTTCAATTAAATCTCAAAACCGTCTATATTTCAGTGACATTAGATTTAAGGCTTCACGCCTTTGCGTGTGGCTATAGTCTCTGATTTGTGGGACAGGTTTGGTAGTCTCGTCTTTAGATCTCTCATGAATTAGCAGGCATATATGCAAACTGTTTTGCTCCCCATTGCTGAGCCTCCTACTTGTAAATAATGTTTCATGTAGAACTCAGTTTTTGAGTTGTAATACTAATTTTAGTAGATTAAGGATGCCTCGGATGGACAGAGGGCCAGGTGTCCATGCTGTCAGACGAATTTCCCTATTGCCTGTAATCTTTCTCTGTTGGAAATGCAAGTGTATAGGCTACTGACATCCATGTTACAGAATAGTGTGTTCGGATTTGTTGTCCCATAGTCTTCTAGTTTCTTGATGAATTCTGCCGTAAAAACTAATTGCCTTTAACATTAATAATAAACCTCCATTTGTTACTATTCAATAATACGAGCAACTCAAATAAACAAACAAATCTTCATCACCACCTGTGAAAAGCATGGAATTGTTTGTTGGAAGGTCACCACACACCACGAATATAGGTGTACTGATTAGCTTTTAGGCCCTGTGCTGTTGGTTTGGGATATTGGGCCCTACACTAAGAACCAACAGGCGCGTCAATAACCAATTTCCTATTGGACCTTGCACCATTGACAAGCGTATCCATCGATAACAAATTGGCTATTGGGCAATGTGTCATAGATCAATGGGCGCATCAACAGCAAATTGGGTATTAGTTTTACACCATAAACAAATGGGTACACTAATGACTAATTAGTTAATGGTTCTGCGCTGTATGTAGATCAGGTTTGTGAGCATCGTTTTAAATCACCTTCACGAAGTGGTGCGCTATATTGGGAGAAAGTGGGATTTTGGCATTGGCGTCGGTGTTCGCTGTGGTTAAGATTTTTCAAACAACATTTACATCAACAAAGGGGGGGGTGTTCAATTTAAATAAGACTTCACTGATTTGTTCTGTACGATGCTTAGTACTAGTCTGCATATAAATGAAATGGATTTATGAGATTTCCCCAAAGTTTTAGAGACTATCTAGGTCTAAGTTAAGCCTTTTGCTGCGGTTAAGCTTTTCGCAAATGACATAAATTTACACCAACAATGGGTGGGTTGTTCGATTTGAATAAAGCTTCACAAATTTGATCTATACGATACTTAAGACTAGTTTTTGCCTTCACGTTATGCTTTTTTGTTGCAGTTAAGCTCTTTATCTTGCCAGCGTTCGCTCTGGTAAACTTTTTTCAAGCAACATTTACATCAACAAGGGGTTATGTTTGTATAAGGAAATTTGAAAAATGTTAATAATTTTGTTATTTCTTTTTATAGATTTGTACCAAGGCATGTGGGCGGGTACATTTAATCATAGACTATCACTCATCTGTGAGCTACCGAGTTTTATCTAGTCTCTGAACACTATCGGGTCAAGGCCAGTTTCACAATTATCACCAATAGTTATTGAAAAGGCTTCCCTACAGCACCACGAACTTCGTTGAGATGTTAAATCTAAAATGCCTGGTAAGTGGCCAGCTTGAAAATGGCTTTTCCATGTTGCTTTCCAGTTTTCTTGAGACCAGCGGTGTGGTGTAGTGGCAACCTTTAAGCAGTTGGGGCTCTGAGACAGGGAGGGGTGGCAAAACTATACTTATGGGGCACGTGTCTGAGATATCAGGATGTGAAAATGTCCTGTCTGTGATGGGAAGATGTGAAAATGTCCTGTCTGTGATAGGAAGATGTGAGAATGTCCTGTCTGTGATAGGGGGATGTGAAAATGTCCTGGGTGTGATAGGGGGATGTGAGAATGTCCTCTTTGAGATGTGAGAATGTCCTGTTTGAGATGGGAGGAGATTATCATGTGTATGGGAGGTTGTGAGAATATGCTGTCTGAGATGAGGTGGTGTTAGAATGTTCTCTCTATGTGAGAATGTCCTGTCTGAGATGTGAGGATGTCCTGTCTGTGGGAGGTTGTGAGGTTGTTCTGTCTGTGATATGACAATGTCCTGTCTGTGGGAGGTTATGAGAATGTTCTTTGTGGGATATGAGGTTGTGAGAATGTAATATCTGTGATAGGAGGATGTGAGAATGTCCTGTCAGTGGGGAGGTTTGAGAATGTTCTCTCTGAGATGGGATGCTGTTAGAATGTCATGTCTGAGATGGGATGATGTTAGAATGGCCTGTCTGAGATGGTCGGATGTGAGAATGTCCTGTCTAAGATTAGAGGATGTGAGAATGTTCTGTTTGAGATGGGAGGATGTGAGAATGTTCTGTCTGAGATTGTAGGTTGTAAAAATGTCATGTATGGGATGGGATGATGTTAGAATATCCTGTCTGAGATGGAAAGATGTGAGAATGTCCTGTCTGAGATGGAAGGATGTGAGAATGTCCTGTCTGAGATGAGAGGATGTGAGAATATCCTGTCTGAGATGAGAGGATGTGAGAATGTCCTGTCTGAGATGGAAGGATGTGAAAACATCCCGTCTGAGATTGGAGGTTGTGAGAATGTTCTGTCTGATATGGCAGGATGTGAGAATGTCCTGCCTGAGATGGGGGGTGGGTGGGATGTGAGAACGCCCTGTCTAAGAAGGCGGGATGTGAGAATGACCTGTCTGAGATGGCAGGATGTGAGAATGTCCTGTCTGAGATGTCAGGATGTGAGAATGTCCTGTCTGTGGGTGGATGTGAGAATGTTATGTTTGATATGGGAGGATGTGAGAATGTTCTGTCTGAGAAGGCAGAATGTGAGAATGTCCTGTCTGATTTAGCAGGATGTGAGAATGTCCTGCCTGAGATGGGAGGATGTGAGAACATCCTGTCTAAAAAGGCAGGATATGAGAATATCCTGTCTGAGATGGCAGGATGTGAGACTGTCCTGTCTGAGATGTCAGGATGTGAGAATGTCATGTCTGTGGGAGGTTGTGAGAATGTCCTGCCTGAGATGGGAGGATGTGAGTGTCCTGCCTGAGATGGGAGGATGTGAGAATGTTCTGTCTGAGATGGGAGGATGTTAGACTGTTCTGTCTGAGATGGCAGGATGTAAGATTGTCCTGCCTGAGATGGGAGGATGTGACAATGTCCTGTCTGAGATGGGAGGATGTGAGAATGTTCTGTTTGAGATGGAAGGATGTGAGAATGTACTGCCAGATGGCAGGGTATGAGAATTTCCTGCCTGGGATGGGATGTTGTAAGTATGCCCTGTCTGAGCATAGGCTAGATGTGGTATGCAAACTAAAGCTAATGTGTAGTAGTTCATGTGTGATTTATTAAATAAGACAACAGTAACTACACATGTATGGAAGAGTAAGAAATTTATTGTATCACATATGGTAAGCTACTGAACCGTTGGTTTATACTTTTACCATTAGTTTTAATTTGATTGCTAATTAATATTTACATGGTGTTTACTGCTGTAATTTTTATTATGCTGCAATTCTCAAATGCCATTACCTTTTGTATTATTTTGTTATCATGGATATAATTTTAACATTGAATTATTGATGAATAAATGGTGTTTGTTAACGAAGAAATCTGTATTTGTACAGCATTGTTCCATTTATATCTACTCCATTTCAAGTATGCCTTTTCATCCATCCCTTTAGTGTACTATGTTCCTATCTATCGCATTTCCTTGCACATTCTGTCTCTTTACATCCAATCCTCATATGCTTAAAGGGATATTCCACCGGGGGATTTTGTGTATCTGGCGTAAAGTACTAATTCTCCGCATTAATTTGAGACCAAGAGCACAAGTGCAATTAGTGTCCCGATTATCGCGACAGTCATTGTGGTGCTAAATTGTCAAAAATTCTCTTCTTGGTAGGCAAATGGGCATATTCTATTTTTTTAAAACATTGACGGGTTATGCCAGGAGCATGTTTGCAATCAACCAGTTATAACAACATCTTGAAAGCGTAAAAATATGTTAGTTGAATAAATGTTGAAAGTAATTTCTCTGAAAGCTGTTGCTGCTTATTGCAACTTCTGCGTCCAGTCAAATTCCAGTTTCAAAATATTCAACAGGCAGTAAATACGGGTCAACATTTATAAATTTGGGGTCAATTAGTTAACTCTTTCAAGGACAGAAAAGCAGAAAGCTTAAAATTTACCCTGCATATTGTGTGAAACTAATTTGTTTGGAAGCTACTGCAACATAATTCCAGGAAAATTTAATTCAGAATATTAAGCATTCTGCATAGTTATTTTAAAATTGGGAGTAAACATTGTAAATGATTAATAACGCTGGGATTTCAATAGTGTGAAAGCACTAAATTACTAATTATGTTTAGCGCGCACTTGTCATTATTTACTAGCTGTCACCTACTGTCAAACTACGAAGTAAGCCGCTAAGCGATTGCCTATAATTGACTGACCCGACAATCAGCGACATCGTTTCATTTTGGTTTGCAAATTCCGTTTTACAATTGATGCAAGCAAATACTGACGTTAATTGTCGAGCTTGATTCTGTTATATTAAAATTAAGTACCGTGCCTTTTGTTTTGAAATGCATGACACATTACTTTAAAATTATACAGACTATATGTTCTAAACTTGTGTCTTCCAAATTTAAATGTGGAAGATATCCATCAAGTGCTGATGTTATGAAGCCATCTTTCAGTTAGCCCCTTTTCATGCGGATGCTTCTGTGGATCCGGTATCTGAAAATGTGCCGTACCCTTTCCATGACCGTTTCTATTGCCGCAAGCCTACGCTTGACATGCGGACATGCTGCGATTTAACCATCTCATGCCAGCACTGACCTCTGCAATCATCAAGTTGAGGAAGCAGGTCAAGAGAAGACTATTTTTGAGAATTTACAACTAAAACGACTGTCTCAGTAAGCAAACCAGCCATTCCAGTGGTCAATTTTCAAAAATAGTCCGTTTGGCCTGCAAATGGGCATTCAGTAAGGAAATATTCTGATTTTCCTGACAGAATTTGGTCATTAAATGGTTAATTAATATTCAGCCTTCATAACGCGAAGTAAACAGGTAAATCTAAAGCACTTGGCGATATTTTGCTGGTGTGTCGTTGATGTCATAATCTCGCGGTTTCTCGCTCTCGTGAGAAAATGGATGCGCCCGAGGAGTCACGTTTTCGACCGTTTTGGGCATATTCATTTTATTATTTCTCGGCAATGGAACAGTGTATTATAAATTTTTTTGCAGCAACTATTTCGGATTATAGTATATTTTTAGTTGACTTATTCCTGATTTTCACTGGAATTTCCCTTTAATTACAATATGAATGAACAATTTTGGATAACCTATTGCCCGGAGTCATGATTCTGCAATCCATGTCGCCGCCGCCCTAGCAGGAAATCAGTTTGATAGGTAGTATTGTATTGGATCTCTCGTAGTGACACAAAAAACTGTTTTGAAATTGGCTACCACATAGAGAAAGTAGAAGAATTAAACATCTTTACATGGGACAATGGTGGGCATGTGCTAAATCCATCATCCATGGTATAGAGGTACTAAGCCGAAGATAACTAATTCCCATCGTGTGAACGCATTACATTTGATGCAACTATATAAAAGACACCAGTAATGGTACATTTTGGAATCATATGGGTGAGTTATTCCATGACAATGCTCACCAACTCTATTTGCCACCATGATGAGTATGGTCTCAACGGATGCAGGGAAAATATTGTTGCTGCCTGTCATCTTGACCACTGCAACATTAGCCACTACATTGTTCATTGACATGAAATATGCATTCCTTAAAGAACATCTTTAAATAGTCACGCTCATGTTTGATAGCGCTAGCCATTTCCTCCAGATCTGCAACTGTAACTAATAAACTCAAAACTGGAAATGCTATGATTCCTTCGATTCATATCTCAAGGGTCACAAGAAGATACCAGACAGTGGTTTGCCATGCTCAGGACACATTGGAGCTAACATCCCTGAAGCTGCCCATGTGGCCTGGAAGGAACAGATCTAATTCCTTGCTTACTTCATAATGGCTGGGAGGCTATTTGAGCACATCCTGCAGACTAAAGGCTTCTACACGGATCACGACTGCGTCTCAAATGTCTTCCTGTTGCTGCACATAACAATGGCTGAGTTGAACAGGGCGCTACAGTAGTCCAAGCTGGAAAATGGTTGCACGACTGAACCGTCTATTCCTAGACTCTACGTGCTAGCTCCACGTGTAGAGAAGTCGGGCATGCCACCACCAGTACATTGTACCGTATACACCACACCCATTGCCACTGAAGACAGTATTCAAGAAGAGCTGACACAGTGTGCTATTCTAAAAGCTTCCATACCAATAATAGTCGAACTCTGTCACCATTTACATAAGTTGGCCGACATTAATCTTTATAGTGTAATATAGGCCAACTTGCTAAGTTTTCAATGCTGTAGCAATATTCCTTTATTTTAAACCTAAATCATCAAGTCATTCATTTTAATGGATTTTCAAGATTTTCCATCATTTTCCATTATGTCCAAATAATAATGAAATAATTGTATATAATCATGCCTCGTTCCCTTCATTTTTAGGCTCAAAACTTATTCAACTTCCATAAAATCATATATTTATCCGTACATGAGAAATTTAGGTCATAGTATATCTTAAAACTAATATCTGAGAGCTTGGAAAAGAAATGCACATCTTCCGTATATTCAACATATAATGATCACCTCTGTAAATGTGTCTGCAGCAGTGCGTGGTGTAGAAAATTATAATCATACATGGCAAAACAGATTGACTGTCGTTTCTAATTTCCTTCAAAACCAGGCAGTTTGTATTCTTGTAAAATGATCCTTCACATTGGGACACACTGCCATTCCAGAGATAACAATATAATTTAAGCTACTAAGCATTGTTACCTTACCTGGCCCGAAGGGCCAAGTGAGCTTATGCCATGAAGGCCATCCGTCCGTCAAATCGCTTCTCCTTAACAGTTTGACCGATTTCAAGCATATTTGGCTGGAAGGATCCTATGCTGGTATGCTCCAGAACTTCCTTTCAGAATTTACTGGAAATTGTCAAAACGCATTCCACGGTACTAGACTCTAGAGCTTCTATTCAGAATTTTTATTTATCTATTTTTGGGCAACCATATTGGATTTTCTGAAATAATTTTCCAGAGCCATTTAAAGCACTAAGTGCTCGTTAATCAATGGCCTATTTCAACTAAACTTGAGTGGAGCGATTTTATCGCAGTAAGCTTCAACATATCAAACAAGAATTTTGATTCATAAATTATTTTGGAAGACATCTTGGATTTTCCAAAAGGTCATGCACAAATCCTTTAAAACCACTTGGCAGATTTTAGCCAAATGGATCCTATGGTGGTCGTCTCTAGAACTCCTATTCATAATTTTGATCCGTCGATTTTTTTGGTGGCCATCTTAGATTTTATGAAAATTATTCAATGGAAATGGTTCAAATGCTAATGGTTCAGGTGAGCGTTTGGCTGGAAGTGTATAGAGTGCCATTTAGTCCTTTGTTCATTTACCATTCATTTCATTTTATCCCTCGCCATGTACCGAAAGAGAAGTATTTCCATCCACAATTTCTCATGCTGCCACAGAGAATCTCTTCATTAAGAATTGGACACAAATTTCCACCATTTTGTGCGGAGATGACTACGATACGTGTTCGGTGACGCAATCCAAATCCACACGTCTTGCTACACGAAGACCACTGTGTCCATGCGGCAACCTCACAATCTGAAAATAAAAATAAATTAACAAAGTTAAACTGGTCGTAAACGATCACCTCGTGGCTGTACTCCAGTGACTAAAGACAAGACGTGGATTCTCTAAATCATTTCAACCAAGAAACTAAATTCACTAATCTGTAAGATCAATAATGGTAGCACATTTCAGTAGCCAATAGGCATATTGATAACAGCCAATGAATCTGCAAAAGTCATCAAATTACAGTGGCTTCCACTTGGTAGTCGGCATATATTAGTTGGCAACAGGTTGGACATGTAGGCCTATTTCGGCGCAGACCATTCATATGTTTTGCTTGTCAGTACAGGTATCAAATGCATAGGTAGGGTATTCATGGGTTCTGAAACATGCCCTATCGGCTTGGTATGCTTATGTCCGCTCTCCGTCCGTGGACAAGCTATGGCCAAGAGAGGGTTAATAACAGACACATGACACACAACGTGTCCACCTCATACCCCACCCCACACCACAACCCCACCCCACCACACCCTCAGGACACGTTGCAAGATAAGTCTCAGAATGCTGAGCACGTACACATGCATAAGCTTTACACATGCGTCCAGCGCTCACGAGAATAAATCGAGTCCACAAAATGTGCTGCCACACATGGTTGGTTGGTAAGACAATTGTAATTATCTAGGCTAAAGTAAGGATAAAATGTGAAAAGCCTAACTTCTGAACCCAGGCACCATTTGCTTGATTTGTATGTGTCCTCGTGGAGCCTGTAATTTCAGGAAGCCATCCACAAAGGAATTTTGAAAATCAAGCAAGGGTACTATGAGCTACACCCAGGAAAACGCCACCTATTTTATTCCAGCCACCTCTATTGAGCACGCGTGTTTGGCACCTCTGGCTCTCTCGGCATAGTTGCCAGCATCTGGGGCTGAAACACGTGCTCTGATAGGGCAGGGTCGTGGCTTGCTCTCCCTGGCTAGTATAACACCGAAGGGCTCTATGGTAGAAAAAGGGAGCAAGTAGAACAGGCTCCTACTCAGTGTTCAATGGTAGGAATCTAACAAGAAATGTGGTTATAGTCCTCTGGCTGGAGGGGTTTCTGTATGCAATCATACTTTCTGTTATGGCATGGTATTAGATGTAAAATATCCAGGATAGACATTCTGAATCAGGTAGACAACTTTTTATACCCCGCCAAAAAATTTTGCGGGGTATTATGTAATGGCGCCGTCCGTCCGGCAGAGTGGTTTCCGGATGATAACTCTGTTACCGTTTGTTGGATCGCATTGAAACTTCATAGGGTGGTGGGACTAGGCCTGGGGAAGAAACCTATCGAAATCGACGCTGATACGAAATCCAAGATGGCCGCCAGCCAATGGCGGCCATCTTGAAAATTGGTTTCCGGATGATAACTCAGTTACCGTTTGTCGGATCGCATTGAAACGTCATGGAGTGGTTGGACCAGGACTGGGGAAGAAACCTATCGAAATTGACAATGATCGGAAATCCAAGATGGCCGCCAGCCATCGGTAGCCATCTTGAAAATTGGTTTCTGGATTATAACTCCGTTACCGTTTATCGGATCGCTTTGAAACTTCATAGAATGTTTGGACTAAGTCTGCGGAAGGAAGAAACCTATCGAAATTGATGCTGATCCGAAATCCAAGATGGCCACCAGGCACAGGCGGCCATCTTGAAAATTGGTTTCTGGATGATAACTCTGTTACCGTTTATCGGATCGCTATGAAATTTCATAGGGTGGTTCGACTACCTCTTGGTAAGAAACCTATCGAGATTGACAATAATACGAACTCCAAGATGGCTGCCAGCCACCGATGGCCAGCTTGAAAATTGGTTTCCAAATGATAACCGTTTATCGGATCCCTTTGAAACTTCATAAGGTGGTTGGACAAGGTGTGGAGAAGAAACCTATCGAAATTGATGATAATCCAAACTCCAAGATGGCCGCCATCCATGGGCTGCCATCTTGAAAGTTAGTTTCTGGATTTTATTTATTGGATCACTTCCTACGGTCGTTGGAATATGGCTGGTGAAGAAACTTATCAAAATTTACGATAATCCAAAATCTAATATGGCCGCCAGTCAGTGGCAGGCATCCTGAAAATTGGTTTCTGGATGATACCTCATTGGCCATTTAACGGATCGCTTTGACACTTCATAAGGGTGACTGGTCTGATAGGGCTGAGGAAGAAACAAATATTTTCTGATAGCTCTCATTCATTGGTTTGTCATCATGGCGGGGTATTATGCGCCGTTTGTGGAGCTCTTGTTCTACCATGGTTTTATATTCAATCATGTTCGGGATTATGCAATTTTAACCCTGGGACCCATGAATCAAAATTTTAATAAGATATATGACTTAAAATTGATCAAAGTTATTATCATTGAAGGGAAGGAAGTATAATTTCCTGAAGGTTTTAGACAATATAAAGGTGTATCCTGCTGAAAATTGACAAAAACCTTGAATCACAATTTCAATGGGTACGTGAGTAATGCGCATACCACATTTGGTTGAAATCTGCCTAATGGTTTTGGAGATGTGAGCGTGACAAGATTCAAGATTCAAGATTATTTATTCAATAATTCCAAATAAACAATATTCATGAGTCATACCAGGTTGTCCGCCGAAGGCATTGCCTATTGTTATGGCGGACACCTTACACACATATATATAGGTATATATATATAAATTAGACATGACAGAACTTACATAAACTCCTTATTAACCCTTTGACCCTTGATCCACATAAACAATCCCCCCCCCCCCCCCCCCCCGGAGTGTTCACCACTGCAATGACCGGTTCAATTTCCTAGTCAGTCATTCCAGTGGAAAGAAAACTCCAGGCGCCTCTCTCAGTCTGCGAACCAACGTATAATACTGCAACAGCAGGGTGTGAAAGAGTTAATCACTTGGATCATTATTATTTTTTTTTTTTTTTTAGTTTCATAAATACGGGTTTTATGTAACACGTAACAGACAAGCACAGCACATAGTCAAGTTCAATAATAGACATGGCTGTCTATGATTATAGATACGACAATAAACATATATATATATATATATATATATATATTTTTTTTTTTTTTTTTTTTTTTGGGGGGGGGGGGGGGGAATTTAATTTTACTTATAATGATGATATACTGTTTACATGATGCTGGCTAATGGGGGAGCATCCGTGGACAACAGAAGGGGGGATGGAGGGGAGGGGTGCTCATTCTTCTACTCGTCCTGTAGCTTGTTACTATGGTAATTGAAATTATTATTGGATATAATAGCAAGTGGAATCATCTAGTCATATTCTAGTAGTAGTAGTAGTAGTAGTCGCCGTAGTAGTAGTAGTAGTAGTAGTAGTAGTAGTCGCCGTAGTAGTAGTAGTAGTAGTAGTAGTAGTAGTAGTAGTAGTAGTAGTAGTAGTAGTAGTAGTAGTAGTCGCTGTAGTAGTAGTAGTAGTCGCCGTAGTAGTAGTAGTAGTAGTAGTAGTAGTAGTAGTAGTAGTAGTAGTAGTAGTAGTAGTAGTAGTAGTAGTAGTAGTAGTTGTACATGTAGTACTAGTAGTAGCAGTAGTAGCAGCAGAAGTAGCATCAGCCGTAGTAGTAGGTCAATAGTTTTTCAAAACAAGAAAAGAAGCATGTTATATAGATAGTAGAATAAATTTTCCATCGAATTCTATAAACATATTTGGACAGCAATGTCTTAGGATCCAATTATGCACGAGTATAAAACACAATGTTTACCTTGTTTAGTAGACGAGTCAGGACACTTTTGAGCTGCACTGCATGAATTAGCAGATGACAGATGTTTTGGATATGGTCAGCCAGACCACTGTGCAAAGGAGGGCCCAATGAAACATGGAGACTGGCAACTGCTTGCTCTGCAGCCACCATTACGGATGCTGCCTGCACGGACACTGCTCACACGGCCATCTCACATGGCAGCCACCGTTGAGGATATACATGAATACCCCATTTCTATTTTGACCCATATACTGAGAGATAAGTACCGTTAAACTAGTAAGGATCCAGGATGATGAGCAAGGCAGCGATCCTTCTTGCCAGTCCAAACGAAAAAGATTAGCAACAGATAATGATTGGAAAACGATCTATCATTTTCCAGAACGTGTGTGTAGGAACTGCCACACGTATGGACCCAAATCGTCTATGCCACCTTATTCAATACACCACTACCATGCCCTGGCCACTTAATGACCCTATCCCAATCCCTATTGTCACTTCCTTTTTCGAGAATGAAAGTAGTCTAAATGCAATGAAAGCCGTTTCTCTCTTCTTTAATAGGCCCTCTGAAGCCGTCTCTGCTGATATAGAGACAGCAGCTAGTCGCTTCATAGAAAGTGATGGGCAACGTTTTAAAACGAATAAGGCCCTCGAAATACTTAGAACTACGACTCACCGGAATGCTCTGAAATACCATTTCCATAGGTGGAACTGTCGTCATGGCTACGGGAGCTATGCCAACCATAGTCAGTAGGCAGTACGCATCCCTATGTGTCCATGGAGTATAGGAAAAAGGCCAAAATTAAAGTCCACTGATGTGCATTTATGCAGTGCTACGGGCACACGCCGGAGAATGCAAGTGACTGCCAATTTCAACTTTCAGGATTTCCCCTACATTCAAGAAAGTTATCATGGCTAGCATTGCCAATGATGCACTTCTGGATGCAGATTCTTTTGCACAGTTGTGGAGCCAGAGTGTATTGTAGAAGCCAAGAATCAGAAATTGATAGGTACCATCTTCCACTGAGTCAAGGTTCTGAGTTATTACACATGTGCACACTGGTACTGTCAACGTCTACCACTATTGCGCCTTGGTAAGAAGACTTTTTTGGACACACACACCCCTCTGGTCTAAGAACTGCAATGTGAATTCTCGAGCCGTACAAAGACCGCATGGAAGCAGCCAACATACTCAGTCCGTGCATTCCCGTTACCACCACTGAACAAAAGCGAATACCATTTCAGGGTTTTCAATGGAATCCGTCCACTGTTTATATTAGAATCTAGCAAGGTATGTGGATGTCTGCTTGAAGTCACGGCAGTGCATGAAGCACAAGGCTCATCTTTGTACACTCCACCCACTCCTGCTCAGGTGACCAGCTCGCTGAGCATCTCCTTGAACTATTTCACCATGCGATAGAAGGGTTGAGTGATAAGCAGTCATGACAAGTTTATGATTTGCTCACTGATCACCAATACATCTTTTCCACTAATTATAATGATCTCGAAGAAACCCGAGTAATAAAGCACACGATAGATACCAGTAATAGTAGGCATGGCCACGAGATTTTTTGAGCAGATGTAATTAAACCTTCAGCATCTCCCTGGGCACGAGAGATGTGCCACTCTGCTTTTACCTGGACTATCGCATTCTGAGCAGTCTTAGCGTTAAGGACTACACATCCCTCGGCAGGTCAGAAAATCTTTAATTTAAAGATTTTAAGATGGAAGCCAACACAGGAACACCCTACATGGCAACCGCCTACATGCCAACCGTTATGGTGGCATGCATTAATGAGAGACAGATGACCACTGGTCAGGCGTATGTTGTACAAAATTGTGTTACCAATATATGAACATAGTGCATTTTGACCAGCTGATACCATACGTAGTGCTCAGTTCAGACGATGCCCGTGGGCAGAAATTTGAAAGTAGAAATGCGCACCCACCAAGACATAAACCATCCTCATGTGCCTCCAACTGCATCATACACCTATGTCCAGAGCCCAGCATATCCTCTGGCCACGCAGATGTCGTCATCCGGACAAGGAAGGTTGATAGCAATGTCAAGGAAGAGGAAAGGGTTAAAATACCCAAATCCTCCCATCAAGTGGGACTCGCACATTAAGGAAAACTGCATCTACATCAATTCCATCCTTCAGTAACAAAGAAGGTAGAAGTAGTGTATTTCTCTCCCTCTTCCGCCTCAAGTGAATGTTCAGAAATTAGCCCACCAGCTGCTTCAACCATGTATGCCCCCAGCAGCCACCTCACGTTCTACTAACCCTTACCCGTACAGTGCACACGAGGACAACCTGCCATCCGTCCTGCATAAGTCCATCTACGGCCACCGGGCCGAGTTTAAGTATATTTGATAGGAAGATTCCTTAGGGCATAGAGATCCAAGTTTGTTCAAAAGAAGCAGATCGGCCAATTTGGCTGGTGGCCATCTTGGATTTTGGCCGGTTTTTAGAAACGTTGTTAAAAAGCTTCTCCGAAACCGCTGGGGGGGGGGGGTCGATTAGAAACTCATGAAATATCATCTAGGGCAAGAGCTGAAACAAGTTTGTTCAAGGAAACTTCATTGGTCATATGGCTCGGGGTGGGGTGGGGGTGTTGGAATCTTGGATGACCTAGTCTTTGTGAAAACGACATCTCCAGAACCGCTGAACTGATTGTGCCAAAATTTGGGCGATATGATTACGGACTAAGGGCCATTACACCTTGTTCAAGGGAAGTTGATGCGTAACAAAATATGGCGCCCGCCAAAAGCCCCTATACTAAAGCAATAGGAAATTAAAAATGTGTTCTTTAGAACGCCTGAGCCGATTTCAAGTATATTTGTTTGGTTTAAACAGAATTTTATTTTGTTCAATGGGAGCACAGTAAGATATAAGTCTTATACACGTGTCTCCCATACATACAAATAGAATACATTAATAAATACATCAAGTATATTTGTTTGGCGACTATATAGGCGACATTTTTAGGGAATAGAGATCCAAGTTTGTTCAAAGGAAGCCGACTGATCGGTCAATTTGGTCAATGGCTATCTTTGATTTTTGCCGATTTCCAAATCATCTGTAAAAAATCTGCTCCGAAACCGCTTGGGGGATCGATTGAAATCACGGAACATCATCTAACCAAGTTTGTTCAAGGGAACTTGATTGGCCAAATACTTCCGAGGCCATCGTGGATGAACTAGTTTGAGTGAAAACGACTTCTCCAGAACTGCTGAATGGATTGGGCTGAAATTTGTGATATATGGTTAGATATAATAGACCTATTAAGGTTTTTCAAGGAAGTTGATATGCGAAAAAACATGGCTGCTTTGGACCATTCAAATGTTGGTGGCCATATTGGATTTTTTTTATTTGATGGAATTTGAAGCCGAAATTGGTTTTATATAGGTTTTTGGATATGCTGGTTTAAAATTTGCCACTTTCGAAACTGTCGGAAAAACAGTTTGGCGGTCATCTTGGATCATTTTCCCGTCAAAACGTCCATACTAAAGCAATGAAAAATTTAAATTGTCTTCTCGAGAACCACTTGATCGATTTGGACCAAATTTGAAGGAAGCATCCTTGTTCTTCTTGCAATTCTGGCCAAAACCTAATGATTCTAGTCATAGGCGATGGACTTTGTAGTCGAAATGACTATTTGCCAGGTGAGCGATACAGGTCCCTTGGGCATATTGTTCTAATTCCCATTATATCTGCAAAAATAACCCTATTTCTTCCACACACAACCCCCTTACCTGACCACAGTTTACTGTGCAAGAGCGCATGTTACTCTGATTCTCCCAATCGATGATAACGGATAAGGAAAGTATACATTATAGACGCATACTGAAATAACTAATGGTCATACAGATAATGGCGATATGCGGGTTATGTTGCGCAACTGTCGCAAGATCTTTTGTCCAGGTCCCAGGGCCCGAATTCATAAAAACCTTAATTCTAGGTGCTGCACTTTACTAAGCACCTTGCTTATGTTAATCTTGATGAAAAGGTATAAATACCTTGCCAACTAAGGCAAAGCGAATAAATATTAGTGCCCTACTTAAGACCGCTCTCAGCTCATTACTAAGGTTAATATCACACTCATTTCAGTGAGATTTGTGCCGCATTTCTCGTGCTTGGCGGAGCAGCCAAGGTAAGATCAGCCTATGCAATCAGTGAACCACTGGACCAATGTTAATGACAATTGGTAGCCATATTCCTTACGTTGAAGCGTTATGTAATGTGCCGCTTCCACAGTACGCGGTTCTCTACATCCGGCTGTCTGGCCATCCATCTGCCCCTGGCATTAGCAACTTTGCCCCTGACATTAGTAACTTTACACCCAGCTGCAATGCTTGAACCAGTGAGTTTATTTGAATATTACTGACATGCCTTAGCTCAAAACAACAACAGTTTTCCTGAAAGCTGTTGCTGTCTAATGCAGAAACAGTGCCCAATCCCATTATTTTCAAAAGATTCAGTCAGTTGGTTGTGTAGTTCGGATCGACCGGACAGGTAGCGGCCGTACCAGCCAAGCTGGGTACGCCCCGCCCGTCCTGGATTCGTTCCCTGAACACGCCCCCCTGGGTGGAGCTATAAGCGTATATGGGCCTATGAGAGATCGCATTGCGAAAACGACTAAGTTCGTTAAAGCACATAATGCGCATGTGCGCGCTTAGATGTTATTTTTGATGGAGCATGTAATTTACTACCAAGATAGGATGGCGCTTTTAGTGTACCGAGATGGTACCCTGTAATCCTTTTTGATTACCTGTTCCCGCCGAATCTGGCACTAATCAAGACCAGAATTCGACGGGCTTTTTAAATCTGTAAACCATTTCAAAATCGGTTAAGAAATGGCTGAGTTATCCACGGAAAACCCTTCTTGATTATCTTCAAAATATTGCCGTGACGTCATAACCACGTGGGCGCAGAACTTCTAGAATGTTCTAGAACTTTCAACTGTGCCATTAGCTACGCGCCGATTGGCTGTTGCTCAAACGATGATTGGTTGGAGCCTACGCCTGTGACGTCACGAGGAGTATAAAAGGAGACGCGATCCAGAGATCGAAAGCATCCCCCGGCCGAACAGGTTGGATCTGTACCAGCTACTATCAGCGCAACAGACAATACGCGTATTACTTCGCTGTGTCGGGTTTTTCTCCCGTAGCTGGCAGTTTCCCAACCCACCGCACTAAAACAATTTTGTAACTCCCTACTTAAGGGAGCAATTTGGAACTTTCTGATTACTGTTCACGAATATCAATATCTACTTCAGAACACAAATTTGTGGTGAGGCCTTTAGGGCCTGAATATGTGAACCTACAGATGTAGAGGCAGGATGTTCTTTGATGGATGACTCGCCGGATCTGCCGGCCACGCCTAAAAGCGGTATTTCAACTGTCACTGCACTAATATCATGTAGGTTCTTCTGACTTTCGACCGCAGCAAGTAAACTCTGACCGGTGCATCTTCAGTGCTGGCTGACGTACCCAGCACCGTTAAGCTTTGTTTTGTATCTTCATTCGCATTTGACAATCCCCCCCCCGCTTGTGATCGGGTTGTTGACAACTTCCATCAGTGCCATCGGTGTACGGGAACTTTCTTCACCACAGTAATACTATCGTATCTTTTGCTGACTGCTCATTAGACATCCTAGTAGGCTTACAGTGCTGAGCAATGTCCTCCCGCCATGAGTGTTCTTGCAGAAATCTTGTTTGCAGACAACAGCTTGCGGGAACAAACCTGCGGGAACTTTCCAGCTTCCTGAGAATGCATCAACGCACGTCAACTACGGAATGACGTATCAATTTCAGTAACACGGTAGCCTAACTTAAGAATGACTACTGAGTATTCAAGTAACTAGACTTCACAGTTTAATTATTTCTCTATATGTACTTCTTTAATTATATTGTATCCGTAAGAATGGTCCCGATGACTAAAAGGTACCGTAACGGTCTTAGGACCGCTAGTTATAATTTCTGTATTTATTTATAGTTATTCTCATTTTCTGTAAGGTGTTTTACTAACCGCACCGTAGTAGGTTCGTTAACCTGTACTAAATATATAACGTTGATCATTTGATACCGTATTGATTGTTCTGGTTAGATTATGTATATATATATGGTCAGTAGCCATCAGTTCATATGTTTTGCTTATTTATAGAAAATATAGGACTGCAGTGCACATAGGAAACACTATACAGCAACACTTATATATGCAGCACCTTCTCACGCCACCAACAATTTTTCACTGAGGCCGCTGTCCATGCTATAACTCTGTTTAGCCCGGCATGCTACCGACTAAACCGTTTCTATTCAGCTCAATAGGATAGGTTTAATATGATTAGAGACACTTTCTTCGTTAAGAAATCTGTAGTATATTCTTCTCTTCCGGCAGTGCGATAATCTAGCCCCACGCTCCAGTAAGACTCATAATTCTAAGATTTTGTCTCTCTTCATGCTCCACTCAGCCTTGTGGCTTCTGAATTGTTTGGATGTCCCTATCCACACCATGGGCTGATCCGACTGTGGGAAACTATTGGGGTTTCCGAGCGGTGATGGCCAGGGTGTGGTATCACATACATTCCCCTTGTATCTTTGGATACTTAGTAGTTAGCACGTTAGCCAATGTAGGAAAGCACTGTGAAAACATATCTTACTTATTATTTTATTTGCTGAACAATCCGCCCGCACCGCAGTGCAAAACAGGGCTACTTGTATATAAACCTAACGACAGGTTAAACGATTAGTTCCATAGGACCCGGTGACGGGCGAGATACGTATCCCCACTGAATTCCATAAGAATGTCTGGGCATGATATTTAGATCTGCCACGCCCTTGTGGGAAGGACATTTACAGTGGGTATTCGGCTCTCTCACCACCACCCCCCCCCCCCCACACCATAACGATAGAACAATGGTCTAATAACGCTTTCGTGAAAAGTAACCTATGTCGTGTAACGTTTTATGTGGTTATGGAGCGGGATGTCTGGATTCTTATCCAGTTCGGAGATCTTACTAAGTAACATGCATGTCTTCAGTATTGATGTCTTAGGGCATCTGTTCTCAGTGACAGCCATGTCTAATAGCTAGGTAGATACCAGCCATTTGCGGCCAAAAATAGTTCTTGTTTTAAAAACAACTAAACGCTAATTAAGCCAAGCAGAAGGCCCGCATAAATAAAGCGGCAACCACTAATTCAGCATACTAAGAATCACATAAGATGGTGACGAGGGAATCCATCGGGAATCATTCATCCCGTCTTCACGTAAAACAGCACACAACCCTATAGTCATAATCTCACTACGTATGGTCTTTTCTTACTCAAGCATTTTTGGTTGAAATATTAGAGTGGGCCCATTTTTGCCTACTACTCTTCTCCCACTTTAAGCAATGGCGACACCTTCCCGAGACGGCCCCACCGGAACGATTGAGTTCCACCGGCCATAGGAGCCGGTTTTTGTTACCCGCAGGGCAGTCTCGTACAAGGTCCGTCACCCCGAGACCGGATGCTAACCAGCGTCATCATTCGTTGTGCACTTGCGGCGCGGTGAGTCGACATGATACACCGGAACGGCCCAACACTATCCGGCGAGCTACAAGTGGTGGCCGATGTGGGGCTCGAAGAACATCATTAAGCAACCGCAGCGAACTCACGCCCACACCATACAGTGAGCGTAGCTCAATACCTTCTCCATTTAGCGACGACTCCCTCGATCAAGAGGTAGTGTCATACAATGGATTTCCAGCTCACATGCTCACTGACTATGCCAGAAATTCAGCGGAATCAACAAGACTGCACTATAACCTGTTTTCGCCTGTTAGCGACCGCACCTTTCGGGATGCCTCACAGGTGGGACCAGAGTTCAGAACTATATCGGATGTCCGCGACAGGCCACCACCAACAGGGCCGAATCGTGGACAACCCCGACAAAGACCCGAGTACGGGCATCTCAATAGCCCTTCAGACTACTATCGTTCACCCGTGTCATCTACGGAGACCATATGGCCGGGTGATAATCCACATTACAGACACCCTCCCGCAACCCCCTTCTAGCGCAATGATATACTCAAGGGGCACACTAATTAAATTAGAGTACGCGTGTCCTAGCTCCTCGGCATCGGCATCGATGGGAGACACCAACACCACCACCACCACCACCACGACCAGCCTCAGCATATTCCTCAGATTCTGAGATACCCGCAGCACCCGGATTTCAGCCGCTTCATTCTTCCCGCGGTCTTGGCCGAGTCATCCTCCCTTCCGAATTTAGTGGGGAAAATGACTGGACCAATTATAAAATACAGTTCGAGATCATAAGTCGGACTAACCACTGGAACGATCAGCAAATGGGTGAATATCTCGCTGAAAAACTTTCCGGGAAAGCCCTAAAAGTTCTTGCAGATCTTGGAACTGACTACACACCCACCTACACACTATTGGAACGAGCATTGACGGAGTGATTTGGCGACACAGCCCTTGGAGAAACCAGTCGTCTTCAACTTAAGAATCTGCGACGACGCGCGGGAGAAACTCTTCCCGAGTTAGCTAGCCGAATTAGGAGCCTAGTTACCCACGCGTATCCGAGTACCAATACAGAAGGCGTGATCCATTTGCATCTTGACACTTTTATTGATGCATTGAACAGTGAACCCTCCCTGAAAGAAAAGCTATTTCTAGGGTGACCACGGTAGTTTGGCCCAATTAACGGCAACCGCGGTTCATATAGAGAACTTTCTGGAGCAGGAGAGGAATAACCGATGCCAACTCCATCCTATCAACGAGATAGAGGGTGCAGCTATCGCCCCGCGTGCTAATGCTCCCCCCAGTCCATCAACACCGGCCACACAGACATCACCGCCACCAGCTGTACAGAATTCCAGTCAGAATCCAGCGCCTGGAGGAAGGGGGTGTGCCCGTAAAGGAAGCTTCAATGGGGCGCCTGGGCACAGGAACCAGCGCAACAACAACACCAACAACAACAACAACAACGGCAACATGAGAGAATGGATAGACAAGATTAATAAAGAAATCTCAGCACTTACAAACTTAGTCACCACACTCAGCACGAACCTCGCCACCACTCACTTCAGGACAATGAACACTACCAACACCGCAACGCCACCAAACACCTGTTTTGGATGCGGTCAGCCAGGCCATTGGAGGGAACGGTGTCCTAACCAACCTCCTTCTACAACGCCTGCCTCTGACCGCAGCACACCGCAACCGGAGAAGCCGTCAACTGTGGCCTTCGTACAACAACCGTCGGTGGCCAACTATTACCAACCAAATTCAGCTTTTACACCTACACCAAAACGGACAGCTTCACAAATGTCGATGGCTATGATGCCTCCCACATCCGCAGCATCGCCATGCCCCTCTATCTCCGCACATAACAAGCCTTCTTTCCTATGCAAAACGGTAGTGGTAGGTTGTAGCACCTCCGTGGAAACAACGTTTTTGCAAGCACCACGTCCCGCCACCAAGACACTAAATTCTCGGTGTCCTTTGGTGGTATGCAAGACACCACCCCATCCAACATTATCTCCCGCATCCATAGACAGCAGTGACTCAGGAGAAACGATTCACTCCGCCTCATGGATTCGCAAGCGCCGACATAGACGAAGAAATGCACGTCCCTGGCGGCATCACTGTTTCTTCTGTGCTTCACCAAAACATCCCATGAAGCATTGCAGGAAATGGCTTGCACAGGTGGAGCTTATCCGTTATCCCATACGCGCCGCCGTCTACACCAATACAGCCTACTCCGAGACGGCAACAACACCATCACCATTGCTACCCCCAGCTCCGCCTTCACCGCAGCCTTCACACCAGCGGCGACGGCGAACTGGCCCTTTCCTCACTCAGCCATCCACAACGTTACAAGAAGCCATACGGAAACAGTCAGAATACAACAGAGTGATGCCGCTCCGACGCCATTGTCGCAGATGGCATCATTGGAAACTCTTCCACAGGTACACCGCAAAGTAATATACAAATG
This sequence comes from Chaetoderma sp. LZ-2023a, assembly GCA_034401795.1. Classification (NCBI taxonomy): domain Eukaryota; kingdom Metazoa; phylum Mollusca; class Caudofoveata; order Chaetodermatida; family Chaetodermatidae; genus Chaetoderma; species Chaetoderma sp. LZ-2023a. The sequence continues at coordinate 79,045,767 of CM067369.1, read as the reverse complement.
TGCCTGTCTGTTTAGTGGCGTTGCTACCAGTGCCACCGTCGACATCGGTGCTCCTATCACCTCATAAAAAGCCTCCCCTTAAGCCTACAAACATTTACCTACAGATGGCTACGGGATCTGATGTGCCCGTAGCCAGTGTAGTCAATTTAGTTATCCAAATAGAGGAGATGCAATACATACAGCGAGTTGTCATTGCCTCTATTCATAATGATGCCCTACTTGGCTCTGATTTCCTCAGTGCCAGCGAAGCCATCATACATTGCAGACAACAGGAACTTGACATACACGGCCGACGAATACCTCTTGGACCGGCGTCGTCATTATATGACGCATGTGTGGTTATATTATCAAGTACCACCACAGTTGAGCCAGGACAGGAACAAATCTTATGGGCCACAGCACCACAGTTAGGAAGCAACACACACATCACCATGCTGGAACCCGATCCTGATTATATGATCGCCTCACAATGTGCAAGTCCCCGCATAATAGTAGACACTACTAATAAGGAAAATATACGTTTTAGAGTGTTTAATGGTACCGCAGATCCCATCACTCTGGAACCCGGAGTACGCTGCAGCCATTTAGTGGACATAATCTCATTGGAATTACCTGCACCTGCTGACACACCACCGCAGATGACTGATGATTTACCCGAACATTTACATGATTTGTATCTACGTGCCACAGTTGGATTACTGCAATCACAGAAACGAGAAATTCGGAGACTACTACATAAATATCGCGATAGTTTTTCCTCCGGAGACATGGATATCGGAGAAACTCATCTCGTATGACACTCCATCGATACAGGCAATAATCGCCCCATACGACAACCGGTACTACGTCTTCCCATTCATAAGGAAGCAGAAGCACACCAACAAGTGAACGACATGTTGCGGACTGGTATTATTGAACCCTTGCATCTCCATTGGCTAGCCCAATAGTACTAGCAGGAAAAAAGGATGGAACCTTGCGGTTTTGTATAGACTACCACCGCCTTAATGATCTTAGCATTAAAGACGCTTATCCGTTACCCTGGATAGATCTTGGATTCCTTGTCCGGAGCCAAGTGGTTTTGTACCTTTGACTTAGCTAGCGGTTACTGGCAAGTAGCCATGGATGAAGCTGACATGGAAAAGACCGCATTCATTTGTAGGGATGGCCTTTTCCAATTCCGCAAGATGCCCTATGGGTTGTGCAATGCTTCAGAGACTTTTGAACGACTCATTGAGCAGGTATTAACCACCCTGCAATGGGAAATCTGTCTTTGTTACATTGACGTAATAGTCTTCAGACCAACGTTTGAGCAAACCTTAATATATTTGGACACCGTGCTTTCACGTGTCCGCACGGCCAATTTAAAACTCAAACCAAAGAAATGTCATCTCTTTAGACAGAGCGTTGAGTTCCTGGGACACGTCATATCCGGTGATGGAGTGGCTACTCAGCCATAAAAAACTAAGGCAGTAGCAGAGTGGCCTCAGCCCTCTTCAGTTATGGAGACACGCAGTTTTCTTGGCCTATGCCAGTACTATCGCTGTTACATCCGACATTTCAGTGAGATTGCTTCACCCCTCTACAAGATCACCGAGAAAGATCGACCATTTGAGTGGACGAGTGAGTGCGAAGGCTCATTCAGGGCGCTGAAGGAACTCTTGACGACCACCCTGATTCTTGCTCACCCTAATCCAAACCTCGATTTCATCTTAGACACTGACGCGTCAGCTTACGCTATTGGCGCGGTTCTATCTCAGGTCATGGAAGATGGAACAGAGCAGGTATTGGGTTATGGTTTGCGTACTCTGAATAAAACGGAGAGAAGATACGCAACCACCAAGCAAGAACTATTGGCGGTGGTCCATTTCGTCAAGTATTATAAACACTTTCTATACGGGCACCCTTTTACACAATCCCTGCAGGCCCATAACTTTAACGTTTTTCAACGTCCCGGCAAATTGCATGGGAATGCCGACGCCCTCAGCACAGAGTCGGTGCGGAAGCTGAACATGAAGAGGCCGCCACCATGACACAGTTAACAGAGCCATCTCTGGAGTTCCCCAAGTTGAGTTGCACAGAGTGGAATCCGGAGAAAATTACACACCACCAAACAACAGACGTGCAGACACGAAATATATACGTGTGGATTCACCACGGCAAAATATTATTACCAACAGTTCGAAGAATGTCAATTAATAAACAACGTTCTATATATTAATGACCGTTTTTTGTCCCGGAAAGTTATCATGAAATTATACTAAAACAACTACATGATAACGCCGGGCATCTGGCTGTGGAAAGGACTGTTGCCCGTATCAAATTGAGATTCCAGTGGATCGGGATTCGCGATAGTGTCAAGGCATGGGTTGCCAAATATATCCCATGCCAACACCATATCGCACCATCTCAAATTAAGATTGTTGGTGCACCGTGGGAGTGAGTGGCTATCGACGTGCTCGGACCCTTGAATACGACGGATGATGGAAATAAATACACCCTCGTATTACAAGATTATTTTACGAAGTGAGTAGAAGCATTTGCTCTGCCGGACCAAGAGGTATCCACCGTAGTGGAGGTCTTGGCCAGCAATGTGTTCTGCCGCGTTGGTATGCCTTATGAGTTGCACTCCGATCAAGGGAGTAATTTTGAGAGCCGGCTCATATCAGAGCTCTGCAAATTGTTCCATATCGTCAAAACAAGGACAACTCCATACCAACCCCGGAGTGACGGGATGGTAGAGAGATTCAACAGACCTCTCGCGGAGATGCTTACTAAGGAAACACACCTTGATTGTAGAGATTGGGACCTATGGCTCCCGTATGTATTCATGGCTTACTACACTTCAGTACATTCCAGCACAGGCTACACCCCTGCTTGGTTAATGTTAGGCCATGAATTAGCCTTACTCCTAGATCTGGCCATGCCTCGAATACCAGGAGAGAAAAATTCACCATCTCTCTAACTCCATCTGTCGAACTCTTGCGGCAAAGGATTGAACAAGCTCATGAGTTAGTGAGAGAAACCTTATCCACTGCACACTGGTGGCAAAAGACATGGCACGACCGGAGAGTACATGGAGATCCGTATGAAGCAGGAAAGATGGTTTGGGTACACGATTCACGACGATCTGCAAACGTGCCAAGTAAACTGAGTTACCAGTGGAAAGGCCCCTATGTGGTAGTCGGTAAGACGTCAGACATTACCTACCATATCCGTGCTTCACATGGCCTGACCTCAGTCATCCACTTCGATCGACTTAATCATTGTGTCAGTGGAGATCCAGCATCAGAGCTCGGACAAGGCATTTCTCATGACACCAGTACCCAGACAGATATTTCTATGGAAATTAGTATTCCCACGGTTAGCACAGAGCACCGCGGTGCCAGTTCAGCCCACTTCTACCAAGCCAGAATGTGGGTGAACAAGCAGCTAACGCTGACGACGATGACGAGATACGTACTCGCTCTACTCGATCTGGGAAGTCGTATCTGAAGAATTTTGTGTTTGTTTTGTTGTCCAAGGGACCAGATGGAAAAGTTGTTCCTCCAGTCTCTTCCCATTCCCACCCACTTCATGCTATGTCCCCCCCCCCCCCATCATAGAGTTACCACAAGCGGAAGCTGAGGCTGACCCAAGCCATGCTTCCTGTGGGGTGGAACATGTGGTGAATAGCATGGAAGTGAAGTGAAGAGGCTGGATGAACCCTTGGCGTGTCTCGAACCGCAGAACAGCACAAAAAAGTGTACCCGACCACCTTCCGAAAACGCCAAACCAATTCCCAACCAAGCGGCACTCATATCCATCGCCGCACCACTACCCAAAATCCAACTGGCGTCTCTAATCTATGCACCAGGTTCGGACATCACCGGCCCTGTCCATTTTACACTCCACTCGTCGTCTGTTGACCGTGAATCTTCAGATATGAGAGAGACTGCTGCAACAGAGGAGGTAGCATCCCGCACCACACCGACCAACACTACCCCCCCCCACCCCGTGGTCGGCAGGGAAGCAGCCTGTTCAGCAGACTCTCGGCTCAAATTGTCCCGGTGTCTAAAAACTACGACAGGACACCAACCGTCGTGTAACGGGAGATGACCAAAGGCCACCCCATCCAATTGGCCTGGTATACTCACCCCCACCCCCACCCCCCACCCCCGTGAGCAGTCAGAACATCACACAACAGACAGAACGTCAACACCTACAGAACACACCTGCCTTCAAGACTGGATACGTCAATTTATCATTGCGCGTACAGCACATACTTGCTCGGTTATACTCATAACAGAGACATTCAACATCGGCAACAACATCATTTAGCAGCACCTACCTGTATTAATTAATTCCCGGTAGAGACATAAAAATTCCTGCAACAAATTCCTCCCGCAGACCACACCTCCCGCAAATAACAACAGACTTGGCATTCACCAGCGCGGAAAACTGGAATGTGCCCACTACGCTTATAACATTAGCATCATACCGCAGCCCGGACATCCCGACAACAGCATTATCATCAACAGACAACAGCCGACAAATCTCCCGCAAACACTCTCTTATCCACTTACGGGAAAACTGATCATGTGGATATAAGGAATGCACTACAGCCATCTACAGTACGCGTCACGGGAGGAATGGTTGTCCAACGGTCCTCCCCTTTTCCCTTTTCCCTTTTCCCGATGTCATACTTCATCTACACGTAATAACAGTCGATATTATTAAGAGAGCAAGATGCCTGCATTGTCATTAGTCACGAGTAGGATTTTGCTACCGAAAAGTTGAATTCGACAATGGATTGATCAAAGTTACGACAGCATCCGACAGGTCATCTACGCTCTAAAGTAACTCTGTCCCGCCCACGGGCTCGGCCATTACAGAGTGAAATACCCTCAGGGTTCGATAAAGTTGACATTCACGCCGCCACTCCCTCCCCCCTCCCACACCTGACGGCCATAAACACGTCACCTACACTACAGCGTAAGTATCATCCACTGATAACCAGTCGTGTGTATCAGATTCAAATCACCAACATGTCAGAAACACAGACACTCAGGTTGACTGTATTCACAATCTCTGAACGATGGCATTGTAAATTGTAATAACTGTGGCACACACTTTTCGAGTTGTACGGTAATTTAACCATTATTAAATGGTATTAATGTGTCTGGTCTGGGCTGTGACAGAGCTAGTTCTACCCATTGAGGAGAATGCTTGGCCAGCCGCCCAGCTCGGAAAACACTGCTATCTTGACGGGATCAGTAGCGTTGATCTACCGCCTGAATCGATCTGTTTAAACCATACATCATTAGCGCACGGGCCGGTAAAGCGGCATAAAAAATCTGACAGTATAATTACAGAGAATTTCAAAAATTCTCTTCCTAGCGTTCCAGTCAATAATCAACACGGGCTGAGAACTACCTATTACAGACACATACCAAGACGCATGTTAAAGAACTCGCGCAAAATAGTGACATTATAAAGATCTTGATGTAACATATATATTTCTATCTCTCACATCTGCAACAAGACTACACCTCAGCAACAGCATTTTGGCCGTCGCCATAAACAGCATATATGTTTCCGATCATAACACGTGCTTTTTAGAGCCCCGTGACATTTACTGCTATTTCCAGTAAATTGGATCAAACGCTTTAAACACAAGAGCCGCCCAAAGACACGACTCCACAGCGTGATGGAGGAGTGGCGAAGGTGAGTCCGGGTAATTACAGCTGACGTCACCTGGCTCCCACACCCCCCATCGAGCGCTCCAGCCTAAAATTAAAACAGGCAAGTTTATAAGCATCCAATTTGGAGAACCGCCTCACGCTAACTAAAAGGTGAGGCCCCGCAAAGAAAAAGTAGTACCACGTTTTTATGTTGATCGAAGAATTTGAATATGCTAAGGTAAGACTATATATGTTAGATCAATTGAATCCCGTCCCTAGGATGACTACGGTTATCCGACACAGCTGCGCACTTCAGTGCCCAGCTGTGTCCCACACGAAATGAGCACTGCAGACTACGATGTTGTAAGAACGTCGTGTGCGACGTAAAGAATACAACATCCCACAGTGCAATAATGTCATAATCCCGTCATGCAGTCTCAGCTACGCTGGGGCTGCCTGATAAACTAACTGTTAAGTTATTATTATTGTATTCTATTTTTCTTATTATTTTTCTTCCTGTCTTAGATGTCAGGACGGATATGGGGTCAGCGAGAGCTGCCCGTTGCGGACCCGCTATAACGGGCCGCAAATATTTTTAATCAAGATACGTGTTACGTACCCCTTTATTTACCCAGGGTGCGCAAGTAATTCGCCCGTAATATTTTTAAATACCCAGTAAGCGTATATTACATGAAAATTATATATTTAGTATACACATATTTTATTTATTATTATATAAATTAAAACTAAAAGTATGCCTTCCCTCTCCTCTTTGGCACCTTTATGTGTTCTGTCTCTTGAATACGCGTCTATTGTGTCACTACTCCTCTCCGGCCACACGCCTACCCAGGAAGTCTATAATTCCCGCCTAGTGTACGTCCGTGCGTCGATCCGCAATGGGCGATCGTTTACCACAGATGTTAAACTAGGAGGGGGTGGTGTAGTTTGGATCGACCGGACAGGTACCGGCCGTACCAGCCAAGCTGGGTATGCCCCGTTCGTCCTGGATTCATTCCCTGAACACGCCCCGCTGGGTGGAGCTATAAGCGTATATGGGCCTATGAGAGATCGCATTGCGAAAACGACTAAGTTCGTTAAAGCACATAATGCGCATGCGCGCGCTTAGATGCTATTTTTGATGGAGCATGTAATTTACTACCAAGATAGGATGGCGCTTTTAGTGTACCGAGATGGTACCCTGTAATCCTTTTTGATTACCTGTTCCCGCCGAATCTGGCATTAATCAAGACCAGAATTCGACGGGCTTTTTAAATCTGTAAACCATTTCAAAATCGGTTAAGAAATGGCTGAGTTATCCACACAAAATCCTTCTTAATTAACTTCAAAATATTGCCGTGACGTCATAAGCACGTGGGTTCAGAACTTCTAGAATGATCTAGAACTTTCGACTGTGCTATTATTAGCTACGCGCTGATTGGCTGTTGCTCAAACGATGATTGGTTGGAGCCTACGTCTGTGACGTCACGAGGAGTATAAAAGGAGACGCGATCCAGAGATCGAGAGCATCCTTGGTCAGGGGCCGAACAGGTTGGATCTGTACCAGCTACTATCAGCGCAACAGACAATATGCGTATTACTTCGCTATGTGTCGGGGTTTTCTCCCATAGCTGGCAGTTTCCCAACCCACCGCACTAAAACAATTTTGTAACTCCCTACTTAAGGGAGCAATTTGGAACTTTCTGATTACTGTTCACGAATATCAATATCTACCTCGGAACACAAATTTGCAGTGAGGCATTTACGGCCTGAATATGTGAGTCTACAAATGTAGAGGCAGGATGTTCTTTGATGGATGACTCGCCGGATCTGCCGGCCACGCCTAAAAGTGGTATTTCAACTGTCACCGCACTAATATCGAGTAGGTTCTTCTGACTTTCGACCGCAGCAAATAAACTCTGCCCGGTGCGTCTTCAGAGCTGGCTGATGTACCCAGCACTGTTAAGCTTTGTTTTGTATCTTCATTCGCATTTGACAACCCCCGCTTGTGATCGGGTTGTTGACAACTTCCATCAGTGCCATCGGTGTACGGGAACTTTCTTCACCACAGTAGTACTATTGTATCTTTTGTTGACTGCTCGTTAGACATCCTATTAGGCTTACAGTGCTGAGCAATGTCCTCCCGCCATGAGTGTTCTTGCAGAAATCTTGTTTGCGGACAACAGCTTGCGGGAACCAACCTGCGGGAACTTTCCAGCTTCCTGAGAATGCATCAACGCACGTCAACTATGGAATGACGTATCAATTTCAGTAACATGGTAGCCTAACTTAAGAATGACTACTGAGTATTCAAGTAACTAGACTTCACAGTTTAATTATTTCTCTATATGTACTTCTTTAATTATATTGTATCTGTAAGAACGGTCCCGATGACTAAAAGGTATCGTAACGGTCTTAGGACCGCTAGTTATAATTTCTGTATTTGTTTATAGTTATTCTCATTTTCTGTAAGGTGTTTTACTAACCGCACCATAGTAGGTTCGTTAACCTGTACTAAATATTTAACTTTGATCATTTGATACCGTATTGATTGTTCTGGTTAGATTATGTATATATATGGCCAGTGGCCATCAGTTCATGTGTTTTGCTTATTTATAGAAAATATAGGACTGCAGTGCACGTAGGAAACACTATACAGCAACACTTATATATGCAGCACCTTCTCCTGCCACCAACAATTTTTCACTGAGGTCGCTGTCCGTGCTATAACTCTGTTTATCCCGGCATGCTACCGTTTCTATTCAGCTCGATAGGATAGGTTTAATATGATTAGAGACACTTTCTTCGTTGAGAAATCTTTAGTATATTCTTCTCTTCCGGCAGTGCGATAATCTAGCCCCACATTCCGGTAAGATTCATAACTCTAAGATTTTGTCTCTCTTCATGCTTCACTCAGCCTTCTGGCTTCTTAATTGTTTGGATACCCCTATGCGCACCATGGGCTGATCTGGCTCTGGGAAACTATTGGGGTTTCCGAGCGGTGATGGCCAGGGTGTGGTATCACATACATTCCCCTTGTATCTTTGGATACTTAGTAGTTAGCACTTTAGCCAATGTAGGAAAGCACTGTGAAAACATATCTTAATTATTATTTTATTTGCTGAACAATCCTTCTGCACCGCAGTGCAAAACATGGCAACTTGTATATAAACCTAACAACAGGTTAAACGGTTAGTTGCATAGGACCCGGTGACGGGCGAGATACGTATCCCCACTGAATTCCATAAGAATGTCTGGGCATGATATTTAGATCTGCCACGCCCTTGCAGGAAGGACATTTACGGTGGGTATTCGTCTCTCTCACCCCCATCATAACAATAGAACTATGGTCTAATAACGCTTTCGTGAAAAGTAACCTATGTCATGTAACATTTTATGTGGTTACGGAGCGGGATGTCCGGATTCTTATCCAGTTCAGAGATCTTACTAAGTAACATGTATGAGCGCTGCCTTCAGTATTGATGTCTTAGGGCATATGTTCGCAGTGACAGCCGTGTCTAATAGCTAGGTAGATACCAGCCATTTGTGGCCAAAAATAGTCCTTGTTTTAAAAACAACTAAACGCTAATTAAGAAAGCAGAAAGCCCGCATAAATAAAGCGGCAACTACTAATTCAGCATACTAAGAATCACATAAGACGGTGACGAGGGAATCCATTGGGAATCGCTCATCCCGTCTTCACTTAAAACAGCACGCAACCATATAGTCATAATTTCACTAGGTATGGTCTTTTCTTTCTCAAGCATTTTTGGTTGAAATATTAGAGCGGGCCCATTTTTTCCTAATACTCTTCTCCCGCTTTAAGCAATGGTGACACCTTCCCGAGACGGAGGCCCACGCGAGGCACTTGCCTCTCGCAAGGATTCAGTCACGATGGTCCACGCGAGGATAATACTCCTCACCCAAACTAACACTAAGAGTAGTGCCCACGTGAGGCACATAACTTTTCGTCCGAGATAATCTTCTTCCTTTCAGCCTAGAGGTATAATAACTTATATTAAGTTAATTAGTTACGTCTCGTGTACGGGAGCCTCCCTTACGGGGATACCTCTGCGGACTTACGAGTCTGTGTGGAACCTCCGGGAGCCCCATGTTTAAAAGTTCATCTACCTGTCTCTATGTCTCGTATTTTCGTATGCTCTTATTTTAGTTTTATCTAGCATATTTATAATTGTTTAAGTAAAATCATTGTATAGACGTATATTTTTAGGCCACCAAAATCAAATCTTGTAAGTCCATAGATCACGAAATTGCTATGGACAGGCATACTGGTGACACAAATTCTTGGGATGAGACTGTTGTATGTAATATTCGCGACGATGGTTGCACAGCCCCACCGGAACGAGCGAGTTACACCGGCCTTAGGAGCCGGTTTTTGTTACCCGCAGGGCAGTCTCGTACAAGGTCCGTCACCCCGAGACCGGATGCTAACCAGCGCCATCATTCGTCGTGCACTTGCGGTGCGGCGAGTCGACATGATACACCGGAACGGCCCAACACTACCCAGCGAGCTACAGTTGCACCTACGTGGTTGATTAAAAATAATACAGAGATTTTAATACTGAAACCTATGAGATGTTTCCGATGAAGTAGGGTGCCACAAATGGAGAATGCGCTACCACCACCACCACCCACCCACTCCCACCACGAAAAACAACGACGAGCATCAAATGTATCAACGCTGCTGAAACCTCTGAAATGACAAAGCAGACGGTTAATTGTGAAACGTGAATCGTATCAGCAATTGTCCTCTGAATGACCCAGTTGCAAAAATGCAGTTCAACACATAGTTCTAGCTGTGGTGAAAGAGCATGGCTTCCTTGGGGTTTTGTTTGCGGTTCTTCATATAGCCCATCGGCCGGGCTGATAATTGTCTGCCTATCTGGTCTGTATCTTTGATCAGCGTTATTGTTCTCATCTAGTCGATTTAAACGATCTGGAAAAACATGTTCCCAAAAAAGAACATGACTTTTCTCCATCCAGCTTAGCTCCTACTATTAAAATAGCTATTTCTATTTTGTTTCCAAAACGAAATGTTTGATACACTGACTATATAAAAACGCTGTTTTGACCACCCCGCACAAATCTAAGACACTTCAACAGGTGTATTATTTCTAAGTCGAGATTTAGGTGCATTGCCATAGTTAATCTGTTTCATGATTACCGCTTGAAATAAACACCTCGCCAAAGTAGCCAAATAAGTGCCTTACTTGGACTTAAGATGCTTCATGATACTTCTTAACTAAAGCCAGCCTTAATTCTAGATGCTGAACTTTATTAAGCACCTTACTTATGTTAAGATTCATGAACAAGTATAAGTGCCTTGCCTACTAAAGCACAGCGAATAAATATTAGTGTCCCACCTAAATCAGCACTCAGATCGTTGCTAGGAACGTATGTTCATATCATGTTCATGTCACTGAAATTTGTGTCACATTTCTGTGGCTTGGCGAACAGCCAAGGTAAGGTCAGCCTATGCAATCACAAAATTGTAATTTTAATGATAATTGATAGACATCCTCCTTATATTGACACGATGTGTCATGCACAACTTCCACACTCGTGGCGTCCATACTATCTGTCCGCCCCTCTGTCATGGTATTAGCAACTTTATGCTCGGTTTCCACTCTTGAACCACTGTGGATATTTGAATGATAATTTGTACCGACCTTTATTACCTTTAAAATCAACAGCAACTTGATTGAAAGCTGTTGGTGTCTAATGCAGGCACAACTTACAATATAAAATTCTAAAATATTTTATCAAAATAATCACCCAGTTGTATTTGCGTGGTTGATTTAAAAATGATACTGAAACATTAGTGCTGAAATCTATAATATGTTTCAGGTGAAGTAAGGCACCATAGATATGGAAGTTAGAGTGTGTTGCAACCACCACCCGCACCCCCCCCCCCCCACACACCCTAACACCCCCCCCCCCCTACCAGCACCACCTCTACTGAGGCGGCGGCGGTGGTTCCTGCAGCAGCAGTGACAATTGTCTCTTTAATCTTTCCAACTGCAGCCAGTGGAAGCTCTTCCCCATCCGAACAACTTCTTTCACTGTGTTGCTGCCCAAGCCATGCCCACCACAGGATGAAAGTGCACCATCAGCATCTCATAAGCGAAAGATATTTTCACCGTGAACTATTAAAACTAGAGAAGACATTTACAATGGAGATGGAAAGGAAAAGCTTTTGATGAAAAAAGAAACACTCTCTTTAGACATCTTTCTTTTTACGAAAATGAAAGAATCTGATGAGCTTCTAAAGGCGCTTCCTATGTTGATAATGGCGAATATGAGATATCATTATCTATGCATCTCTAGCGTCCTAGTTTTAAAGGATGCACACTATTATGACCATCAGTTAGAAAATAGTGTTTTATTATGTCCACAATTCTTCATTGTTAGGAACACACCTGAAGAATACTTATAGAGATATAGAATCGTCTAGACCAAAAGGAATTTGAGAGGTTTTGTGGACATTTTATAGGACGAAATAGGAAAACTTGTACAGCATTCGATAAATAGTAGATAATAGAAACACGCAAGTGACAAGAAGATAAAATATACAAGATGGAAGTCTGGAACATGTATATCCACAGCATAAGTACCAGGCGTCAATAGAGAAAGACGGAGCCAGCAATGTATAACAGGGGCCTAGTGGACCTTTCCATTTTTAGCTATGCCCCGCCCATCTCTAGCTAAGCTCCACCCACACCTCGCTCGTGTTGGGATCGATGGAACTTCCTGACTAGCAATTTCCAGAAAACTATACAGGTAAGCTGTTGAATATTGTGTAACTAATTTGACTGGGTAACTCTTGCTGCTTATGCGCAGTCAAATTAGCTTCAAAATATTCAACAGCATGTTTATTAAATAGCAGACATACAATTCTTACAACGTGTCGGACTATTAAGAGTTAAAGACGGTCCATATAGAATCATTTATGAGGTAATCATTACGAAAATCTCCATGCCGCTTAGCTGATTATGTCGTCACGTCATTACTCTGGAAAGGTCCATTACGACCTTATCATCATCATATCCGTAGTAACAGCATCAAGGCCTTAGTTCCAGTCCACCTAGGAACATATACTCAAGTGATGATGCATTGATTAAACTGGAGAAAAATACTTCCACATAACGCACTCTCATAGAACCATTTACATAAGATACGTTAGACCCTTTCCCAATAATCATGAATTGATTGTTTGGCACGAAACTTTTTCATCTGACATGGAATTATGTACACACACGCTCACGCACGCACGTACACACGAATGTACGCACGCATGCACACAGCGATGGTCGTAAAATGCTCAAATTCTGGATTCCATGAAATACAACCACGCAAAATTTCACACACAATTATTATCGATGACCCTTATGAACTCATCTAACAGAAAAAGTGTATACTACATTCCCAGCTCGTGGGCCCAGCCATATTGTCAAATATCATCCAAAGTTCCTAACTAAATACATTTGTAGCGTCAGTAAAGAAAATGGTGCGCATTAACAACCGCATGCCTTCATTATTAACTGCTAATCCCAAGATTAATCTATAGAACGAACGAGACAAGCGCCAACTATTGGAAAGCTAAATAGGATATTTGACCAAATACAAATGTATATATGTCTGGACCACATAAACTAAGATGATGACCGTATGCAAAACAGCTCTTAGGACCAACTTGGCAACACTTGTATTTGAAACATTTATGGCAGGAGCCGTCTTTAATATCATTTTACTAACAAGATTAGGACATTATATTAATGAAACTATTTCTATTGCACCCCCAATTGTGTTCAGACCGTGTGTCATGTTGACAAAGCGACACCTTATATAAGGACACTAACTAAAATTTAATCGAAGCCACACGGATTGATCACGTGGAGGACCACACACTCATGCCGCCTCTTCGTTATCATCACTGTACGATACACGCAAACTGAAATAACTTGCCAATATGTGTTCCCCACCCACCCACCCACTTTCGTATCTCGCCCAAACTCGATACATAACAAAACTCCATGTACAATTAGTCTTACCCATCTTTCCCAAATCTGGTGTAGTTTGTACGACACGCTGCGGCAGCCGCTGCTGTCGCTGCTGCTGATGCAGCCGTTGTTGTTGTTGTTGTTGTTGTTGTTGTTGTTGTTTGCTCTCTGGGTAATCGTTCAGGATGAAATGGTTACGCCTCTGTTTACTGCCATTTTTGGTGTGGATCAGTTGCAACGTTGTTTTAACAGAACTGGGTTTGTTTTTCCTGATCGTTTCATTGTCCTCAGTCGATATGTCATCTTTTATAATGTTTTTGACTCTGAGGGGCAACCTTCTCTGCTTTCTTAGTTTGGAAGAACGATTCTTTGCTTTTTTCTTCATCCGCTTGTACGTACCCAGTCTTTTTAAAATCAATACTCCCAGTCTGCGCAGCCTCTTCAACTTAGGATAGTAAAATGCGGCAGCCTCGTGATTGCTATGATTTCCTTTGATCAAAGAGATGCTCTCCGCCGGTATCATTGCCCAGTTTGGTGACGTGAACGCCAGGCCTCTGTCCGTACCAGCATCATAAGGATCCAGCCTTACTTTAACAATCTTCCGCCAAAAACCACGCGGACACAAATCCAAGCTGTCTACTCCAACATACCAATCAGGACTAGGGATCAACTTGACGGCGATAGACAGCTGAAACAATAACACAATCTCACGATATTAGATCATAATGACAATCCTATATTTACACAAATTATGTGATTACCTACTACCTGCTACTGGTAAAATGCTTATTGTGTTAAAAACCATTTGATTGGCTGTTACAGCAACAACTTTCTAACTGATTACAAAAATTTAAGTAAAAATCAGAATCAGCATAGGATGGAGTCAGTAAACTCAGACTGTAAATAGCATAGCGAGAGCCTGGAACCCAGCAGCGTATTTTGAAAACTTTTTGACTGAAAGTCGTTGTTGCCATCAGAAATTATGACTTTCAATCACATAGTTTTGAAAGTAATCAGCAGTAATTTTCTAGGAGCAAGCTAATCGCCCTATATTGACGTGTATTGGAAATATGATTTGCACTGACCTTTGATTTCAGTTCAGTAAGGCATCGTCACACAGCAGAGCACAACGGTCTGGCTAGTGAATACATTTTTAAGTACTGCAGCATTTTCAACTTTTACATCTGATTACATACATTTTCGTTAAATATTCTACACAATATTTCCTACACTGAATCCCTAAAATACTCATACGGTATTGGTATATGTATAAATGAACTTTGAAATCGCTAAACAAATGCATATTCTGATAATTCCCATTGGCATTATTAGCAGTTAATCTTTTACATGTATTAGAAGCTTCATTTAGCTTACAGGTCATAACATGGTTATTAATGCTGGTCATATTGGCAATGTGAGAATAGAGTGGATTATAATGTCAACGGAGGAATCCAGTTTTAGCTATACCCCGCCCATCTCTAGCTAAGCTCTACCCACTCGTTGCCCGTGTTCGGATCGATCAATCCCTACACTCTCTGAATCTCTTACTAAACGGGCAGGCTGGTGAATATTTTGAGACTAATTTGACTGGGTGCTGATAGGCAACAACAGCCCCGTCAAATTAGTTTCAAGCGATGCTAATCTCATCTCAAATGTTGTATTGCACCGATAGAATATGGTTGATAGATTCCATATCATTCATATCCTGTCAGATTCCCTGATCTGTATCGCAATTATCTGTTTTGTAATATCGAGTAAATGTTGAACAGTGATCGACACCATTTTGTCTCCTCAAGCTGTTGGGTGTGATGTCATGTAAGCTCCAATGCATCACATTCTTTATTATGTAATGCTTATCCCATTGAATATTTTGAAACTAATTTGACTAGAAGTTGTTGCTGCCTATGGCAGCTACAACTTCCAATCAAATTGGTTTCAAAATATTCAACAGCTTACCTGTAGGATTGCTTTTATACCACATTGCCAAACTATAGCTGGAGCCTCTATGACTGAGATTATATACCGAGGCAGACACACTAGGGTTTTTCTGATTGGTTGAAAAGTAAATCATGACAGCCATCATATGGTGTAGAAATGTACCAACATTTAACTACTAAATCCTGAATATCTTTCCTTAGCGGCGTGATACAAAGCTTAAAATTACATGGATAGTTTATGGTCGGCGTGTTAGATCACCTGAACAGCTATCAAGAGATGGGATTAGTTATCCTTTCGAAATATTCAACAGCATGTTTATTAAACAGTAAAGACATACAATTCGTACAAACAACGCTTAGTTCGTTATCAATTATGCGTTCGTGACGAACTTATCTACTACATTCATGACATCATTGATTATGACGTCATCCTACACGCCACGTAGTTGATTATGACGTCATATAATGGATGGATAAACTGGAATCCTCCATTGATAGCTTGTAGAATGATAGAACTGACGGTTTATTGACCAAAGCATAGAACAATTTAGTAAACATTCACACCATTGTCGCCCAGTGAAATCCACTTAAGAAATCCACTGACTTTTTGCCCAAAAGATGTCTGTTCTTTCATCAATATATCGTAAGAAACCTGTTTTTGCCATACATTCCAATTTAACATTATTTTAATAGGTCTACACTACGATTACTTTTGAATGAGTTCCTTCCAAGAATAATTTTGTTGTGGAAACGCCGAAACCTTCTTTAGCTGGCTGTGCTGTGAAAGCATCCAAGATTCCCAGCTGACCTTGCGCTTCTGACTCGAACATAGATGTGCTTCCAGTCTCGGCAAATAACCTCATGGCCGCTGATGCATAACCACCTTCCCGCCACATGATGTAGTCCTCATTGTGACTTCTACCTGTGAACACAAGATGAGAAACCCATTACAATGTACATAATTCATCACATCGTTTCCTCTTTCTCTTCTTTCGAATCCTGTAAATCGCTTAATATATGTGTAAAGTATATGTCCTACTGGACCTACACAGAACCACTACCAATAGTGAATAAAATCCATTCCTACTAGTACTAGTACTAACAATACTATAAGTATAATGAAACCATCCATTAGGACTAGTATACAGAGATGTTCACCCTAGCTCGCTCTGTCACAGAATGGGTGTAGCGCGGATTGCTCGGTCGGGTACAAACCGACCCGGGTTAGCCGGGTACGAAATGACCCAATCTCAGTTGCTCCAAGCCACGCCCCCATTGGTTCTATAGGCCAGTGTGTGTAGCCACCACACAGAGAGCGTAGAATGAGTCCGTAAAAAACGCCTATGGCGGAGATAGCTCAACCACGCTGTATAGACAGCGTGAGGATGGCATTCCTATGTATATAGTTACCAGTAATTTAGGGGATTCCTAATACTGGACCCTTTCCAGCAATCTTGATGTGCATTGACACCAGGATTCGTCGGTTCAGTATTGGCGAAGATATCGGTAAGAGGAAATTGGTCTGAATAATTCTCCAAAGTTAGTTTAGATTGCCATCGCGCATGTGGTGGTAGCATGACGTCATAAACACGTGTTCGCCATATGCTATTCCCCTATGGGTGGGGGTGGGGGTGGGGGTGGTGTTCTGAAGCAAGGAACCTTATCCGTGCCTACTGTGTAGAGCTCGTTGTTCTAGCAATCTACACCAACGCAGCTTATTTCAGTTCCGGTACTCGGTTCAGCGGCTCGCCAATACTGTGAACTCCAGCTCAGTTTTTATGAACCCGCACCAACAGGGGCCAATAAACTAAACTAAAAGGTTTCCCCATCCGCCAACTTCAGGGACCTTCTGTGAGCCGAGTCGCCGTTTTCGGCCTGCAACAACCAAAAACCAGTATGTGAAACGACTGGCCTGTACTGATGACTCGCCAAACCGGCTGTACCACGCCAACCAGTGGAGTCTAGAAGTAGCATGTATCTAGTGCATCATTATGTTTTGAACTTTCGTTTCTTGTCCACGAACATTGCCTTTGTAATGTCCATCAGATCTCATTCTCTCAATGGCCTAATTAACATTCAAACACGCACACCCGACACTGTCGTCACCCTTAATTAGAGACCCGCCCGTATCAACCCGTATGGAGATTAGCTCTTATTTTATAGTCATGTACTGCTTGCTGTAGTGAGAATGCTCTCGGATCAGTCTCCGTATCATAGCCGATTAGTAAAGTTGTCCTTTAATATCAGCGCTCATGTACCGAGTTTGTTCTAGCAATATAATAAGAAACACGCGATATTTCAACTGGCGACGAGTGAAAAGTGGATCTGAATAGAATCAGTAACAAGTTTAATGAATTAAAAAAGTGTGTTAATAAGGCCAAGCAATATTGTGGTAAAAGTAACTTTTGCATAATAATTGAGTGTTAAAGTTTCAATTTAAAAGTTAACATAAGTATATAGCGTGTTCGGGCCGAATGTCGAGGATGTACAAGAATTTAATTAACGTACAGTAAGTCAGTTTTCTGTTTTAAAAAGTCAGTAATATTTAGTAAACGTTTTGTAGTTGAAGGTGTCGATAAGCGGTAGCCTGTCGGTAAACAGTTAAGATTAATTCAGACGGAGTGATTAATATAATTTACCTAGTGAATAGTTAATTGCTTGTGAAGATGGCGTTAGCACTGCCGAATTTTCCAACATTTGACGTTCATTTCGATGTTGGATCTGGGATTCGATGGACTAAATGGTTACAACGATTTGAAAACATGCTGCTTGATATCGTTGTGACCGACGACACGCGAAAACGAGCGATATTGCTGCATTATGTAGGCGATGAAACATACGAGATTTTCAACACGGTACCTGACAGCGGTGAAAAGGATCACTATACACAGGCTACTGAGTGTTTAACAGAATATTTCTCACCTAAGTGAAATCGCGAATACGAAGTCTATGTATTCCGACAGACTCAGCAGAGACCAGGTGAGTCAATGGACACATACCATACGAGATTACGTCAGCTTGCTGCGACGTGTGAGTTTGTGGATATAGACAAGGAAACTGTGGCTGTACTCTAGCATTCTCACAGCTCAACCACCAAACTGGCAGGGCTTTATGTCTGAAGTAAATACAGTTGACAATTTCCATTGTACCGCAATAGTTTACAACCCCATGGTTCCTTTGAATTCAGGAACAAATAAAGCTATTTATAGTACTATGATGTTTGTGCAGTCACAAGCCAGAAAAGCAGAGATGTGTTGTGCAACCATCACATTTGACCAACCGTTGTACTTGAAAAGCTACAAAATTAAGCAAGACAACTCCATCCAGTTTGCGAATATGTACATACTGAAGATTTCGGATTCTATATCTTTCGATTCTGTTTTTCGCTACTATCTCCGGCAAGACTATGATGTTGCGGTTGCTGCGACAACCGATCTTTCCAAAGAGGAAGTAGCGTGATTACCAGCTCGCCTCGTCAGAAGATGATTATGACGATATTTGTACTTGGTAATCTGGGCCTGATCTGATTACAGAAGATGTCGGTAAGCTACGGTGGTTTCCCGTAGGTGCCAGAGTAAACACTATTTAAAACACGAACTCGTGCCTTGAGGTAAAGTATCAAGGTGATAGCTTTATTCTCCTAATTCTAACTATGTACTTTTACGTGAAAGTGACTTATACTGTCACAACAGAATTTATAAAAACAAACTTATTTATTTGATTCAGTATTCTATGTAGTTAATTAGAAATACGATTACTGGTTCTTTACTTAAATAATGTTACGTTTCGCGACTAGCTAAACAATTTCTCCGAATACTTGGCTACTTAAAACCATTCATCAAGAACTTATTTGAATTTCGACAAAAATCAGTTCCACAGAACTATATGGATTCGAGGCTAGGTTTACTTCAACGCACTGTTGTTCGGACTCGGAATCCCGATTAAAGTTAAAGTCCCCTTTATATACTATCTTAGTTTTCGTTCTCCCATTTTAGAATTCCGGATGGCTTCTTCATCCGGACGACGACCTGTCTAGAATGACGGATGCTTGTTCATACCAAGGCTTGCTGGTGGACCGGCACGCCTCTTGACTCATATCTTTTTGATAGTAATTTCCGATTTGTGTAGGCGACAGTCGGCCCTTGTAGAATGCTATACAATCGACCACTTGTAGAATGCTAGAGTTATCGGCACTCAAGTTACCATTTCTCTTAGCCTACAGGACACCATGCAACTAACTACGTCCGTTTGTCATATCTAACCCCTTGGTTGACTCCTGCCTGGCGCCCCAGCCTGGCGCCAGCCATTATCCGGCACAAGTATCCCTTTTGCGCTCGGTTTAGATTCAGTTTCGATTTCAGTTTCGACAAAATTACCACCCACAAACCTGACTCTATAGAAATATAGAAACTCGGTCACATTATCACGGTCCTATGGTAAGTCGGTCGTCGCCACGTTACTACGTCATTCTATGAGTCATTCAGTCTGCTCTACGTACACTCTGTCCGTAGCACCCTACCGACACTCTTGCTTGAATATTTAGAAAACTATTGGTCGTAACTTCTGCTGAATACTATAAAAGGTTATGCCGCCGCTGCAGCAATAACTTTCATCTTTCAACCACCGACGGACTCCATCAGCTCACTGCCCTAAGTCTTAGTCTATTCTATTCCAATTTCACTTATTGTTTCAGCTACATTTTCGTGTCAGTTTTGCATCGACTTGATGCACACACTAGATCGCGCTATTATTTTCCTGCTCATTGTGTTATCTGTTCCTTAGCTCGCATGGTATTCAAATATAGTAATTCACTGGGGTCTTAGACTGCAAATATAAGATGTCCTCGGGGTCATGACCCCCCCCCCCCCCCCCCAGAAGACAATCCCATATCTACAATACGTCTGGGTTGTTTCCACCAACTAATGTCTTTTCTTGGCGCTGGCTGTAAGATCATGGAGGGGAGTGAGCTAGATGATTTGTGGGCAACTGTCTACGCTAGGAACTCTATCCCCAAAATGATGGCGGGAAAAGCCTACACAAAGACACTGAGGGCATGTCTCATGACAGATGCTGCATTGCATCTTCTGTTAGTTGAACCACAAGATGATGGATTTTTTAACGACGGTACAGCTGACAACATCTCATGTAACACATATGATGAATCTGTACTCTCCGAGTTGCAAGATGAAGACAGTGACGTTGATGATGATAGTTATAGCTCATCAAATGAACAGCCAACCGAAGACGAAATTGCTACAACACATGAAACTCAAAACCATATGGCAACAGATGACATGTGGTCACAGCTACACAATCTATGTAACGAACTCATGTCACATGATATCTCACCGGATGATGTTTGTAACAATGAACATTTGCAAAATCTATGTAAGCAAGTTTGTGATTTGAGGAGGAATATAGAAAAGTCCAGAACAGGCAAATTATGGTCTTTTATTCATGGACTTTGTAGCAATTGTGAGGTTGTTCATCAGAGCTGAACGTACTGGTGACTGGCGACTCCATCTGAAAGCTACACAGCTAATGTTGCCATTCTTTGCTGCCACTGGGCATAACAATTACACGAAATGCTGTCGCCTTTATCTTCAAGATTCTCTTGACCTATGCCCCTGCCTTGAAGGGCCCATACACAAATGATACTTTACTGTCCGTAGAAATGAAAAAGTGTATTGAAGTGGTACATGGTCGGATATGACCATTGAGTAGTGCCTTATGAGAGCTGGAAAAACTCAAGGAGGATTGATCAACATAACACACAAAGATTCTGCTAGAACAATATGGCTCCTCACAGCACATATCATAGCACAGTACACACATGCTCTGCGGTCGTTGACTGACACATTCACGGGAACATGGTCAGAACAGCATAGGGAAATTCACTCAGCAAACATGAAACGTGATCTAGAAGACGTGAGGAAGCTTAAATTGTTTCTTATGGAACACAATCCGTTCACGGTTAAAGAGCATCAGTTGAGAAACATTGCTACAGGATAAATTGCAGATAATCTTGTTACTGTTGATGATGCAATTAACATTGGCCAGAAAATTCACGAGAAGTTAAATGAAAGAAAGTTTGGTGATATTATCCTAAAGAGAACAGACCAAGCTGTGACTTTTGCTGTCATGCGAAAAGTCGTCAAAGTTGGAAGCGAAGACGTTCATATGTCTTCTCAAGAATTCTACCATCGCTTAATGTCTAGCGCCTATGTCTCCGGCGCTCTAGATAAAAGTATATTTGAATATGAACTTGCCACAGTATGTCCAGCCCTTTTCCACGATGATGGTACTATGAGGAAATCCCAAAAGTCACAACTGGCAAAGTACATAGTTGACATGGACACTGCGATTGTACAGCAACTCATCCCAGAGGCAGCAGCAAGAGTTTTTGATGGTTGCGCACCTTTACATCGGATAGGTTGGCCAAAGATCGGGATGATGGAAACTGTATGTAGCTCATTTGTGTCTGCGGTTATACATTGTAGAGTGGTTGGAGTGCCGATATGCATAATCTTTGATAGCTATAATGCACCAACAACAAAGGACCAAGAACAGAAGAGGCGGCAAGTTAATCAACCAGATTTCCCTGATGTTGCGGTTCAAAACAACACACCTGTTCCAGGAAACAAGGCTGGATATTTGTCAAACACACACTTAACAAATGCAGGTGTTGAGGTAGAGCATGCTGGGGATGAAGGTGATGCTGATGTTGTGATCGTAAGAAAGGCATTATAACTGTCACAACCAGAGCGACCCGCGATAGTTGTTGCCGATGATACAGATATTTTGATTCTGCTACTCTATCATGCAAGCATGTCTTCAAATATCTTCCTACAAACTAGGCAACAAAAGATATGCATTACAGTGGCTAAAGATATTTTAGGTAGAGAGCTGTGTATGTGTCTGCCATTTGCCCACAGTATGTCTGGTTGTGATACTACATCAGCTTTGTATGGCATGGGCAAGGTAAAGCAACTTAAAAAGCTTCAGTCTTCACCGAAGTTGCGAGAGGATGTAGTTATATTTGGTGACATCTCCGCATCAAAGGAAGATGTACATGTAATTGGAGAAAAATTCATTAAAGCTTTGTATAGTGGAGGGTCGAAAAGTCAGGGTTAGACAATCTCAGATACCTGAATGCCATTTCTTCTAAGCATGTACCGGTTGAGCGCATGCCACCCACCTGTAGAGCAGCATATTTCCATAGCCTTCGTGTACATCACCAAGTCAGTACATGGCGCCACCTAAAAACTGTGTTGAAGAAGGAAGAACATGGATATAAGGGAGAAGATGGAGCAGTGTCCTCAATCATCACCGGCAAGGTGCCAGCACCACCGGCGCTACTTATAGATATACGATGTCAGTGTATTAGCAGTACACGTTTATGTGTATCATGTAGCTGCTCCAAGAAAGGCATTGCCTGTAGCATTCACTGTAAATGCGAAGGTCACTGCCAAAACAGCTCAAACCATGATGAAGTATGAATCATCCGTTATGTATGGTTTCATTGTATTTCCTAAGTTTATTGAGAGGTTTTTAAGAAATTTACACATAAAAGTTGCTTGGTTTGTATTTATCACACAGTTTATCATTAGTTCAAAGTAATTTTCTTTGGTAAGCCTGCCGAGAATTGTCAGGTCTATCTAAATGACATATACCCTGAATTTTAACCCGCATTTTGGCGGCCATTTTTAATTTGCCCTAAAAACATATTTCCCCAAGTGCGAATTTTTGAGAATTTTTCTGGCAGCTATTTTAGGTCATGCTGATGTAATTAAAACAAAAATTGGACTGTTAACTAAAATGTCCGGGTTCATGTCAATTTCTACTGGACTATATGGACACACAGTCTGATTGACTGTGTGATAAACGCACATAAATTATCGATTAGGGCTGTAGCGATAGACGCACATAAATTAAAATCAGCTCTTACTTGGATATTGGTTATTGGCGTCGTTAAACTTTGAGTGGCAATCGATTATTGTATCACTGGATTGTGTGCCTGAAGAAATATCCACAAATTATAAACAAATACACATGTATTATTAGTGGGATAATGCTTATTGGCGCAATTTAGATCTTCTTCATTAGTGGACACAAGGGTGAATTAATCGATATTTTGAGCTAATGCCACTTTAATGATTATTCACAGCACTGCAGTTTTAGCCAAACGGTAAACAACGTTAGTTTCAATTGCTATAGCTCAAAATCGATATTGGGTTGGAAGGTGGTTATAATTTATATGCGTCTACTGCTACATGGCTAATATATAAATCCACTTCTATAATTTCAACAATATGCATCTATCGCTACAGAGGTAATCGATAATCTATGCCATCAATCGCTCACCAAATCAGATCACTATAGTCAGTAATCAATATTGACTGACAGCTAGCAAACCTTTTGACCGACAGCTAACATACATATAAATACAAGACTGTTTTCTCGTCATTCCGACAATAAGTGAAGTGAAGTAAAGTAAAGGTGTCTCTACCGTGAGTCTTCAGACTCTCCTTGAATACACTGACAGGTCCATTGTTGGCATAGAAGATGGTATTGTAACTGCTCAACACGAAATGTGCTGGTCGACCCCCAGCTCCATTCGCACCTCACTCCTGAGCACTATTATGCTATATGATTCACTGAAATTTTGTCCCATATAAGACATTAGCTGCTAACATACTAAATTATATTGTACCTGCAGTGCATAAGGTGGCAGCATAAATGGTTTGCCCAGTTTGTGATGGTTGGAATCCTAATGCCTAGGACACATTCCAATCACAGAATGCCATCTCATAACTCATAGCAACATCAACGCAACATTCCACGGCTTCCACCATTGGATCTCATCATTGCAATTATCCTGCTCCATAGAGTTGCCTGCTTCCAATAAATCTACACGCTGCTTTACTGCTTCATGGTGTGTTGCATAGGTGTTCTGCGGGAAAGGTGTGTGGTTGGCTTATCTGATTGGGGATGGTGGTGTCTTTCATTCCTTCACTATCTTTCTTCAATGGATTACACTCTGGCACAAGGAGTTGGCTTGCTTTATGTAAGTAATATAATCCAGACCATGTTTTACTGGCCAGTGGGTCATCATTAGCTCCTTTATTAGGTAATGATTGGGAGGCGGGCTGGGACATGCACAAATTTGTGGGGGTCATGATCCACTGAACTTGTCCATAGGTCTGTGCAGATGGACGGTATCATCACATGTGCCATTATTGCAAAAGCCTGTATCCTATGCCGTTTTGTTGTCATCCGTGACACAAGGTTTTAAACGGTCAGAATCTGTCAGGTTGATTGGGTTTCACAAACATGACCACAGATGTTTCCAGCATCCAAGGAGATTGGACTTGCGTGGACAAATCGATCAGTGAACGTCAGCATATCAAATTGGCTTCTTTCATATAGCCTAAATCTGGTCCGAGCAGTGCAGATCTCTAGCCCATATAATTTCTTCCTGTCTGGACTTAATGGTTGCGGAATATTGACGAATCAGTGAACAGGTATGGTAGAGGGCCGCTCTTTCTCCAAAAGGTATAAGCGATGACCAGAAATTTCTAGGTCTTGACTCCTGCAAAGGACTATGGCCTCACAGCTTTTGAAAAAACTTCTCCCAGCAGAGCATCATTTGCAATGTTTGCTACGGCAGTTTTCTGGATGTACGTCATGTCATCTGTCTGAATATGGAATGAAGTGGCTCCTACGATGTCCACAAATGTTCCTGAAGTGCCACAGAGACGAATCTTTGTGGATTTTAACATGGGACGTTGCTCTACCGGGAGAGTGTTGTAGAGGCTGGTGCTCAATATGGTGGCTGTGGTTTCAGTGTCCACAGTAGCGGAAGCTTAAACCCATCCTACCAAACATTGATAATGAAGCGAATCTGCTATCGATAATCATACCATTTCTACCAGCGCGTTCTCTTGTCGTCTAGGTGGCTGGTTTCTTTGAATAAATTTCCAAACATAATCGATCGATCAATTTTCAGTGGCTTACGGATTTGTCATAAAGGGACGGGTTCTTTTTCAACGAGGTACCGTCTTTTGTGGATTACTGCCAACATGATCTATCAATTCAGATGGTGAATGTTTGCGTCAAGTTGAAGATGGAAGCAGCGTAGTATTATGTCACATAGGTTGATAGCAACTATGATTTGAATGATAACAGATTGTCTTTCATCCAGCGGAATCTTGATTGCTGTTGAAACCGGTAGTTGAGCATTTATAATGATGTGTATCGTTGTGTGGCTCATTATTGTTGCAAACCAACTAATGTTCATGATAAAACAACTGATGTTGAAAATAAGTCATTCAACACACTTACCTCCGAGGGATCAGATACATTGCCCTGTATGGGATCTTGTAGAAGCTCAGGGGGAGTTTGCCAAGACAGACACAGGTTTTGTCATTTCACGCTACTACTGGGAGCAAGGTCATTCATAGAAACAGTTGTCTCCTGTCCATCACACAGTCTGACATAAGCGTATTGATCATTTGCTTCTATTAGTTCAACTTCATCAACGTATGGATCATATTTAGAGTTTCTAGAAAATCGTCAAAGCAGAACTTTACCTGCACTAGTCAACCAGACTGGAAGATAGGTATCATTGCACGTATATCTAGGAGTGATCATGTGGTGAGTCATTGGTGACAATCGATATTAGTGAGCGAATCGAATGAAGAGTGAGTGGCAGAACTTCCTCCCAACTTCACGCGTGTAGGATGCATGAGTGTAAAGCTAACGGAACAGCTTTCTGGATCACCCTGTTAAATCCTTCATATTGAGAATTCCCTAATGGGTGGAATGGAGTGGTTCGACTAGTCACTACATCACTATTCGGTAGAAAATTTTTTACACTAGAGCTCATAAAGGCTGCATCACTGTCCGAACATATGTATTTTGGCATCGCAAAAACAAACAAATGATTTAGGCTAATAATCACACTCTGACTACTGACATTGGAACACGGGAATGGTCAAGGAAATCTAGTAAATTCATCAACTACTGTCAAAATATATCTATTTCTCGATGACTATGGTAAGGTACCTTTGAAATCTGCCTTAAGGCTTTCAAAAGGCATTTTAGCTTTCACTCGATCTTAGGGCGGGTTCTGACAGAATCTTGTCTTCAACAAACAGCATGACTTACATTCTAAGCACACTTTCCGTACCTCTTTCATTGAATATGGCATATTCTTACTACGAATATACTAAAGTAGGTGAGTGATGGTAGGATGACAAAGATTATTGTGTAATATTTGGAATTTCTCAAATGTGTGATCCTGTGTGATACTTGCAGCGGCACACGGGAATGCATCAGCATTGGGATTCAAGATTCCTGGGCTAAATTGAATGTCATAGCTATAACAAGAAAGTTCTAATCTCCATCGCTCGATCTTATCGTTCTTAATTTTACCCTTGTGGTTTTAATGGAAAATGAATATCACCGCTCTCTGATCAGTTATGATATTGAAATGTCTCACTGCTAGGTAAAAGCTCCATCATCTAATGGCTTCCACAATTGCATATGTTTCCTTTTCAATCGACGAATGGCTATGCTTACTCGGTCGACTGTTCTCATTAAAGAGTGCAGCAATTGCAACATCAGAAGCATCGGTTTCGATGGTGAAAGTTTGAGTCTCGTCAATAGATGCCATGACTGAATCTGCTATTACCTGTTTCAGTTTTTTCGAAAGGCGGGCTGAGCAAGGTAGAAAATTCACTTATCTACTTGGAATAATGAGCGAACATTCCGAGAGTGTGGGCTAGTTAAGATTTGCTTGATGGAATGAGAAGTTCAAGTAGTGAACCCATCCTTTCTGGGTCAGTACGAAGATGATCATGACTAATCTTGTAGCCCAGAAGATATATTTCATTTTTGGAAAAACACAGACTTCTCATGGTTAAATGACAAGTGATACTGTCCAGCCACACTTAGAAGCTTGTATATATTTCGACCATGCTCTGCCTGTTCATGACCCGCTATTGTGATGGTGTTAACATAAGCGAAAGTTTGCTTCAAACCACCTTTCTTGAGTATCAAGTCCATCACATGTTTGAAATGCAGCTACTCCATTCGTAACACCAAGCAGGATTCAGTGATACTGATACAGTTTAACGCCAGTTTCGAATGCTGTGTAAGGTTTTTCTGAATCAACAATTGGGATTTGGTTTTATGCTTTGTGAAGGTCAGGTGTTGAGAACACTTTGAACCGAACTAGAGAATTTGCCATTGTATCAATGCACGGTATCGGGTAAGCATCACATTGTGTGAAATGATTAATGGTTCGAGAATAGTCAATTAACATATGTTTCTTACTGGAATTGTTCACTGCTATTATAACCACGCCAAGGAGAATGATTTGACTCGAGTACACTACTTCTGGAAAGTGCGCTCATACACTTTCATGCGTGCCCTCCAGGGGTTGATGGAGCAATTCTACGTACATAGATGGGGAGTTTAGTTCTCCAGGTGCATGCAGCATCATGATGTCTAGCGGTAGCAATAATTCGTGACCTAACATCAGTGTGCATGGGTGTAATTCCAGTACTAGAATGGACAGCGGTACGATAAACCAAAATCACGAAAGGGAGACACAAGTCGAAAAAAAGGTGACTCGAAGTCAGTACCTTAGTCTGTGTGTATCTCCAGGGGAATTCTGAAGCAGGAAAACCCTGATTTACCAGGGTGTCGGTGACAGTAGTGGCCTCTTGGTTTGGGAGGGCAAAAGCTTCTGTCCATTTGGTGAAATAATCTTGAAGGACGAGAAAATAACAGTTTTAGTTATCCGAGTTTGTAAGTGGTCCCATTACATTAATGGCGACATGTTCAAAAGGGGCACATACTATATATGTTTGGAGTGCAGCACGGCAGGTCTTGGTAGCACGGCACCTCCCGGGGATACATTTAGTGGTCCATATTTTCATGGCCGCATTTATTCCATTCTCCTTCGATCAATACTTACCATTACATTACTTTTTGATAATACAGCTACCCTGACAGCTGTGCTTTAGGAATCTAGATTTAGAAAGCTCTACCGGCTCCTGGAACCGGGTACCTGGTAGGGCTGCACGGTTTGGCTTACAGCCATATCGGTTTCGATATGACTTTTCATATCGGTTTCAACCGAATATCGGTTTTATGGACATGAAACAAAAAATGTAAATGATAAAAATTAGTACGAAAACAGAACGTATTTTCATGCCCTGATACATTCTTAACGTTTTACGCCTTTAAAGCTTAATATACCTTATAATATCCATCATCGCGGGAGTGAAATTATTAATTAGACCGCCTAAATATTACGCACAGTTAAATAAACATCGTTTATTTTGTCAAAATTAATCAAAAATCAGCAAAACAGGTTGCGAAAAGACGTAAATCACGAGATTGTAATTAATTATGATGTAATTATCTCCCTTTCTTCTTTCATTTCCAATTCGGCCCGAGGACGAAATCATGCCTTGAAGAAAATATTAACTGTAATATTGCGATCGCGAATTTCATAAGTTAATATGATATTGTTTATAGAAGATAACGTTTTAAAAACGGTTTGAGTAAAAATTTTATTTAAAATTATATCCTAATCAGCAAAATGTATTCAGCATTATATTTATTGGCGAAATTTTGATGCATTCGGGCGATTTAGTGTTGGGACGACTTTGCATTATGTTAATTAGCCGGTGACGTAAATAAAATGGATGCCGTTGTTTAGAAATGTTTTCCCCGATACAAATTTTAATGACAAATTCCCACATTAGTATTGTGTTTTATATTGCAAATTTATCTGAGACTACCAGCGAAAAGACGAGTGGATATTTATTTAATTAATTCGCTGCTTGATTTCTCTCGGCGTACAGCGAGTTACATGGAGTTACACACTAGGCGCAATTGGGGCCACGTTCAATTATTAGTTGCCCCGAACATAGCTTAATGGAAAGTATGGCCATTATTATTCATTACGATTTTCATGCTCGTTAGTATCTTTTATTTTTAACAATCCTGATATGAAAAACCGAAAATATGTTCATATTCGGTTTTTCGATATTTATTTTTTATAATCGGTTAGGAAACCGTCAGTGCAGGATATCGGTTTTAAATATGGTATCGGTATATCGCACAGCCCTAGTACCTGGTTCCCAACCGGTTCCCAACAACCTGGTACCGCCTGGCAAAGCCGCCCATTCTTGTTTGCATAACTACAAGAGAATACAAGCTTTTTCGTCTTGGAGAAATCTTAGTTTTCTTTGTGTTTTCCCTGTGCTTTCTGCTGATTCTTTATTACTGGACTAACTGGATTAACTATGGAAGGAGCTACTGAACCTCAGGTCGTATTCTTTCATTCTATTTCTCTAGTTATATGGAGACTTATGTCTCTTAAATTTCGTCTGTGTTGCATGTCCCATTTTCAGACCACGGAATTGGGACATGTGGTTACAACGAAATATACCAGATAAGATCGCCTCCTTAAACCTTAATGGCGATCGGGCAGTAATATGAAACTTGGGCATTTGTCTACCATCTTTTAACACTAAAATCGGCTTACGTCGTTCAACCGTGTGGTCCGAGCAGGTGACGCGTCACACCCTTTAATTGCTTGGATTGTTTGGTGAAGGAAATGTATCATTAATTCGTGCATCTTATTCTTGGTAGCTATATGTGTTTTTGTACCAGAAACTGTAGAATTATGTCATGTTTTGCGTGTAATCACGATCTGTTTGCATAGACCGATGATTTCAAAATTCTTAATCAAGATGTGTGTTCTGCAGCTTTACCGTGTTCTATAGCAGTAGTGTTAATTCATGTTGTTGTTCTTTCTCGTATCGTTTGGCATTTGTTTGAGTAGTATAATTTTGAAATTAATTCTTAAATATACCGTGAATGTATCTGATACGGTTCCTGGTTCCGTTTTATACATCCTGCAAGATCAATTTATGGGTGTATTATTGGCCTGCTCTCATTCTTGTCATCAGCTTACGGGGTGCTCCTCATCTGCAGTTGGAGGGTTCGGAGATGGCACCCCCAGTGTGGTTTGGGATCACTATGTAAGGCTTCTTGCATTAGTGTCCTATCCACGCTGTTGTCGTCTCTGATACCAAGGACTGTGGTGCAAACTCTCCGTTTGGATTGGATCTAATGTTCAAGGAGTTGCTTGAGGCGATATATGCCAGGCAACTCATGACAAAGAGTCAGCTCCCTGCGGCCTCTAGGGAGGTGCGGACAAGGTGCCGTATCCCCAGGGGGAGTACGAGCAGTATGGTGTGGTCCCAACGGTCACTGAGGATGACCATTGGGTTCTTGGCGTCCAGAGTGCAGGAGCGGGTGGTCCCGCTCAAGCACTTGTGGACAAGATCCAAGCACACACCTTTGTGATGAGAGAATGAGGGAGGCTATGAACGTTGTCAATCACTCCTATCCCTTGCTTCAGTCGGTGTGGCCTGAAGCTGGGACAGGCCACCATGTGCCACCTGCTGTGCTTTTGTGCATCAACAACGGCCTTGTGCTGTCGATGTATGCACTGGCCAGGGTGCAGGCACGAATGACCAAGTCCAGGAGGCAGATGGTCCTTATGCATCCAGTTGCAGCTGTCAGGGAGCGTTTGCTTGGAATGCCCCTGAACGGCCCTAGCATCTTCGGTGGCCAAGCGCAGGCCATGCTAGAGGACATGGCCAACATCGTGCAAAGTCGGTTAGCGGTCAATCTTCAGCTAGAGCTAGTGCCCACCCTTCCTCCAAGAAGCAGAAGAAGCATAAGAGAAAGGCGGAAGCCAAGCCAGCTCCTTCTGCTCTTGATGGGCCTTCTCAACCGCCTGCAGCTAAGAAGGCGAGGACGGTTGTGGAGGTCCCTGCCCACCATAGTGGTGGCCTTGATCGCCTGAGAGGCGGGAAGGGCAAGCGCAAAGGGAAGTCTGCCAAGGGTGGAAAGAAGGGAGTGGATCGTATGGTAGCTCCCTTCATATCCGTATGGACCGCGCCTGAGCGACAGGAACAGTGGTGCCAGTTAGACCAGTCAAGATAAGACCAACATGGTTCTCTCTCCCTCGTTAAGAGGGGGGGGGGGGGGGCGGCGGATCGTGAGCCAGACACCTGCATTAGGTGTCAATGCACCTATAGTGGGTGGAAGGCCCGTGCATTTCGTCGAGGCTTGGCGAGGTGTGATGTCAGACAGTCTGGTCCTATGATGGATATCCCAGGGGTATATGCCAGAGTGGTGGGATTTTCCACCACAAAATCTGTCTTTGGCACCTGTCTGGACTCCCGTACCAAAGGAGCCAGACAAGTTAGAAGCCATTCAAAACGAAGTGTCAGGTTTGCGTCCGAAGGGAGCAATAAAACCAGCAAACCAGAGCACTCTAGGCTTCTATTCAAACATGTTCCTTGTTCCCAAGAGCACAGGGGGGGGGGCGGGGGGTTGGAGACCCATACTCAATCTCAGGCCATTGAATTGGTTTATCCATACGACTCGGTTCCAGACGGAAACTCCGAGATCGGTAATGGCAGGATTGAGGAAAGGAATGTGGTGTGTGTCGATCGATCTGACAGATGCATATTTCCACATTCCGCTGAACAGGGGCTGTCACAGGTTTCTGAGATTCACATCTCAGAATCGTGTCTGGGAGTTTGTAGTCCTCCCATTCAGCCTGTCGACAGCGCTAAGGGTTTTCACCAGAGTGGTCCTAGCGGTGACAGCATTTCTCAGAAGAGAGGACGTGGTGCTTCACACCTACATAGATGATTGGCTTATCAAGGCGGACACGCCAGCCATGTTAGGAGTGGATACTGCTCTGACTCTGAAGTTACTTTCAGATCTAGGCTGGATAGTCAACAGGGAGAAATCCGAGTTGATGCCCACTCAGCTCTTCGTTTATTTGGGGATGCGATTCGATCCTGAGGAAGGCAGGGTTTACCTGTCAGAGCCCACAGTGGTTTCTCTGTTAGCCATCCTCAACAGTTTTCGATTGGGAAACCACATTCAGGCAAGGTTTCTTCAGATGTTGGGCATGATGGTCTCCATGGAGTAGGTAATACCGCACGCTTCTCTGATCTGAAGACCTATCCAGTTGTATCTGATGTCTCTGTGGAAACATCGAACAGAACCCCGTCAAAGCTGGTACCAATTTTGGAGCCAATAATGTTGCATCTTGTATGGTGAAAGGAGCGTCAGAACCTTATAGTAGGAGTTTCGCTTCACCCACCCACCCCAGCTGTCCATGTACCTGGATGCATCGCTGGAGGGGTGGGGCCTGCCTGGGAGAACACCAGGTTTTAGGCAGATGGACTCTCCAAGAGAGTCAGCTGCATATCAATCTGTTGGAAATGATGGCACTGGAAAGGTTTCTTCCAGAGGTCAGGGGCAAGATGATATTGATACGGTCGGACAATTCAACAGTAGTATCCTACATAAATCGCCAAGGAGAGACCAGGTCACCCACACTGTGTATGAAGGTGTGGCATTTGATTCAATGGTGCAGGAATTACTCAGTTGTTTTTAAAGCAGCTCACATTCCTGGGCGATTGAACATTCTGGCGGATGCTTTGTCTCGCAGACAGAGAATTCTGCCAACAGAATGGTCTCTCAACCCTCCAGTTCTACAAAGGATCTTCGAGCATTGTGGCAAACCGAACATGGACTTGTTCGCCACAAAGGAAAATGCTCAAATCATGACTTATGTCTCGCCGATTCCAGATCCAAATGCCGTCGATACAGACGCTCTGGCGATAAGCTGGAGAGGGATGCACGCTTACGTATACCCGACCACCATTCTTCTGCCGAAGATCTTGGTGAAGATCAGGGAGGAGCCGTGCCTGGTCCTGCTAATAGCACCATATTGGCCCAGCAGGGCATGGTTCACGAACCTCCTGGATCTGCTGGTGGACAATCCAGTGCAGCTGCCAGAGATTCCTGATCTCCCAGGCCAAGGGCCGCTTCCTACATGAGTGGCCCGAGATGTTCAAATTGACTGCGTGGATGTTATCAAACAACTTTTCACATCGGAAGGCTTTTCTCAACAGGCTGCGAGTTTCATCGCAGCTGCGAGAAGGAGGTCAACCTTCAAGTCATATAACAACAAGTTTAACAAATTTGTAGAGTGGTGTGAAGGAAAGGGTGTCCCTTTCAATTCACATTCAGCAAATAGCAGACTTTCTCTGTGAGCTGTTCTTTATAGGACTGGCTCCTGCCACTATTGCTGGATACAAGTAAGCTTTGGCATCAGTTATCTCTTGTTTAGCCAGCAGGGGTGGCCCAGTTAAAGGTGCTGGTGAAGGGAATGAGCAATCTCCGACCGATACAACCGCTAGTCATTCCCGTCTGGAGTCTATCTTTGGTGCTTAATGCACTAGCCAAGCACCCTTTCGAACCTTTGAGTTTGGCTAGTCTAAAGCATTGGCAGCTTCCTGAGCTAGAAGGCGCAGTGAGATCCATGCACTTTCAGCAGAGAGGGGCCGATTTATTGTCTCGGAGAGGGTCTGCGACTGCTGCCAAGAGCAGAATTTATGTCAAAGAATCAATCTTTGAAATATCCCAGCAAACTGACCATTATACCGAAACTAACCAGGTTTGATCGTGATGCCAGTGCCTGGTGTCCAGTCCGTGCTTTGATCAAGTACAGAAAGCAGACAGCCTCTCTACGGTCAAATGATAGACATCTGTGGATCTGCCATACGAAGCCATATGGCGCCGCATCCATGGATACTATCTCTTGTTGGGTGGTAGAATGCATTCAGACTACCCACGAGATTGTTACTGGGCACCAGGTGCAATGCGCTAGGGCTCACTATGTTAGAGGAATAGCCGCCTCGACCGCCCTATTCAATGGTGTCCCATTAGAGGATTACTATATGAGGGATATGTCAGACTCCGCCAATCCACTCGCTTTAGCTGTTTTGAAATGATAGTCTAGTGGCCACACTGCTCGTCTCCTTTTGGTAACTTTGTTAAACAAAAGTAGTAAAAACAGACATGGTCAAGCGACAGGAATTCAACCGTATGGGACACATTTGGTCGAAAGTGTGCTGGTTTGTGGAATCCATAATTCAAGAGGTAATTCAAGTTTGACAGTTTTTTATTTATATTTATATATCATGATCATTCATCTTATATAGTCATGCTCATTCCCAGGCTTATATGTGTCAAGGGCTGTTAACCCTCTTTGCACATTTGTGTTTCAGGTGAGATACATGTTCGTGAGTTCGCTCCCTTTTTAGGAGAAAGGGGGAGGGGAGCGGTTATACGAATGTGATTCGGTTCCAAACTTATCGGTCCTTCTAGGTCTCCGTATGGCATGTTAAAGTCTAAGTTCTTTCTCCAGGGGAAGAAAAGGCTTTGTGTGGCTTGCCCCTTCCCACCAGGTTACTGACTAAAGCTGGTGTAATCAATAAGTAATGTAATGGTAAGTATTGATCGAAGGAGAATGAAGGAAATTTCAATTTCCCTTTCCCCGAGATCTAACAATACTTACCATTACATTACGGACCCTGCCTCCCAGCCTCACGGAGGCAAGCCATGAGTTGTTCTCTTGTTTGGTAGATATGCAAACAATATGGCTATGGCAGGTGGGTATCCAGTTGTTGGGAACTGGGTACTCGGTTCCAGGAGCTGTATTATCAATAAGTAATGTAATGGTAAGTATTGTTTGATCTCGGAGAAAGGGAAATTGAAATTTCCTTCATTCCACTGGAAGTGTGGTCAAATTCTTTTGAGGGTGTGGTCATGTGCGAAATGTCCTGCGCGATCGTGTAGTTGCTCAAGAACTGCTTTGCATTAGTTCCAGGGCACGACAAGATGGTTGTGGTAATACGGTATTTTGTTGTGTAGGCAGCACTCTTTGAGGCATTGATGATAATACTTAGTAGTACTGGAGGTGGATGGGATTTGCTTACGGAACAGATGTTCGCGGTCACGTAACCACGTCATGATGGGGCCAAGATGTGGATCGTTTTCTCAGCAGAAAGCAGAGGACAATTCTTCACTTTCTACAGTTTCAATGGGGAGGTCGTCAATGGGAGATATAGGCATTGGCGGGTCTTTAAAATCATTAGGGACAGGGTGTTTGCAGGACAAAGCATCACTATTTTCATGTAACTTTCCGGGATGGCGTATCACATCGAATTGAAAACCCTGGAGGGTTTCTTGCCAATGGGCAATCTCTCCTTCAGGATTACAGAGTTTCTGTATCCAGCAGAAGGAAGCATGGTCTGGTTGCAGCGTAAATGGTTTTCAATAAAGTGGTTGAAATGCTTAATGAAATGGACTGCAGCAAGTTTGCACTTAGTGGTAGAGTAACAGTCTTCCATGCACGAGAGGCATAGGGATCCATAATAAAGGACTTGTCCATGCCCATCGCAGTCAATCTGTGATAGAATGGTGCCAATAGCAGTGTCTGAAGCATCAGTATCATGGATAAAAGGGCATGAAGGGTTTGAGTGGGATACTATCTGGGTGGTAACTATTTTCTCTTTCATGAATCTGAAGGCGGCTTCGCATTTAAGGGTCCATAGGAAAGTCATCTTTTTCTGTGAGTTGGAAAGGTGGTGCAGTGATTTTGCACGGTAGTATTGGCAAAGTCCGAGGAAACCACAAATTTCTGTGAGAGATGTAGGGGTCTTCCAAGCAGCAACAGTGGCTACTTTCGCAGGCTGACTGGAAATGACTTGGGTGGATACGACATGACCAAGGAATTCCACTTCCTTGTGGAATAAATGGCATTTCTTGGGTTTCAATTTTAAGTTAGCGGTGGCAAATCAGTCGACTACGTCACAGAGATTGTGCACCGGGTCAGTGAAAGTGTTTTCAAATACTATCACATCATCTAAATAACATAGGCAGGTTTTCCATCGTAATTTCCAGTAAGTGTTCAAAAGTTCCAGGGGAATTGCCAGAGGCCATAGAGCATCGTCCGAAATTGAAAGAAGCCATCGCGGCAGATAAGTGCAGTCTCTTCTTTGTCATGGTCGTCCATTTCTACTTGCCAGTATCTGCTAGCTAGGTCGAGTTTACTGAACCAGGCAATGGAGTCTATGGTGTGGTCTATGCATGGGAGCGGGTAGGCATCCTTAACTCTGTGATTATTTAGACACCTGTAGTCAATACAATAGCTAAGATGATAGCGCTGGCCTATGGCGAGGTAGATGGTGCAATCATGCCAGATTGCAGCATTTCTGTTACTTGATAATGTGTGTCCCGTTTTTACGGATAGGTAACTGGCAGACAGGTTCTTTCATGGGGCAGTAACCTTCGGTATTAATGTTATGACGGACTAGATGGGTTTCACCAAGCTCATCATTTAATCCTTCCATAGCGTGGGAATATAAATGTTGCAAAATAATAAATGAGGCAGAGGTGAAGATGAAGCAGCATTTTGGGAGCAGGAGAAGTCATCTGATGGACGACAATCATCATGAATGGCATCGGTTTCGAAAAGTTGGCTGCACATTTGCTCAGCTTCTAGAATGAAAGCTCGGGTGAAGGGATTAAAATGTGCTCGAAATCACGAGGACTAACTAGTGCTCATGGCGCGGCGACCTCAGCTGTCTGTGTGAATTCTTTATCAGGTTCTAATATGACATAGGGAGAGCGTGGTAGTGATAGCGAGGACGAGTGCACAAGTATGGTGCCAGGTGGAAAGTTCGCCCAGGACTATACAGCATCCATCGATTTCTAACTCTTGACAAACACAGTGTACCACAGTTTTTAAGGAAATCGATTCCGAGCAGCACATCATTTGTGATGCTGGCTACTACAACTCGTTGGATGAATCATAGATCTTCGATTTGGATGGTGAAGTTGATTGTTACAGCCACTTCCAGGGGCATTCCAGCAGCGCCAAAAAGATGGGTGTGTGGTTCCATCAGGGGTGGTCGTAAATGTGCAGGCATAGTATCATAGAGATGAGAGCTAAGAATGGTAAAGGTACCTCCAGTATCAATGGTGGCGCGAACTTGAGTACCTTAAATGGCACAGTGAAGGGAGCTAGTGTGAGGGAGTCGGACAGTTTCTACAACCAGTGGAGGTTGCAGTGATAAGGTCAATGTCTTCACTATCAACTTGACTATATTTGCAAGCTCCTGCATTTCGATGGTAGAAGTGCGGGCGATGTAGAGGTGTCCAGTCAAACTTCAACGGGTTGCAGAGTCGCAGCTAGCTGGGGGAATATTCATCAAGCGAGACGGTTCTTCCATCAGGGTTTCTTGCTGGGTTTTTTATAATCGGAGGGGTCGAAGGTTGTGCATCAAGATTGTTAATGCCATTCTGGTGTTTGTGTCCAAATTGGAGGCATTTGGGGCAATGGCAGTGCAGATGATGTGTAATGGTCTTAACCGGGCTGGTTTGCATGTCTTTTCTGGAACTGAGCTTACTGAGATGGCAAGGCCTCTAGGGAACTCTGTACTAGAGACCCGGACGGGTTTAAATCATTCGGTAGGTATTCAGGGTCTGGTTCGGGGTCAGCGTATTTTATTGGCTCCATACCTTCTATTGCATGAGCAGTGTGCTGGGATTCTAGTTGGCAAGGAGAATTTGGACAGTTCACATCCCTATGTCCAGTTCGTCCACAGTGGAAACAGTGATCTGATCGAGGCTGTAGAAAGAGGGTGGGAAGGCATGCGAGTACCTGATTAAGTTGTACGAATTCCAGCAGGGGATAATCTAGTGCTAGCTGAATTCTGGGTGGCTTGCTGTGTCCAAGTGGCAAAATTCATTATAGTGTTTCGCATAAAAGTGACGCGGGAATTCAGGTCTGACATCTGCATTATTATCGGACAAAAACTTTCTTCCATCGATGATCGACAGGAGTCAGTGCTTTTTGGCGGGCGGAGATATTTTGTATAGCTACAGTTATAAAGCGTCCATCTGAGCAGGAGCAGTGTCAGATGGAGGGGTGGTATTTAATAGAGCAGCCAGAATGGCGGAATTAGTGACAGGAGGTGCAGGTACATTAGGGGCAACTTTGTTCACCGCAGCTGCAGTGTCTACTATTTTTTCTATCGGGTGGATCATTATTCTTTGCATGGATTCTTGGTTCAAGAAATTGTTAATGTGTATCATGGCATGAGTCAGTTCCATGATGTCCCTTATATCGGCTTGATATAGACAGTCTTTTAGGTGAGGGTGACCGCTCAAGGCCTCGATGAAACTATCAATCAGAATGGGATTCTACAGTTCCCCATGTAGGGAGCCATATGCTGGTGTCACTAAGCGTCTAACGCATCCAGCGAGTTCTAGGAGCGTTTCTTTGGCTTCCTAATGCATGATGCGTAGGAGAATGTGGCTGGTTTCTGCTTTGGCACTATCGCCAAAGCGTTCCTGTAGAGCAGAACTAAGCTGAGTAAAAGAGGGTGGTCCATTTATTCCAATGTCAGTTAAGACCTGGTGCTTTTCCTTTCAGGCATGTGACTAGTTACAGACCCTTAGTGGCATCATTCCACCTGTTTAGTTCCACTATCAAGCGAAACTAGTAATGGTAATTTTCCCACGGGGATTCTCAGTCATATTCAGGCGGTGTTACTGTCTTTAGCCAATTGCGTCAGTGGGACGGTTCAATTTGTGGACGATACGGTGGAGGTTGAGGTGATCCCTCTGGCGTCATATCCCAGAGGCAGAATCTCCATTTTTCATTGTAATCTGACTGTGGTCTCCATATGGGATTTGATCCATTGGCGCAGAAAGGTTTAGTAGGGTACATTGTAGATCGTCGCGGGGGATATTGTCGAGGCATAGCTGGCGAAGAGTGCTAGCACATTCCAGTTCCTTCTTTTGGTGCAGGCTGCATGGGATGGTAACGATTGGTATTTTCATCCCAGGTGTAATACAATCATCGAAACTGTTAAAGAATGCTGTCGCGGTCCCACATCGGGTGCCAGTTGTGGAAGGGTGGCCACCATCCCATGATTGTCCCTATCTGAGGGGACCAGGTCGCTGGTCGTCGAGAATGTTATTCTCTCCTTTGAGTCCCTCGAGCCCTGGGCTGGGGCCCCAGTCGAGCGAGGTTAGTGCACCTAGGTGGAGTGTGTCCATGCCCGTGATTCCTCTAGGGTGATTCTCAGGTATCTGTGCTGGTCTCGGGGCTTGTGATGCCATCTCATTGATGCGAGCTTGTGACTCCCTCACAAACGATTGCTGACTGGAGCTGTCAGCCATCTCCTTGGAGACCTGCAGGTCTGGCCGGACATTTCCGACATGGCAGCATGCCTTAGATTGACGCAGCAAGAGAGGTGCTTTATATGATGGTCTCATCTCCACTGTCCGTGGGCAGAAAATTGGGGTTTGGAGCCACCATTCCTCTCCCAAGATCCATAGTGATCTACTTCGTATGTTTCTATTCCCTTCCATTCAACCGCTGTCGAGTTGATGTGTAATTCTCTTTCGTGTCAGAAGATGGCATGAATATTCCCTTCACGAAGTTTCTTGAGCAGCACAAGAATGGTGAAAGTTTCTGAAAGCGGGAGAATTTAGGCTGTTATTAGGCCACTGTTACTTAGCGGCCTTTCAAAAAGGAAGTTGTCGTGCTGTCGATTGTGTATATTACGTCCCACTCCGAGTGGTTTAAGTCAGAAGTTCAGCTGCGCTTTCTCTGTCAGGTATTAGATCAAAGAAGCGAAACAATTACCGTCAACCATTGGCGAGGAGTCAGCACAAAACCTGGATGGGTGTCACGGTGCTTGAAGTTGCAGAAAGAGCAACTTTTATACTCTATGCTCTGCATCTCATTATCTTTCGACGAATGGCGGGCTTCCTTACGATATCTCCAGCCAATTGGTGATCATCTAGACAGAGCCGCCAGCCTCAGCAGCGTCCAACAGCACTCAGCCATTGAATGGCGGGGTCATGCTATGTACCATGTTTTTCCGAGTACACACGAGTATTTAAGAATTCAGGGGTCGCTTTCTTCTTGACTTGACCCGCTGTTGTCATCACGAGGAAGCAGAATCTTCAGGCTTTCTAATGGTATCAAACGTTCCCGGAAACCTTTGTGATCATGGCCATTATTTCGAGGAAGAAATCGTGCAAAGATTATATATATACCACCAAAAAGTGTCCACTCAGTCATCAGCATCACACGAACGAGGCCGTGTCCCACTCTATGAAAGAAACCCTGTCCATTACGGAGGTACGCCCAGAGGGGCCAAATCATGTCTTAGACGTTCTTGACTTTGTGCGTGTATTGGATATAGCCATACATAGGGCAGCTGTAGAATAGCCCGGGGAGGTGAGGTCTACCGGTTCCTGGTTGGCTAGTCCTTTCCATTAGCCGAACACACCAACACAACATCTCGCTATATAGTTACATGGCCCAACCCATAATGTTCTGTCTGGTGCAGACAATGGCCACGTAGCCTTGATTGACTTGTGTGCTATGCCTGCACAAAGGAGTCATTATGACCGTCTATGACCAAGCCTTCCTTCTAAACGTATGTGTTGACCTTGTTGGGAGATTTCCCATTTGTTATCGAGCGATATGGACCCGTTTCTTTAAGTGTAATATCTAAAATGAATGATTTATTTTATTGTGGACGGACCAGCTCCTTGACACGCGATAATACTTTTTGATGACCTCTTTATTATCGAGCGATATGGATCCATTTCTTTAAGTGTAATATCTAAAATGAAAAATTCATTTTATTGGGGATGGACCGGGTACTTGACATGCGACAATACCTTTTGATCACTGACATTCCAGATTTGTGGGGGTATATAGGCTATAGGATCCATTTCTTTAAGTGTAATATCTAAAATGAACAATTTATTTTATTGGGGACGGACCGGGTACTTGACCCGCGACAATACCTTTTGATCACTGACATTCCAGATTTGTGGGAGTATATAGGCTAATCCATCTGGTTCAAGTTGATAATGTGGAGACCAGGGCAGTTCTAGTTTTAATTAATACCTTTGATTAGGAATGACGAGACTTCCCAAAACAGTGACAGATATGTTCTTTCATTAAGCAGAATCGAGATAATTGGTGCTCGAGTATCTGCTTTTCAAAATGTGTGCCGGGAAGACATGAAGACACCTCTCTTGAACAGATTTGTGGGAGTATATAGGCCTAACCTACCTTGTTCAAGTTGATGATATGGAGCTTATTTGCTACCAAACATTTTCTGATTCATCCACTAAATTGAAAGATCTATCATGCAGACACGTTTGCTGGCTAGAACTTCCCCTATAAATTTATACAAGTATTATGTATTTTATAGACTACAATATCTACTGAAGAAGCATATTAAGACGATTATTATTTCCTATGCCTATGTGGAATGACATACCTATATCCTATTACATTTTCTAAAATTACACATGCGGACACATCGTAGTGGCTGTTTCTAAGGTTCACGATTTTCGGACAAATCCAAAACATTAACCATTAATATATATCGAATTCTAATCAGAGAAATTTCCAACCTAGTTGTGCCTTTAGCTGAAATATTCCACGCTTTGCCATTACAAGTTTTATGAGACACGACATGCATCTAAAGATACACAGAGCAGATGTAAATGAAGATAGAAAGGATTGTAAAATTTATTCAGTTTCATCTTCGATCCACAATCTTTCTTATAGATTTGATTTCCTTCCTCTCTTAAGATAATGGCTTTGTAGTCGGATGGAGGTGTGGCCTAGCTTATTAGTCGGTGTGGCCTCGTACTGCCATCTGCTGACCAGCGACTCGTTCTCTGGCAATGAATACATATGTCCATCACGCTGGAAATCCCCAGCTTTGCCCATGTGCACTACACCTAAACAATAGTCATTCGCCTCAACATGTCATCTTATAACTCATTGTGAGCGAAGCTCTTAGATGCGACGTCCGTAACACTAACATAGGTACAGCACCTTCTTCATGACTTATGCCGCCAATTTCCATCTTTATCTCACATAATTGTTTATGAGTCCACGACATGCCCCATCCCCTCTCCCTTGTTACTGCCGTTCTACGTTCACGCAGAGACTTCATAATCGCTTAGTCCAACTTTTCTTTCAGATATTGGCGATTAATCATTAAGTAAATAGCTTATTAGGCGGGCCCGTGTGCCTGTGAGTGTGGTTATGGGGAATGGTAATCAGTGATATCACAAAAGGTTGATAATGTCAATAGGTCAAAAGGTAAATTGTTAGAAAGTATTTGTGTAATATTGTAATACATATATGCAATTCTGGTGTAAATTCAGCACTGTCAAATATTAAAGCAATATGGATTTTATATGTTATGAAATAGCGCAGTAACCTATATTTT
Source organism: Chaetoderma sp. LZ-2023a (assembly GCA_034401795.1). Taxonomy (NCBI): domain Eukaryota; kingdom Metazoa; phylum Mollusca; class Caudofoveata; order Chaetodermatida; family Chaetodermatidae; genus Chaetoderma; species Chaetoderma sp. LZ-2023a. The sequence continues at coordinate 79,002,901 of CM067369.1, read as the reverse complement.
CAAAGTCATATTGACATTTTACTTCTAGTGTCATCAAAAGCATTGCAATAGGTCAATAGATGGAGTGACGCATCAAAAGGGCTTTAGTTTTGCTCCATCATGTGTGTAGTAATATGAGACCTATCTGAAATGCTGATGTTCCAGTAGCCTACTATCAGGCGATTGTCTGGTCATTGACCAGTGACTACTAACATAGTTAATTTGTGAATAACTCTATCTACCAAGATTTATCATTATCTACAATTGAAGGCTAATTCCATTTAGCTAGCTATATGGGTCTTCCCGAATTTAGTCATTCTTCCATTTTGGCTTTTCTGACTCTACATCGTATGACTTTATTAGTGTTCTTTAACTCTGCCCAATCATCAATTTATTCACTGCCGGATAACTGTGTGGATAACTAAATATTAAACTGGTCGTGCTTGCTGCTTGATCATCGCTCGAGAACTAAATCGATCCACACCAAGTATCATTCCACTAATTGTTGGGCGCATTGATTCTTAAATCTCCCACCTTGGACGACATTATTCCCAATAGCCCAAGGTATTGGGTAGAATAGGTTGAACGACTACGTGTATCGAACCAATCTGAATTAGATAATTTTCATGGTCAAATATCCAACATTGTTCCATAAGACTGGTTAATTGCTGATTACTAAATGTGGCATTATCTTCAGAAGGGTTTCAAGTTTTCACTTCAGATACGAGCCTACAGGTATTGAATTATTACATTCATAAGTAATACATCAACTGATCAACAGATTATCGTCAGATTTGGTTCCTGCAAATATGTTATCAATCATTACCCTTTGATCATTCAGACTTGAGTGGTTACCCTACGTGTTCAGAAAGACTTAATTGCAGATGATTACATACAGATACTAAGTTTTCCGTTAAGCATTCTTTAGCGCGTGACCTTGCTTTCTCAAGGGCTAATGATATTCATTAATACACATTGAGGTCATACTCGAGGACACCAAAGAACTTTTGCATGTAAATATATATATATATATATATATATATATATATATATATATATATATATATATATATATATATATATATATATATATATATATATATATATATATATATATATATATATATATATTTATTTATATATATTTAATAGAGTAATAACACGTTCGTTCGCCAGTGGCGATAGACATATATATATATATATCACTCTATTAAATATTATGCAACATGTACTCAATCACCTGTCAGAATTCTTAAAGTTTAATGCCAAGATCCCCCAGACAGTATCATTACAGCATTCTGTAAACAACTTAATCAACCACTGCTTGAGACGTATGCCAATATAACGCTATGTAATGATTTATGTATCTCTGAACGTCCGTATATACGTTACCACTTACCAGTAGGCCTACACATAAAAAACTGTCTTGTCCTTCGGTTTCATGGGCGTCGAAACAGGGATGGACAGAGGGAAGGAAGTGTACCACAGATAATTCTGCTATGGGATGCCACCCACCCTTCATCTGACCTGACAGTAAGGGAGGTAAATCAGCCGAACGTCAGAAATTACCACATGAGGTAAGGTAGTGTTAGAGAATTAGATTTGTTTTTCGTTACCTCAAAGGCTATTGGAAATTTTTAGATTTGGAAATTTTCATAATTAGGACATGACAGTTATCATTTTAATGGAATTGTTCCATCACTGACGGCCTTGCACAATCCACTTTATGCGCGTGTTTGAATGAATTTAATACTTTGAACCATGGATTCCCAGAATATCAATTTCAAGGTAACTATAGGTAAGCTGTTGAATATTTTAAACTTAATTTGACTGTTGCGTACTGATTTGAAAAAATTCAGTTGAATGTTTATTAATTTCTAAGTTCACCAATGATATACAATTCAGACGGCTACTGCCGGAATTTTTCCCTTTTACCTATGTATGATAGTGACGTCAGGTAATACGTGACCTAGTTTGATTATGACGTCAGATACTCCAGTGACATATCGGATCTCTCCATTGCGGCATTGGTACATGATCTTTTCTGCAGGTGCCATGGATTTTAGGTGATCGTGTCACGCGTCTTTTCTCTTCAACAGAAAGTGGATTGTTCAATGCTGTAAGTTAAGTTCATCGTGTTGCCAATGCAGATATGGAGTCTTGTGAACTGGAGAGCTAATTTAGAAGCATCCGCGTTATCTATTAAGTCTAAGAGGTAGATTTAATCAGAATTTAGGTAAGGGTGGTTTAACAGGCCTATTCTAGGTAAAAAAGAGAATGCTGATTCCAAAATAGGTTGTATTTACAATATGTAACATAGGCCAAATTTGAAATCTCACTGTGATGAATTTTCACACTGAGATTGTTTCAAATGCTGTCGAGTTAAGTGTGTGGTTAATCGGAATAATCCAAGCCATGAACTACGAAAGTCAAAAGTGAGTAAATTCCAAACACACTAGGAAATCATTTCCAAAATGATTGCGACTACTTACTATGAATTAATTTGTGACGTCCCTGGGGGTCTTAAGGATATCGTTAGCCGAAGCCTTCGTAACCTCGTTCTGCTCTCGTTATTAATCACTACTAACGGGGTAGTTAGACCGTCGCTAGCCCAATTAAACACATTTAAAACAAGGACAAATTTGCGCGATATCCACGTCGTTGTTGATATATTTTCAATCATGCTGCCGTGAGGTCAAACGTGTCTATTTTGTAAACAATGTTTCTATAGGCTGTTGCTGTTGGGTTTTATCTGTTGAACCCAAAATTGGCGCTTGGTTCGTGACCCCAGTGGCATACATCCACCCAAAATTGGAGAAGATCGCTGTTGCTGTTGCGTTGTAGCTTTTGATCCGGATATTGGCACGCCCTCCCAACCCACCCCGCACACCCCGGGAAAGCTTCCACAGCAGTTTGGACTTCTCTCCAGTAGAACAAGGGTTATTGAAAGATGCGTCAAGTGTCCATTTTGAAAACAATGTTGCTGAAAGCTGTTGCTGCTTCGTTTTAGTTTTTGACCCCACAGTTGACAGTTGGCATGCTTCCACCAACTTTTGGCGAAGATCCCTCCAGTAGAACCAGAGTTATTACAAGATGTCTTACCAACAACAACAACTACTACTACTACATGCTCGCATTAACCCTTGCGTCTAGGGACGCTGGTAAAATTTAAAAACAATATTTCTTAACGCGCATGACGACCTGTGATTATATGCGTTATGGAAATGGACATGTGACGTATTAGGTTATACAGGCGCTATCTGTCTCCAATATTAACTAACTAACGCCGAGAAACATTCCTATAGCGTCTATTTATCTCAAAGAATGATGCACTAACAATATTTTCGGTATATTAACAGACTTCAATTGTCTTTGTACAGATATGAAAATACAATGCTAATTCACCTTTCCAGAGTATCCATCTATCGCCTGACCTCGTATGACGTCATAATCAGCTCAGCGTGTGTATGATGACGTCACAATCATTACGCCACAGAGGGTTTCATATAGACCGTCATCAAATCTCAGAGTCCGACACATTGTATAAATTGTCTAATTCTTTGCTATTTAATAAACATGTTATTGAATATTTTGAAACTAATTTGACTGGGCGCTGTTGCTGCTTTAGGCAGCAACAGCACCCAGTCAAATTAGTTTCAAAATATTCAACAGCTTACCTGTGTATTTTTTTGGAAATTGATAGTCAGGGTGTTCAGAGATCGATCGATCCCAACACGAGCGAGGGGTGGGTGGAGCTTAGCTAGAGATGGGCGGAGCATAGCTAAAACCGGAAAGGTCCATTAAATATGATGCATAGAAAATGGATAAATGATATAATAATATAAATCTGTCTGTCCGGTCTTCCCTCCGTCTATGTATGTATATGCGTCGAATAATTTCCCGTAAAGTATATATCATGAAACGCCGCTGAAAATATGTTTAGTAATCTTGTCATTTGGCGTTGGCGAAATAAATAAACGTAATTGGAGTTTTTACCATTCTTGGCTAATCGTTAATGGTGACAACAGCATCTTCCTCAAATTTTTTTAAATTAAATTAAACTTGCCATCAACTTCATACCGTATGGAGGTATATTTTTGCATTTTAAAGGTAATTCTACACATTTTTTAAAGTCATGAATATATGCCTATAGCACTTGGCTGGTTCGTTCGTCGATCTCTCAAGTGTCAATCCGTCTGCCCATCTGTTTGACCGTACATTTGTCTCTCTGAAATACTGGGTAGGCTAAGTTTCCCAGACCATCTACTTATAATAACCAGACTTGATATATAGATAAATATTTAGATGACAATGCGCATACATCAAACCTATGTCGCTGTGTACTATTTTTTTCACAGGTGAGTGAACAGCAAATACGATCACTCAATGGTTGTGCCGAAATTTGTACACATACATAAACTTGGGTTGAATTAGCTTTCGTTATCGGACCTCTCAGATCGGAAGTATCACGTGGTTACCTATCTACGCATGCGCACACTTACTCTCGCGTGAAGCAGGAATAATCGAGTAGAATTTGTACCACGTGATACGAATTTGTACCACGTGATACCGTTATCCGGCTGTACTCTCGGTTGTTCGGATATGTAATCGGGGTAAGCGGGATACCTAGATAACATATCCGAACTTCAGGTTGATCTAAATTTGCTTTTAGAATAGGCTACTATAAATCGTGTTATACGTTGTGTACGGTTGTGTGCTAGCTGTCTCATTGTGACGTGATTTAGGCTACAACTGGGTTAAGGAGTTACGGCGCTATGGCCTATGCACTATCGCGAAGCAGTCGCCCACCTGTTATCCGTGCCTCAGACTGGATAGAGCACAATTTCTCCACACATCGGAGTCGTGAGTACTACCTAGTCATTTTACAACAATTAATGTAAACAAATCTGCCATCAGCATCACAAATTCCCTGAACATTAATCGCATTGCAACTTTTTCTGCAAAACGTACAAATGACCATCTTCACTAGGGGTTGGTTGTGTGATCATATGCACAAAGCACCTTTGGGAAATGTCTACGTTAATAAAAGGCCCCCCCACACACTTCTCATCCTTCTGGTCTCTGAGAAAAAGCATGTCTCTTGCAAAATTGTGTTACAGATGCATATTCACATCAAAATGCTTGAAAATAAAATTGTTAAAATTGTATATTTTTAGAGGCTTAAATTGTGTGCCTGGACGAAATGAATCTCATCATATGATGATTTCATTGCATATAAATTAATATAATGTTTTAAGTTGTGAAATTGAATTAGAGACACGAGTCCCTAATTCAAATTCACAACTAAAACGCAATGAAATCATCATGTGCTGTGTTTCATTACATCTCGGAACACGAGTTAAGCCTCTAAAGAAATACAATTTTAATAATTTTATTTTCAGGCATTCTTGTGTGAATATGCATCTTACCCATTGAGTTAGCCACACCGTGCCCTCATCAGAGTCCCCCTCCCCCCACCACGTTGGTTCCCTGCACACATATGCAATACTAATGCGATCAATTCTATATCATTGACACAATATCCCCATCACTTAATTTATTTAGATGACTATATTTCTAAATACTCGCACGACTGTGACATTACACACGATGTATGCGCTGTAAAACATTCAAAACTGCAGCCATAATCCGATTTAATCATGAAGTATAAAATACACATTATTATACTCATTTCAAACATGTGCTCCAAATGCCCTTTTATAATTTGATCGACAAATCCATATGAACCCCCCCCCCCGCCCCCCCCCCCCCCCCCGAGTACGGTTACATTAACGACAGCAGCAAAGCGGTATGTAGCTCTCGTAAAAGTAATGATATCGGTGACACTAACGACACTTTCGGAAACATGCCATTTTACATAGCGCTAGCTTAATGAGAATATAACGACATCGCTAATTAGTGTTGGGAATTGGTACTATTTTTGTGATCGATGATAGGTTTTACATAGTAACCAATGATCAATTAATGATCACTCATAACATCGTCTCATTTTTACCCAATCTGAAATTTTGAATGCAATAATTATTGCATGTCCATGGATATTTAACCTTAATAATTTAAGAAATTATCTGTTGCATATTTTGATACTAATTTGATTGGAAGCTGTTGCTGCCCAAACATCTTCCAGTCAAATAAGGTTCAAAATATTCAACAGGATATGGTGGTTTTGACATTATCATACTATTTCAGTGTTGAGCGGGTTAATGTCTTTGACTATTGACTCGTATGGAGTAATAGTATGTTATAGTTGTAAAAATGAAATTAAAATGGTATTACAAAAAAAGAAGAAATCATCTGCAGTTTTAATATCGTAAATTTATAAGTAGTCAAAATCGATTTCTGAAATCATGGTCGATCTGTTGGTTGGACATGCAAACCAATCAATCATCGATCAAATCGATTAATTGGAGCAACACTATCGCTAATCATAACAATAGCTTCGGGGACATGGGCCCTGTACTATCTAGTCTATGGCAAGAAAATAGCAGATGAAGTAAAGGAGGGTATGCTAAATCTACTTGTTTTAGGGAAGAAGTGGAAAGATGAAGGCATCTATGAGCACTTAAAGGATCCTAAAGGTTTGAAAGAACACTGCAAAGAAGAAAAGTGAAAACGTTTACCAGTGCTGTTGTCAACAACAAACTCAGAGGTACAGATGAAAAGGTTGTTGAACTGAAGACAACACGTGACTTGCCAGGTAGATTAGTCTATCTTGCTTGTACCAGAAATATTGAGCGTAAACAAATATTTCCTTTTCCACTTACACCTGTTCCCCGCTCTTTGGCCAGTCTTTATGGCACTGCGAAGAAGACACCGAGGTACACACTCCAAACACCTTGAATATTTGATTACACACAGAGAGCCGACAACAGTTTATGCAGCCACGTTTATCATCCTCTGACTTGCCTCTGAACATCATATGCAGTTCACAGGCTAATTAAGCACACTTTGTCTGAGTTAACAGAGGAGCATACAGAATCTTGAACAGCAGGCAAGAGGTGCACATGATGGATCATTTCACACCACTGGCCTAGATCAGTTACGTCCTAAAGACTTCACACTTTTGCGATCACAAAATATTAAAAGAGCACTTATCAAGTTCTTCAATGAGGAATGGAAAGATAACATTTATGAACCTACCAAAAACAAGGGACAGTTGTTGTTGCACACGAGGAGCCGTGTTCAGCAACTCTATCAGGAAATGTAGAACACAATGAGGCACCTGAGTGCATATGCTCACGCGCGGAGGCTGATTCTAGCCTGGCGCACCACCTCAGTGTGCTGTCAAAAGCAATACTGGAACATAACTCCAAGCCATGAACTACGAAAGTCAAAGGTGAGTAAATTCCAAACGCACTAGGAAAACATTTCTAAAAAGATTGAGACTACTTGCTATGGATTTATTTGTTGAGTCCCTGGCTCGACGACACCAATCTGGGCCCATGCTCTCGAAGCGATCGTTATTGCGGGTCTTAAGGATATCGTTAACTAGGATAACGATACTGTAACGAGAGCGCTAATGGGAGTTAGGCGAAGCCTTCATCACCTCGTTCTGCTCTCGTTATTAATCTCTACTGACGAGGTAGTGTTGTGGAAGCTTTCCCGGTGTGTAGGGTGTGGTGGGCAGGGTGCCAATATCTGGGTAAACAGCTAGAACACAACAGCAACAGCTATCTTCTCCAATCTTGGGTGGATGTATGCCACTGGGGCCCTGTGGATGGCTATACCTTAAGCACGCTCAAGGGCAGAAATGTCTAAGACATGATTTGCCCTCTCGGCCACTCGGAGTACCTCCATAATAGATAGGATTTCTTTCGTAGTATGCCTGTGGATGGCTATACCTTAAGCATGCATAAGGACAGAAATGTCTAAGACATGATTTGCCCTCTCTGTGCATGCGTCAGGCCACTAGGAGTATCTCCATATAATAGATAGGATTTCTTTCGTAGTATGGGACATGGCTGCTGACTGGGTAGACACTTTTAGTTTGTATGCATGATCTCTGCACGACTTCCTCCTCACATAAATGTCCATGATCACAAAAGTTTCCGGGAATGTTTGGTATCGTTGGAAGGCTTGAAGGTTCAGCTTTCTCATGATCATGATGCCGGATTGAGACAGAAAGAGATCAACACATAAAAAACAAAATTACTAAATGACTAGAGGAAACACAACCCAAAATGCAACCACACCATTTGACTTTCTGGCTTCTGCTAGACGTTGTAAATACAGGCGTAGTTGCAAGAACGACCACCGATTGGCTGTTGATGGCTTAAGAAAAGCCAGCCATTCGTCAAAAGATAATGAGGTCCAGAGAAGAGAGTATAAAAGCTGCTCGCTCTGCTACGTAATGAGCGCCACATCAGGTTGTCCACTGGCTGCCGCGTCTATGACTTCCCGTACCAATGACCAGCGGGGAATTTGCACTGCGGAACTGTCGGGCCTTTAACTGCTCGGAGCGGGTCGACATCCACATAGGTGTCAGGACAACCTCATATTTGAAAGGCCGCTCTGTAAAGCAAATTAACAGCTTAAATTTTTCCTCCTTCAGAAATTGCTGCTATCGCTCCGTTCTGAGAACTTCGCTGACCTAACACCTTCGCACCGCCTTCTGATCCTGAAGAGAGGTAGATTAGGCAGCACACCAACAGTATCATTAGATACTCCTGTGTTGAAATATTGCTTGGAAGTGCCACTGTCATCATTCGTCTACCACCATGAGACTTGGAGATACCTCCATTCAGTACTCGTCTCTGACCGAGTTCACCTTCTGCCGCTTTTCTGTACTTGCTCTGAAGGCCCTTCTACCACCTGCAGGGGACTTGTTTTAAGAACGCTGGAACTATTATATCGCTCATCCATTATATTGCGAACTTGTGAATTTACTTAGCTCATCTTGTGCCGCGTCTTTTTCTCGGGACCACTTCTGCGCGAGAAACCACTAAACTTTCTTCCATTCAAGCAGTACCACCAGCCCGGCTTGTGATCTTTGGCCATCGAGGATTAAGTCACTGTAGTCATTGTGTCTTAGGAATAAACCTACCGAGGCTGGTTGAAAGCCAACAATGACCGCAATAGCAGAACCTAAACCCCCCTTAGCGGAACTTTTTGTCTGATGGCGACTGTGAACTTTCTACCATGCTGCAAGAACCTGAGCTGTTCATGATAAAACCTTAAATGTACTGACTAATCTAGTTCTCTTCTCTATAGATTTATAGATTTTCCGCCTTAAGCCCCATTTAACTTGTCTCCATCTCTGATTAGCGATCATTCCATTCTTGTCATATGGAACCTTCGACCATCTTAGCCATAAAACTGCGGACGGAGATCTCACGCACCACGCAACCAGAAGTCAAACCATAGCATTGTAGCAGCATCGCATTGCCAAATTCGTCTATATGGACATGGACGTGCAGCATGGATTGCTCAGTCAGGTACGAACCGACCTGGGTTAGCCGGGTAAAAGATGAACCGGTCTGAGTTGCTCCAAGCCATGCCCCCATTGGTTCTATCAGTCCATGCGTGTACCCACCGTATTGAGAGCTCAAAATAATAGAAACGACAAATGTGCATATTCGCCAGTAGGAGATAGCTCACTCACGCTATGCTGAGAGCATGGGGAATGGCATTTCTAAGATATAACTAGAACACATTTACTGAAGTAACTGTAAATTTATGATAACTGGGCAATCATTGAACATGTTTGATGCTGATCTGATAAAAAGTCTAAGTGTTGTCGCAGTTTAAAGATCCATAGTTGAAATTACCATAGTTTTACACAGGGTATGGTAAAGCTGATTTCTTGAAAACTGATAACCTTGACCCTGAAGTATAAAATAATGTCCTGATTTGCTGTAGTGGAATTTTTAACAAAATCAAGGAAAATGCTATTAAATGTCAAGTAAATGAGAAATTAATGAATTAAAAGTAAAGGGAGGCAATTCATGCAAAAACTGACCAATTTTTGTTTTTGGCATGAGTTACCTCCCTTTACCTATTGAAGTTGATTGTGTCAGTTCAATATGATGAATTTTGATTCTCATGATGGTTTGAAAGTGACCCGTCCAAGGTCAATGTCAATCAGGTCAAAGTTACCAATTTTTAGGTTTTGGCATGAATTACCTCCCTTTACCTGTTGGAGTTGATTGAGGCAATTAAATCTGGTGAATTTCGATTGTTTCTGACTACATGGGCCAAACAAAATTCATTAATTTCTCCTTTATTTCACATTTGATGGCCTTTTCCTTGATTTTGTGCTGAATGTGTGACTACGGATTCTGGAAGGATGTTAAGTTTCAACATGATCTGCAGAAACTGTAAGTGGAGTCGCTATCAAAATATCACTCATACATTTTCTTTGAGGCATGTTGGGCACGGATAAGCGTATTCCTCGGAAATTATTCACAGGATCCAAAAGAAAAAGAAAAACATCCCAGGCGCTAAGGTGTACTGAAAGTGGCGCAAATAGTACTCAATGGACCAGGAAAATATGTGTCAGATGTGGGTTAACAGATTCTAGAGGTCTGTTAAGTTGCTCCATGATCTGCAAGAAACTCTAGGACGAGTTGCTGTCCGAATAGCACTCACTTACATTTCCAATTGGACTTTTTAGACAAGAAAACGTGGAATTCTCGGGAACCATACACCAGATCCAATTTCTGTAGATGATCTATACATGCCTGGTGCACACTGGAAATGTACCAAGTTTAGATATAATATTTCCAAAACTGGGTCATTTATCATCAAATCAATTTCCAACACAATCCCTATTGACATATTTGTTTATGATACAAAAATCTCAATATCTCATGAACCATTTGGGATATCAGAGTTCTGTAAATGGTGTCTGAGAACCAATTCCGCCCCAGATCAGGCGATCTAAATGCTGAAACAGCCCGACTATAATTTCGTCATCTATCAGCAAATCATGGAAATATTGTTTAGTGTGTAGATTTGCAATAATAGAAACGTTAATATGTCCATTAACGATTTTATTTTAGTAAGCAATAGTAGCCTCTGGTATCTAGGGATATAAAAAATGTCAACCCTCTGACAGGGACAGAAGTAAGAATTCTCATGATGCCAAATAATAGTTTTTATTCAGCATTTTCTAAAAAACTGGTCACTAAACCGAAAAGATTTTTTTGGCCAACTTGTGGGTCAACAGATCCTAGAAATATGTTAGGTTTCAAGATCTAGAAAAAATCCTAGGAGCAGTCACTGACCGAATATTGCTCCCATACATTCACTATTGGACATATTTGGAACGGAAATGCAGCATTCTGAAAGGCTAACATGTTCGCTAACGATTTTATTTTATTAATCCATAGTAGTATAATGTATCTACATATATCTCAAGCATCTGACCAACCTAGAAATATGAATTATCTTGTTTCCAAAAAATTGGGCTTATGCCAGATTTTCTCAAAAACGTGTCACCGTACCCAAAAAATATTTTGGGTCACCATGTGGGTCAAGACATGCTAGAGGGTTTTGCAGTTTCAAGATGATAGAGGCAAAACTCTAGGAGCAGTCAGTATCCGAATATTGCTCTCATGTATTTCCTATAGGGACATGGGGGCACGGAAATACAGAGTTCTGAATAGGTAACATGTTCGCTAACGATTTTATTTCACTAATCAAGAGTAGTATAATACATCTATCTACGCATATGCTAAATTTCAGCCATCTGACCACCCTATAAATATGAAGTATCTTGATTCCAAAAAATTCGGCTTATGCCAGATTTTCACCAAATCTGGTCACCATACCCAAAATATATTTTGGGTGGAGATGCTGAGCAAGACACACTAGAAGTCTGTGAAGTTTCACGATGATTGAGGAATGTCTGAATATTGCTCCCCTACATTTCCTATGGGACTTTTTGCCCGCGGAAATACAAATATCTCGGAAACCATACACCCGATTGAGAAGAAAGGTAATAGCAAACTAGATCCTAAGGGGCACTACAAGTTGACCAAGGTTGAAGTTGATCAGATCAAAACTGTAGGAGATCGTTTGCAAAAATCCTTGAGAATAATAATAATAATAATAATAATAATAATAATAATAATAATAACTACAGAACATTTACTGAAGTAACTGTAAATCTGCAATGTATGGCCATGAAGAAATAGTATAAGGCCTCTTCTAATAAAGAGATGAAATATGGTGTGTCTTCTAACATGATCATTGAAGTTGCTTGCTGAAAGGCAGGTAACTTACGCCAAACATGAAAACTGGAAAGATTTGCCCATGTATGACCTTGACCCCAAGGGAGATATTTAAATTTTCATCAGAAATAATTTAGATCTCTCAAGGCTCTAGAATCTGGCCAGGTTTGAAGAGAATCAGAAGAAAACTATAGGAAATAACACTGTTCCAATATTGCTCCCATAGATTTACTATGGGGATATGTGGCAGCCAAAAGCTGATTTTGTTGGTCGGATCAACCTGAAATTTGACACCAAATCAAGTTAATATGAGACCTAGAAGTTCACCAAATCTCAAGTTGATCGGACCAAAACTCATTTTGGTGGCCATTTTGAAAAAAAAGTTAAAAAAAAAAAAAATCATCAGTGGCAACATCCTACCCAAGTATGGGAGTGATCCGATCAAAACTCTAGGTGTAGTAGCACTTCAAACATCCATTTGAAATCCCCATACATTTCCTATCGGAGTTTTTTCCATCCATTGTGGGGTCAAAGGTCTGACGGGAATTAGAAAAAAAAAATTCAAAAACAAATGGCCAGTTGTAACATCCTCAGTAAGTATGGTAGTGATCCGTTCAAAACTCTGGCTGTCTTACCACTTCAAAGATCAATTTTGGACATCCCCCATACATTTCCTATGGGACTTTTGCCCACTCAAAGGTGGGTAGCTCGAAAACTGTTGGGTGGATCCAAAATAAAAGTAATAGCAAGCGATTGTGGCATGGGCCCTTGAAGTTGTGAAAGTTTGGAGGTGATCGGATGAAAACTGAAGGAGGCGATAGCTCCTAAACATTTGGGAGAATAATAATAATAATAATAATAATAATAATAATAAGAAAGATCCTGAGTAAAAACAATAATCTGCGATAGATCGCAGATTAATAATAATAATAATAATAATAATAATAAGAATAAAAATCCTGAGACAAAACAATAATCTGCGATAGATCGCAGATTAATTATCAGTAATATAGGGAATCCTTAATATGGGACCCTTTCCATCCATCTTGGTGTGAATCGACACCAGGATTCGTTGGGAAACACGAATCTCTTTACAGATTTGAAATCGGTTCTGTATCGGCTGAGATAACAGTAGAAGGAAAACGGTATGAATAATTCTCCAAACTTGGTTTAGATCGCCATCGCGTATGTGTTGGTAGCGTGATGTCATAAGAACATGATCATCATATGCTAACTCCTTATGAAGTGTGCGATGATTGGTCGAGCTCTGCTGTGGTGATGCTGATTGGTCACCATTCAGTATAAAAGGACTTGCTCTGACATTATTCCTCAGTCGGCCCGTGGGTCATCTGGAGCAAGGTACATTATCCGTGCTTACTGTGTAGAGCTCGGCGTTCTGTTAATCTACACCAATGCAGCTTATTTCAGTTCCTGTACTTGTTTCAGAGACACACCACACACCGCGAAGCTGGCTCAATTTTTTAAGCTCTGCGCCAACTGGGTCTAGTAAACTAAAACAAAAAAGGCTTCCCCATCCACCAACTTCTGGGATCTTCTGTGAGCTGAGTCGCCGTTTTGGCCTGTAACATCCGAACCAGTATGTGAAACGATTGATGTGTACTAAAGGCCTCGCCAAACCTGCCATACCACGCCAACCAGTGGAGACTAGAAAGCATGTATCTAGTGCATCAATATGTTTTGAACTTTTATTTCTGTATGCGAACATTGCCTTCAGGGTCCCCAATGAGCCAAGTAACGCAGATCGTCTTGTGCCATAAAACTATTGCCAAGCCTCATCAGCAAATGGGGGCATCTTCACCAAGCACCAAGTTTCGTGTGCTTTTACCTAACTGTAAATTACACTATAAATGTCTTATGTTTAGTTGGTGCCAGTGACTATGAAGCGCCAACAATTTCTATTACTTCACTCATTCCAAGAGCTTCGACAACAGATTCCAACATCGAGCTTCACCAATTCGGCAATTTACCACTTCGCCAATTTGGCAATTCGCCAGTTTGGCAATTCGCCAGTTCGCCAATTCAGCAATTCACCAACACGCCGATGCGGCCATACACCACTTTGTCAACAGTGGCCAAAATGTGCTGATGACTAACAGGCGCCAACCAAGACTGTTTTGTGCTGTAAGAATGAACATTGCACTGATGACTAATAGGTGCTATTTTATGTAGTATAGTTATCTTATTTTTCTGTTGCGCTGATTACAAGTAGGCGCTATTGGTAGTACTGACCTTATTGTGCTGTATAGATTTGTACTACGGCGAGCGCCGTTTTTAGATGTTACTACTTTTTCGTTATTACTTTTTGTTAAGGTTAAATATATATATATATATATATATATATATATATATATATATATATATATATATATATATATATATATATATATATATATATTCTTTAAAACACGCAAACTAAACAGCTTCACTAATTACAACACTTACTTGGCCACAATTTTTCATTAGAGTTGTCTCTCGTGCCTCGCCAATACGGCTCGAGATATGGCCACTAATCATAACTAGTATTAAGCTCAGATATTTTGCTAGGATAGCGTAGATAGTGATGACTGCTCGAATAACGGATTGCTGTTTATTTTAAAGCCTCTGTGCCTGTACTGCTGCTCCTTTCCATAAGCAGACTGGTGTTTCCATAATTTGCCACAAAATTTATGGCCTTCTAAAGTCCTAGAGCCGCTGCCTCTTTCTACGCCACTCTGGCCTCTGGCCAACTAATTGTCTGGTAGTCCCCTCTGCCAGTTTGGTTAGCGCCGACCCCGGAAATTGCAGAGGTTTCCCGATGGTGAGAATCAAAATGGCGATGTTTCACACACACTTCACCAGTACCTTCACCGGAACCTTTAGCTAGTCTTTAACCCAAAGTAGGATTCACTGCACTAATGTTAAATATAGTTGGTATGTTCTAGCAGTGGACTAGCAATTACATAACCCTAAATGCAGCTAAACATTAGCTCCAGGGAGTGAATCTCATATGATTCACTCTCACCATGCTTGGCTTGGGCTGAAAACATGGTTCGCAGACTAACTCCGTGGTGACTGGGAGAAGCCAATAAGCTCTCCATGCCTTCCAGGAAGTTCGTCAATGTCTGTTACCCGCTTCTTCTGCCTTCGCCATAAATAGATACATTGCGTGCTCAATGCTTTTGTGTGTTATCTGTCCATGTCTTGTTATTCATGGTTGCGCTGACATGTGGTTAGGAGTCGCTCATCAGCTCTGAACTCGTCGACCGGCAACATGTACGCACCCTCAGCCTGAGGGAGTAGTCCAATGGGTACATGCCAAGAAAGGCTACCCAGGCTCATCAACCAGGATTAAGTTACGGTTAACTAGGCATAAGTCTTTTGAGGCATAAACTCATATGTGTCTGGACGTAACAACTAAAGCTTGGCCTAGGCTCCTCAGGAAGGACTGCTATAATAATGTGGTGTCTACTAAACCAGCAAATAGCTTAAAAGATGACAGTGTTGGATTCTGTTGAAACCGGTGCCCCGCCTCCACGCAATACAGCTTGCACCCCTCACCTAAATAAGTATATACATATATCTCTTAGCACACTTTAGCATTGATCTAGATGGGAGTATGGCTTTGGCCTTAACTCTTCCTCCGCTTCGGCGTTGTAGGCATTTTCCTGTGACGGTGGCACACGTGAGGCATTTTTCTCTTGCAAAACCAATTTATTGGCCTGCGTGAAACGTTAGTTTATATTAAATTAATTAGCTGTGCTAGGGACTCCGCCTTTACAGGGGTGCCTTTCAGGTATGTATAGACAGGCTAGGTATCTTTGGTGAAACATAACACAGGTGGCCAATACATCACTATATTTATATTGCAGTTAGCGATTCTTCATTGTTAATTCAGCATCTTATTCAGCTTGAAGTTTAAGTAACTATAATGCAGACATACCGGCTACACCAACAGTCTTGATGACATGGTGGCATTTTCCACAGGCGGCAATGGTTTCCTGGCCTCACTGGAACGTCAACGTTCAACCGACCCTCGAGGCCGGTCTTTGTGGTCAGAGCTGAGCTAGCCAGCTTCGTCCGGATGGCGACGGGCAGTCATCAGACTCTGAGGAGGAACTTCTGTGGGGGCAGCGCGATGCTGGAGCTACAGACGCTCACCCTATTCGCTGCTCTTTTGGAGCAGGTGCTTCCCTCCATGCATAGTGCAAAGCTTCTGCCAGAGAGGCTGCTTCTTGACTTCTTATTCAGTAGGTCCCGCACAGCACTTGGATCACCAGCTAACTAGCATATTAGTCACCTGCAGCTTATCTGCCACCCTCCATGGTTAGCTCCCAGCAAACCTTCCTCAATCGATGCATGTCTTTGATCTGCACTGTTTGGCTTCTTAAGAGTAGTATATACTGTTACGGTAAGGAAACTTAAGCCGCCCGGTTCGCGATGCTACCCATCTCGCCTGAAAACATCTGCTTACCCCGTCGCCGACTACCACCTCTGTTGTGAATGATCTTGACACTGCGATAATACTTTGCGATACGTGAGACAGCTCCCCACAGATGCGTTCCTGCCTAGGCTTCGATAACCCCCATCGCTTACTTTTCCTCCTTTCTGACTGCTTCTACAGGTCTTGTGACCTGGAGTTGCGTCTCTCCCCATGAGAAGGAAGGTTTTGTTGCCTAAAAAGAAACCTCACATCAGTCACTAGGACGATTATGCGTAAGCCTTTAGTTTGTAATTAAGAGACACAGTAGGTAAAAACACTTCCCCATTGCTTAACGAATCCTTTTCTTTTTGGACTGGTTGGCTGGTGGTCAGGATAAATGCTAATTAATTAATTGGTCCTGTGGTTAATGGGACTGATTGTTAACTGATTGAATAGAGAAAATAGAATCTATGACATATAGACTTTGAGACAGCGGTATATGGGTTAACATATATATGGGTCTTCGTATATATCTTAGCATCTTCATAGCAGTGTCACCTTTTAATCCCCATGATTGGCATGTAAACTCATTTTTAGCATGCCAATCTTATTTTATACCAATGTATATGATTGGCAAATCAAACATTTGTTTTAATTGTTTTCCACTGTCATATTGCAAGCTAGACAACTGTATTTTCCTTCGCTCACACCTGTCCATAACGGTGCTTGGTTTTGGTGCCAAGCATGGGTGTTTCTTTAATGGGTGATCATATGGGTACAATCTTAAAGAACCCTCAGCAGTATATTTACTGCACAGCCTTGGCTCGGAAATTATCACGTTGGTCCAGTGATGACTTCACGATCTCATGAAATCTCACTCTCGTTGTGAGAAAATGGCTGCGCCCGGGAGATGAAATAATCCCATGGTTAAGCTGCTATAATTAGGTATTATTTGCATGTTGTAGTTATATAAGATCCAATATGTTACTCATATAATAGTCTTTCAAATAAAGTACACTTTTACCCATCCTGGAATTGTCCTTTAATCAGACACCGCCTCCATCCCCCCCACCCCTACAGCATGTAAGGCTCTGGCACTCACTCACATATGCCAATTCACATGCACGGCAGCACTAACGCCAGTATGCACAGATGCGGGGAAATACGTTCACATGCACACTCGGATGGGTCATGAACTAGGATTAGATCAACAGGTTGTGCGAATTGACTGTTTTACAGTTTTATCAAATGGTTAGACAAATATTTTGAAAATAATTTGACTGCATGATGCATTACCCATAGATGTACATCACAATTTGAGACAAAATATTTTGAGGAAGCTCAACTTGGCGCGCATCAATCTCTAGGATTTTGTCATAACAGTAACTTTTATTAACTTAGGGTGACTTGGTCCCATATCCATGTTTAGCGGATATGCAGACTTTATAACTCTGCTGAGAATAGAAGGGTATTTTGTGCAATTCGGCTATTTTACTATTTATTAAGCATGCTGGCGAATATTTTGAAAATATTTTGACTGGATGAGAGTCCAACATATTTCCACAAAACCCTACAACGCGCCGACAGATTTCACTGGGTGTAAATCTGTGGCCCGAATGCAGACCTTATTATTAATATTATTATTTAAATTAATATTATTAAAATCAGATGTTTTGCGGGATCTCACAGTTTATCTTGAGAACTTTATCTTCTTGATGGAAGAGACCCAGTGGTGGGTCATACACGGATTGTCCATTGCTATATTGAGTTGTCCTAGGCCAGGAAACGCCACAAACATGTTCTGAATGTTAAACTTTTTAGAATATACTCCCATTGCCTCTTCAGTAGTAGTAGTAGTAGTAGTAGTAGTAGTAGTAGTAGTAGTAGTAGTAGTAGTAGTAGTAGTAGGCCACACATCTGGTTGAATATGGTATGACTGTATAGAGATCCTGACACCCAGACCCCTAAGAGTGTCCATGGGTCATTACCTCCACAGAACAAACATTGGTGACTGTATAGGCAGCTGTTCTGATTAGTTGAGCAGTATGACGTCACCAATTTTTGGAGTAGGCTCTACCCCCTAAAGCTTTTACTCATTGTTACCCTTCCAATTCTACTGCAGACCAATTATTGGCGACTGTATAAGCGGCTGTTCTAATTGCTTGAGAGTTATGACGTCATCATGGGCTGTTCTCATGGTAGGACAAACACCACAGCTGAGTTCTGAATGTTAATACTTTTAGAGAATGCTCACGATCTACTCAGTCATTATCGCTTCAGATAGGCCTCGTCCTGGTTGAATGTGTTATAAGTCTAGAGTTCTCTTAACTTAGGCCACCTCGGCCCATCTGCATTCTGAATGCTAAGCCTTTAGAGTATACTCAAGATCTACTCTCCTAGCACCTCTTCAGGTATGCCCATGCATGATTGAATGTGCTATAATTCTAGAGTTTTCTTAACATAGGGTGCCTCGGTCCACATATCCATGTATAGCATAATTACAGTTTTATAACTCTGCAAGGAATAGGTAAGCGCTTGTACTAACGAATGTCTTAGCTATTTAATAAGACTGCTGATAAATATTTTGAAAATATTTTGACCGGATGCGTTCCCTACATATTTCCACAAAACCCTATATCACGCAGACAGATTTGAATGCTGCCCTTATTATTATTATTATTATTATTATTATTATTATTATTTTTAGTAGTAGTAGTAGTAGTAGTAGTAGTAGTAGTAGTAGCAGTAGTAGTAGTAGTAGATGTAGTAGTAGTAGTAGTAGTAGTAGTAGTAGTAGTAGTAGTAGTAGTAGTAGTAGTAGTAGTTGTGTAGCGTTAGTGATAGCATTTTGGTGTAGTTCTGCAGGATCTTGACACCTTAGGACTTTGGTCTTCTTGATAGAAGAAACCCAGAGTTTGGCCATACATTGATTGCCTATTGCTATATTGAGTTGTTCTAGGCCAGGAAATGACACAGTCATGTTCTAAATGTCAAACCTTTTAGAGTATGTGCCCATTACCTCTTCAGTAGTAGTAGTAGTAGTAGTAGTAGTAGTAGTAGTAGTAGTAGTAGTAGTAGTAGTAGAGCGTGCCGACTATAAGTGGCTGCTCTGATTGGCTGGGAGTTATGATGCCATCAATATTTTAATTAGCCCACGCCCCTAACACTTTCACAACTCATTAGAGATCTACAGGCTAACATTTACAACTGTATAAGCGGGTCATGTGACCTCGGTTTGGACCCATCGCACCCTAGACATTTCACACCTCGTTACAGCTGTCAATAGATTTACAGCGTGAGCAGTAGCGACTGTATAAGCGGCCGCGCTGATTGGTCGAGAATTATGACATCGTTATCAATATTTTGAATTAGACCACACACCCCTAACACTTTCACTACACATTACACCCGACAATCAGCATTACTGAGTGTCAATATATCAATGCCTTGAACAATGCTGACTGTATAATCAGTTGTTCTGATTGGCCACGAGGTGTAACGTGACCTACCTTTGGCCACACCGCCATTCATGCATCATTGCGCCTGTCAATCATCAAAAGATCTACATCCCCACAATGAAGTGAAGGGATGAGCAGATGGTTTGATTAGTCGAAGCTTATGACGTCATCAATGACGTCATCAATATTTGAATTAGGCCACAGCCACTTTTTTCCCAACCAAGCATACTCGAAACTGATTGGTCGAGAGAGAACAATAAAAAGGCTCTCGACCAATCAGATTCGAGTATTCTTTGGCGGGGAAAAATGAGCGTGGCTTAGTTCAAATATTGACCTAATTCAAACAGTGATGGCGTCATAAGTTCTCGACTAATCAGAACAGCGGCCCATCCCCTCGCTCTTCTACTGATGATTAGAAATGTCTTTTTACTGGTTTAATCTTTTACCATTCATACCATTGCATAGGCTCTGTCAGGTCTTGGTCATCAATACGCCTCGGGTGCGATAGACGCATTTTTCATAGGTCCTCCGAAGTCACATGGTTTCGATGGGGCGTTGCTTATTTGCCCATATATGGAGTGGCAAATTCTGGTGGGCGTGTTTGTACAAGGACGCTCACACCAGAATACTCCCATTTTGTCACTCCATCTAGTGTAGTAGTCGCACGCATATGTTTCTGTACCACTACCATCACACAACCCCCCCCCCCTCACCCCAACCACCACCACCCCCACCCCACCCCCCTCACACAAACCCCAACACTGATAAAGGGTATCATGAGCGAGATATTTGGCATCAATATTTTTCTGTAGTTTGTAAGGACATGTGTACTCAAAAGCCGCCTTGCCTTGGCTCACATTGGTGTACAAGAGATATCTCTGAAACGAGTCTGACATTTTCAGGGGCCAAAGAAAACATTGGTAAATTCATTTTTTTTCTATAGCATTCCAGCACTGCTAAAAAGACAGCACGCTCGAAAATGTCCTTGAAATGACTGATTGTTTATATATATATATATATATATATATATATATATATATATATATATATATATATATATATATACACCTGTGCAAAAGTTAAGCACCACCCTATTTTTACGCACATGCGAGGGTATATTCATGTGCTATGAAGAAAGCAATAGCATAAACATTTATGTACCCATCCATCTTAGTGCAAGAGGTAATAATGCAACTAGAGGAATGCTGTGTCGCCAGACACGGACTCTCCGCAATCCATCGGCTCCCCCACGGGATCCGGGACTACGACCGCCTTAACTACGGCTGGTACCGTCACTCCGATAGGAGCCGCACGTAACGCCGCCGGGATACCAGCAGGAACCGCAAAACACAGCTCCGCCGGCATTGCTGGTTGCACAAATAGCGGATGGAATATGCCCGACGGAACGTCGACATCACCATCCGCCTGGCAAACCCGTACAAATCCCGAGGGCGACCCCTGGGACGTACTAGGCATTGCCATCATCGAAAGATCCGGCATGCCGGAATCCTCCATTAGCAGCAGATCTTCCTCCTCTACCGTCGGCTCTTGAGCCAAGGACAGAGAAGGGGCAGGTGCATGCCCCTCAGCAGAACTAGCCGGACCACCTAATGGTTGTCCTGCACCAGCTTGCCTCACCGGGACCGTGGACTGCAACGAGTCAAACATCGCCTTGAACTGGGCCGCCCATACGCCCAGCGCTGAATCCATTCGTTCATTCAGACGACCTTCAAGTCCCATAAGAGACGCCTGCTGCAATTTCGCTGCCTTGTCCTTCGCGATCCTCTCCAGCCTTGCACGTCGATCCCTGTCAAACTCTGCCACCATTGCCGACGACCACTTCACGCACACATCACAAGGGCTGCCGACTTTACACTGAGCGCACGCCACACAGTGATGTCCCAAGTACTTCCGCTTCATGAACCTGTTGCACTTCTGGCACAACGTGTCCGGATTCTTAGGTTTCTGCGAACACAGAGAAAAATTAAAACGCTGCACATGACAAGCGATGACGAGCACACGCACAATCGACTTGATAGTTAAGATTTCTTAAACACATTAACTTTCTCTTAAATTAATGATAACCAAGTTCTTAGGCAGGAAATATTTGAAACTTTTTTGAGTGAAAATTTTTTAAAACACATCTCAGCCTTTAACTAACGTTAAATAACCAAGGCTACATCGCCGATCGCTACAAACACCCTCGACAATGAAGCGAAAGCTAAAAATCGGCGATAAACAGAGTGCATAGACACACCAAGCCAAAAGCGACATAATACATGGGCGCCGCCATCTTGGCCAAGGGCGCATCCATCTTTAGAGGAACCGAGTCGCAAGAGAAAATTAACCGAGTACCCGAATTACATAAAAAGATAACGGGTACAGAAGCGACTCCAACAATGGCTAACATTTTAAAACAATGTGCCAATTTAAGGAAATTTCAAACAGTATTTACGGCACGAATGTATAAATTCTAGATTGATACAACCTGCCCCTGTGATGATTTTCCAAGTTCCTCCATGAAGCCACCGATGTAATCCTTCGTAACAACCGATAACCGCTTAAATTAACCAAAATTTGAGCACACTAAATTTGCGACTTTGACAAAACGCAAAATAGACGAATCTGACTGTGATTGGGAATTGACTCGGTACCTGCGGCTATGGTATTCCCGGACACAGTAGGGGCAGGACCAGGAGAGTGCGGAGTTTTAATTGTTTATTTTGAGCTAGACTAGATAATAGACATTATCATAATAGTACATCTGGTAAGTATTATTCGAAGTAGAACACGTGTGCTGTTTCCCGCCACGCACGGACATCAAGCGGCGTGAAGTCATGCATGCATGTGCATTTCGTACTTGGAATTATGTCAGCTAACGCGGGGACAAAAAGTATGGCAGCCTAGTTGTACCATCATGTTTCTACGTTCTTTGTATGACCATAATAGAGATTTCATCGCCCAGAAGTCGTTCATATTGGACGCTAACGAAACACTGAAATAGTCCTGCATCGCTCACCTGGAATTATTGGCCACTGACACAACATAACAAAACGAGATGACCACTGGAAAAATTTACCAATCAAATTTCTGTGAACAAGTTTTCGTCGAGTTTTATTAAAGTTGGCCCAGTGGTTAATAAGTAAGTCGTTTTAAGATTTCCTCAGAAATTTGCAGAAAATACAAGATGTCCGCCAAAAACGCTAAATTGTGATTGATTCATGGCGGATATGTTTTTTTACATACCAAATTTCCATGGACAAATTTTAATGGCGTTTCGACCCTAATCATATCAGCCAAATTTTGGCCCGATCCGTTCAACGGTTCTGGAGAAGTCGTTCTCGCGAAAACCGCTGAACCATTTGGCAAATGAAGTTCCCTCGAACAAACTTGGTTCAGCTATTGCCCTAGATCGATCCCCCAAGCGGTTTCAGAGAAGATTTTTAAAGACGTTTGTAAAAGTCAGCCAGATTTCAAGATGGCCGCGGGCCAAATTGGCCGATCATCTTTCTTTGAATAACATTGTATCCCTAAGGATGTTTCCTGTCAAATATACTTGAAATCAGCCCAGTGGTTCTCGAGAAGACATTTTAAATTACACATTGCTCTAGTCTGGTAGTCTTTGGCCGGAATAAGAATCAAGATGGCCGAAAAACTGCTTATCCGAGAGTTTCGAAAATGGCAAATTTGAAATCAGAATCCCCAAAAAAATTATATAAAACCAATTTCGGCTTCAAAATTCATCAAATACAAATATCCAATATTGGCGCCAAACATGCTACATGTTGATTGGTCCATGGCGACCATATTTTTTAAATCATCAGCTTCCCTTTAATTAGGCCCTAATCACATCTGCCCAAATCCGTTCAGCGGTTCTGGAGAAGTCGTTTTCGCGAAAACTAGGTCATCCAAGATGGCCGCCAAACAATGCGACCAATCAAGCTCCATTGAACAAGCTTGGTTCAGCTCTTCTCCTAGATCAATTTCATGAGTGTTGAATCTATGCCCAAAGCGGTTTTGGAGACGATTTTTAAAGATATTTCTAAAAATCGGCCAAAATTCAAGATGGCCACTGGCCAAATTGACCGGTCGGCTTTGTTTAAACAAACTTGAATCTCTATCTTCTAAAAATTGTTCCTGCCGAATATAATTGAAATCAGTCCCGTGTTCTGAAGAAGGAGACATTTTAAATTTCTCATTGCTTTAGTATGGGTGCTTTCGGCCGGAAAATGATCCAAGATGGCCGCCAAACGGTTATTTGACAGTTTCGAAAATGGCAAATTTGAAATCAGAATATCCAAAACATATATAAAACGAATTTCGGTCTCAAAATCCATCAAAATAAAAAAAATCCAATATGACAGCAAAACATGCTAGATTTTGATAGGTCCACGACGGCCATGTTTTTAACGTATCAACTTCTCTTGAACAAATTTTATTGGCCCTTAGTCACTAACTATATCTACCAAATTTAGGCCCAATCCTTCAGCGGTTCTGGAGAAGTCGTTTTCACGAAAACTAGGTCATCCAAGATGGCCGCCGAACCATTTGGTCCATCAAATTCTCTTAAACAAGCTTGGCTTAGCTCTTGCCCTAGATGATGTTTCATGAGTTTTGAATCGATTCCCCAAGCGGTTTCGGAGAAGAATATTTTTTAAGACGTTTCTAAAAATAGGTCAAAATCCAGGATGGATGCCGGCCAAATTGGCCGATCGGAATCATTTGAAGAAACTTGGATCCCTATGCGCTAAGGATGTTTCCTGTTTAATATAATTGGAATCGGCCTAGTGCTTCTCGGGAATAAGACATTTAAATTTTCCCATTGCTTTAGGGGGGGGGGGGGGGGAGTTGGCGAAAAAACGATTCAAGATGACTGCCAAAATATTTAATAAAAAGTTTCGAAAATTTGAAATCAGCATACCCAAAAACCTATATAAAAGCAATTTCAGCTTCAAAATCCATAAAATAAAAAATGCAAAATGGATGACAAACGCGCTACATTTTGATTGGTCCACGGCGGCCATGTTTCTTTTACGTATCAGCTTCCCTTGAACACGCTCTAATGGTTCTTAGTCACTAATTATATCTCAAATTTCGGCCCGATCCCTTTAGCGGCTCTGGAGAAGAAGTAGTTTTCGCGCAAACTAGGTCATCCAAGCCATTTAGTTCATCAAGTTCTCTTGAGCAACACCGGCTTTGCGCTTGCGCTAGATGATGTTTCATAAGTGACCATAAACTCAGAATGGCCAAGTGAGCTAACAAACCATTAGCATAGAATACATCTATACACCAAGTGTGGTTACTCTATAGGGAAAAAACCCTCTTGAACAACAATACGAATATTTTACTATTGGTTCGAATAGGGAAATCAACGTTTGACCTATCTTATCAAGAAAGTAGGCCATACTGAGCTAGTTCTTATATTAGATTATGCCTATAGGTGCCCACCCACCAAGCTAGAAACCAAACTGCTCTACAAATTATTATCCCCACGTTTTTCGAAGGAAAATAATAGGATCATTTTAGCACAATTTGGTTGAAATCCGTCAAGTTGTTAAGGAGAAGCGATTTGATAATTTCCGGTAAATCTTTCATGAAATCTAACATGATCACGGAAAATTTGACGAATCAAAATTATGAATGGAAGTTCTAAAGCCTATCACCATAGAATTCTTTCAGCACAATTCAGTCAAAATGGTAAGGCGAAGAATCAAATTGACAACCTCCGGTAAATATTTAATAAAATCTAAATTGACAGATCAAAATTCTGAATGGAAGTTCTAGAGCCGATAACAATAAGATCATATCAGCCAAATTTGCCTGCAATCGGCTAAAATGGTAAGGAGAATAAGCAATTTGACAATTTCCGTTTAATGTTTCATAACATCTAAGATTTTCACCCAAAAAACAGACCAATCAAAATTCTGAATAGAATTCTACAGCCAACGATTAAATGATCGTTCTAGCCCAATCTGGTTGAAATCAGTCAACCTGCTAAGGAGAAGCGATTTGCTAATTTCTGGTAAATTTTTCATAAAATCTAAGATATTTGCCCAAAAATTTGATGAACCAAAATTCTAAATGGACGATCTAAAGCTTATCACCATATTTTCGTTTTAGACATATTTGGTTGAAATCAGTCAAAATGGTAAGAAGAAGCAATTTGACAATTTCCGGTAAATATGTAATAAAATTAAGATTTTCACTCAATAATAGACAAATCAAAATTCTGGATGAATGTTCTATAGAGCCTATGATCATCTGATCCTTTTGGTCAAATTTGCTTGAAATCAGTTAAGTTGATAAGAAAAAGAAGACATTTGACAATTTCTGCTAAGATTTTTAAAATAAAATCTAAGATTTTCACACAACAATAGACAAATCAAAATTATGAATGGCATTTCTAGAGCCTACTATTAAATGATCGTTCTAACCCAATCTGGTTGAAATCGGTCAAGCTGCTAAGGAGAAGAAGCAATTTGACACTTTCCAGTAAATTCTTAATAAAATCTACGATTTTCACCCAAAATATTAACGAAACAACGTTCTGAAAGGCAGTTCTAGAGCGTATGATTATAGGTTCATTTAAACCTAATTTGGTTGAAATTACTCACGATAGTAAGAATTAGACAATTTCCGGTAAAATCTAAAATTTTGACTACAAAACAAATGGATCAAATTTCCGAATTGTATTCTGGAGTCGTGCATGATAGGACCCTTTGACCCAAATTTGGTTAAAATATGCCTATTGGTTACGGAGGAGTAGCATTTTAAAGCAAAAGTTGACGGACAACAGACAGACGACCGACGGTCGCCACGGCATAAGATCACTTAGCCTTTCAGGACAGGTGAGTTAAAAACTCCTGAAACTACAGCCCAGAAAGGAATTTTTATGTGTTCAGTGAAACGTGAAAAGTATGTCAAATTGACCTATTTTTGATACATGGCGCACATCTAGCTTACAATGCATTCATAAAGCAGGTTTGGCTATAATTAAAGAGATTCAAATTAAAGATGGTAATCAGTTTAACACAATTGTATATGTATCTTAAATGCTGATCTTTGATCTGGCATGTTTGCAACTCGATACCTGGGCTCCACATCACCCCACGTCCACATCACCGCACCTCCACATCACCCCGGCTCCACATCACCTGGCTCCACATCACCCCACCTCCACATCACCCCACCTCCACATCACCCCTCCTCCACATCACCCTGGCTCCACATCACACATGCTCCACATCACTCCGGATCTACATCACCCCAGCTCCACATCACCATGCCTCCACATCAACCTGGCTCCACATCTCCATGCCTCCACATCACCATGGCTCCACATCACCCTGCCTCCACACCACACCGGCTCCACATCACGCTGATTCCACATCACCCTGGCTCCACATCACCCGCCTCTAACTCACTATTGGGACAAGTAACTGTCTGACTGCAACAAGCCGCCAGACAATAATTTCAATGGCCAATAACTTTGGACCAGCTGAATATTTTGAAATTAATTTGACTGGAGGTTGTTGGTGGCTTAGCCTTAGCCACCAACAACTTTCAGTCAAATTGTTTTCAAAATATTGAGCATATCCAGAGTTAAAACACATGGAAAATGTAGCCTGGAGAAATTCAGCAGACAGTTAATATCATTTACACACCTACGTCAGTGTGACGTTAATATGCAGGTTACTTTGAATGTCATCGTCCAAACCCAGAATCTGTCATCAGGGGTGTAGGAAGGTACCTGGACCTGGGGTGTGTGTGTGTGGGGGGGGGGGGGGCTGAAGTATGGGTGGGCTACACCTGTTCCTACGCCTATGGTCCTATTTGTGTACTGAAAATATAATCGGATGATTAGCGGTGGTTATTTTGACAAATTAAATTACCCCCCCCCCCACCCCTAAAGGGACACTTGTGATCGTCATAGTCAAGGATGTTGTTTACACCCGGATTCTACACTCCCACCCACACCCGCACCACCAAAAATGAAACCGCCAACATTGTGTACATAAGTACATAAGGCAAGTTATGAGCAGAAAACCAACATATATTTAACTCACCTATGAGCGTTGACCACTGAGCTTGAGGTCGATGAGTTGGGTACATCTTAGGAAAATTATCTTTAGTCCATTCACCTCTAAATGTCAAATTGTAAGTGACCACGTCTGGCTTACATCCCCGCACACGCTGCTTACTGAGCGCGCAAACACGCGTATGACTCCAAACCGAATACAGAACGACAAACGTTTGAACGATGCGCAATGTGTTACACATAATTAATTGAAACATTTTCATGTACAATTTAATGTTAGTGCTTCTATGTTAAATGCCATTCGTTTATATATCCTATAAGACGCAGTGCCTAGACACGAACAGAAAAACAATTGTTAAGCTATATTTACACACACACCGTATCATATATAAATATATAATCTTTAATCGCTACGGTACGGTATGAACTCTTTGACAGGAATTAAATGTGCACTTTGCTAATATAAATATATCCGGTAGTATCTCTTGAACCTTGCAACATGATACAAACAGCCACCTGTTCAAGAAATATCCATAGGCTACCGCAGTAAACAACTTCTTGGATTCTGGAGACTGCTTATATTTGCCTGACAAAAAACAAGAGGTCCGGGTTTTTTCTGCTGAGAAGTCTGGCCAGGATTCTGACAATGTTAATCTGATATGACACCTAGAAACAACACGAACGCTTCCGCTAACATTTAGTCTGCTGCTGCTACTGGTGAGAGCGTTGTTCCTGGAGCTCTACCCCTCTGTAAACACTTCGTAATTTGTACAAAGCCCTGCACATGGCCACTTAGCTCCTGCTGCTAAAAGCGATAACCCATTAAACACCAAATACGCAATTACACATGCATGCACTTAGCAATCACGCCCTTTTTCAAACGAGCTTTCACATAATTTCATTAGTCACCTATTTTCACTTGTCTTGACATAGTTGACTAATGAAATTGCAAAAAATCGCATCTTAGAGGGAGGGAAGAGAATGTACATAGCTTATATACTTGTTTGTTTGTATGTTGCCAATATATGGATGGCTATTGTGTCAGGAGTGTTTTACGGAGGTTGTGCGTGCGTGCGTGTGTGTGTGTGGGGGGGGGGGGGGGGCGGGGGGGCATTGAGAGCTGGGTACAGTCAGATCCTGACGGACACGCGATGATGATCGAAAATCTTCAAACGCTGGCAGCAAATCATCGCAACAGCTATCATTAAGTAACGGACACACACGCACGCACGCACTCACGCACGCAAGCTCGCCCGCTCGCGTGAAGGCAGCCACGCACACACGCACGCACGTTATTTGCCGTCAGCCATATCTTTTTGTTACAGGAGAAAATGAGTAAAGTACAATTGCCATATTTAACTTTAAATATGTATGCATCTTGAAATTAGACAAATGATCGTCTTACTATGGTGTAAATATAAGTGACTGTTTGCTGCGACAGAAAGGAGTGGAAACTTCGTTCAGCTGCAATACAGTTTTCTTCAACCTTCTCCAATGTTTCTAGCTATTCACTGAGACGAGTTACCTCCCATATGATTAACAATCTCCAATACCGCATATTCTGATGCATAACTATGATACGCTATGCTATCGTTTACACCTAAACGTGTGCAGACTATCAGCTGATCATAACATAACAACAAAATGTCCTTCACTATTTTATATGTTAAAAATAAACTGTGGAACCTATATATATATATATATATATATATATATATATATATATATATATATATATATATATATATATAGATACTACCGGATATATATATATATATGACTAGTGTTTACTTGCAAAATATCTGTGTGAATGACAAAACAGCTTATAATCCTGTGTATACTGGTGTGGATCCACACACAATCTATTTCTAAGTCGCAATCATGTATTTATTCCAGTCAATCTATGAGATTTTAGGGGTCAACCCACAATAAATTGCAATAGATTTGTTTTACTATGCATTTCAGAAAGGTTCATAGAATAACATATTATAAGTATAGAAATATCTAGATAGGGGAAACATGCCTAATTTCCGTATATTCAAAATGGCTGCCAAAAGTATCATTATTTAGCCATACAATCACAGCTAGGTACTATTTAATGGTTTAAAATAATAAGCTTTAGTTTTATAGCACAATACAGGCTACATATTTATATACTTCGAAGTATAAATAGATAATGGCTTACCTTGAAAAATTCCAATATGGTGGCTGTAATTGCCTTTATATGGGTATTAACTGGCTTTATATGGGTATTTCTGTTGCTACACGTAGCACGCTCACTGATTACAAAGGGAAAATATAAATAAAAATCACAATCAATCAAGTTCTTTGAAGAACAGAAGCATATCATTAAAGCCACAAGAATGACAAGCAGGCAGCATAATGATGCAGTACACAGACTCAGTACAGAGAATCAGACATGTATCTTCAGATTGAGGACTGGTCACAATCATCGCAATGCACATTTTCGCCACCTCAAGATTACACATTCTGCACTTTGTCAGTGTCAGCAAGGAACAGCAGAACATCTCTTGCAGCACTGTCAGCGGTATGACCAGGCTAGGAGAAGCTTATGGCCTATTGAAGTATCTTTTGAAGAGAAGATCAGAGTGGACATAGACAGATTGATGACCACTCCAGCTTTCATGCACCAAATAATGAAAACAGCCTACGATTACTGTCATGAAAGATGAACGAGAGAAAAAGAAACAATGAAATATACTCATGTAGTACCGATTCCACACTTATTTGAATCTAAATAGCATTTAATCGAGTCATAATATAATACATGTATATATAATAATAGTAATACATTCTGGTAGCAGAAAACTATCATAATAATAGTGAATTTGGGATTCTCATTCATTAACTTGCATATATTATGTAAGGTCACTAGGATATATTGCCATATCTATGTATCTTGTATTCTTGGTGCTGTACTCCTCCCTCCCTCCATCCACCCTCTCTCCCCTCTCTCTCTCTCTCTCTCTCTCTCTCTCTCTCTCTCCCTCTCCCTCCCTCCCTCCCTCCCTCCCTTTCTCCCTCCCTCCCAGTATGAAAAATCTCTCCGCGTTTGACAATATCACAGCTCCATTTAAACTAGTTCAGTCCTATACCTATGTATTGCTGTGATGTTTGGAGTCCCATTTACATTAAAGGTGGTCAATGCGTGCAACTTTATGTAATAAATAGACACAGTTCCAGTATAAAAAGTGTCAATCAATTTTTGTAAATATGCCTACTTACTGGGTATGAATAGGAGATCCAGCACGCTGTCGTTAGAGTAGAACGGGAACAGTATATATTGTTGCCAACATTCCTCTCACATGCAGCACATTTTCTGCTTCCATTACTTGTACTAGATTCGGAGATACTTGTGCACAATGCTTATCTGGAGTCATATTTAGTGCTTGATAAGCATCACTTGGCAACAAACATGAAGATGCGTTTTCTGAAGAGCAAAGAAAATTATCCTACTGTTTCCTATCACACATGCGGCTTTTCTTTTTTCATGTATGTGCACGAGACTAAAGGGGTTTATATCTAACAACACAGGCAAAACAGGTGGACAATGTGCCAAAATTAAATTAGGGCAAGTCCTGATACCCGAAAGTGTTTAATAGTCACCAACTTATATCTCACAAGATGTTGTTTCAAGCACAATAACATTTGAAGTATTTTCTTAAATAAGACATATTTCTCAGCAGATCACATTATAAGCTAACATCATAACCCAACCACAGCCATTGCTGGTTACTGACGGAGCCCAAAATTAAGGAGTATAGAACAAAAATATACTGTCATGATTGTGAGGTGAGTAACACATCAGTGAAAAATCGCACATGTGACGAC